>OY740803.1:3036048-3375929 GCA_963514005.1 Raja brachyura | reverse complement strand
CCTCTGGTTTCCTCTGGTTTTGGGGCTCCCTTGGCTGTCTTACCATAATCCTCACATGTACCGGGGAAGTAATTTCTTGGGGAAATAACTGTAAACTCGTCTATCTACATGATTCTTCAACCGAGTCTAGGAAGGATCCATCATGGAGCAGTTTGCTGGGATCTTCCAGGCCCACCTTCCCGTTCAAAGGAGGGGGATTTTCCAGATCTCACCAAGGTTCCCTCATGTTATCTAGACCTAAAGGAGGTGTTCAACAAGGCCAAGGCCACCTCTCTTCCACCACATAGACCATACGACTGCTGCATTGACCTTCTGCCAGGTACAGCGCCACCTAAGGGTTGTCTTTATTCCTTGTCTTCACCTGAGCGGCTCGCCATGGAGAAGTACATTGACGATGCCCTTGCTGCTGGGATCATCACACCTTCCTCTTCACCTGCAAGAGCTGGATTTTTTCTTTGTGGATAAGAAGGATGGAACACTTCGGCCCTGCATAGACTACAGAGGACTCAATGACATTACTGTTAACAACAGATACCCTCTTCCTCTTATCTCTTCTGCATTTGAACTGTTAAAGGACGCTAAAATATTCACTAAGTTAGATCTTAGAAATGCTTATCTGGTAAGGATAAGGGAGGGGGATGAATGGAAGACTGCGTTTAACACACCCAGTGGTCATTATGAATATCGGGTCGTGCCGTTTGGTCTTGCTAATGCTCCAGCCGTTTTTCAAGGCATGGTTAACGATGTATTACGGGACATACTGAACAAATTTGTGTTTGTGTACCTTGATGACATTTTGATTTTTTCTCCAGATGAAACTTCCCATGTGCAGCATGTACACCGGGTGCTGGAACGTTTGCTCTCGAATGATCTGTTTGTGAAAGCTGAGAAATGTGAATTTCATGTTAACACTGTTCAATTCCTTGGTTACGTTGTGTCACCTGATGCTATACAGATGGACCCGGGCAAGGTCAGTGCTGTGGCCACCTGGCCTACACCCTCCAGTCATAAGCGACTTCAGGGGTGCCTTGGGTTTGCTAATTTTTATAGGAAGTTTATCCGGAACTTTAGCGTCATTGCTGCTCCACTCCATGCTCTTACTTCACCCCACATGCCTTTCTCTTGGTCCCCTCAAGCAGAAGCTGCATTTATGAGACTCAAGAGGAGCTTCTCCTCAGGCCCCATCCTGGTTCACCCTGACCCGTCACTCCAGTTCGTAGTTGAGGTGGATGCCTCTGGTGTGGGCATCGGGGCTGTACTCTCCCAGAAGTCCTCCACAGATGGTCGACTACATCCCTGCACTTTCCTCAAGAAAGCTTTCTCCTGCTGAGAGAAATTACGATGTGGGTAACCGGGAACTGTTAGCGGTTAAAGCAGCCTTGGAGGAATGGAGACATTGGTTGGAGGGTACCAAGCAGCCGTTTCTAGTTTGGACAGACCACAAGAACCTGGAATACATCAAGTCAGCCAAACACCTCAACTCGTGCCAAGCAAGGTGGGCTCTCTTCTTTAATCGAATTGAGTTTGTACTATCTTACTGCCCTGGTGCCAAGAATGGCAAACCTGATGGTCTCTCCAGACAGTTTGATCCTGACCCGTCCCCTAAGGTTTCAACTCTCATTCTGCCTGCTTCCTGATTTGTTGGGGCGGTTACTTGGGAGATTGAGAGGAGAGTTTCCGAGGCTACTGCTGGTGTTCAGTCTCCGCTTGGGTGTCCTTCTAATCATCTGTTTGTTCCAGAGTCTTTTCGCGCACAGGTGATTCAGTGGGCTCATGCGTCTCGGATCTCCTGTCATCCCGGTGTCCGCCGAACCCTGTTTGTGGCCAAACAGCGGTTTTGGTGGCCTTCCATGGAGAGGGGGATTAAGGAGTACGTCGCCGCCTGCAGTATTTGTGCTCTGAACAAGACCTCGCGTCGGCCCGCCTTTGGCCTCCTGAATCCGCTGCCTGTTCCCTCATGCCCTGGTGAGAGATCTCCATGGACTTTGTCATGGGCCTGCCTTCTTCTGAAGGCAACACCACAGTCATGACTGTGGTGGCCAGATTTTCTAAGATGGTCCATTACATTCCGTTGCACAAGCTTCCGTCTGCCAGGAAGAGGGCATAGGTCATGATGCCTCATGTTTTTCGAATTCATGGATTTCCCAGAGACATTGTGTCTGACCCGGGGCCTCAGTTTGTGTCCAGGTTTTGGAAGGAGTTTTGTTCTCTGTTGGACGCCACGGTCAGCCTTGCATCTGGTTATCACCCGGAATCCAATGGACAGACTTAACGCCTTAACCAGGAATTGGAGACAGGACTGCGGTGCTTGGTGGCACAGAATCCTTCAACTTGGAGCAAACACTAGAGTTGGTCAAGTTCAGCAAAGCTTTCTTGCACTGCTGCTCTCTGGCTACATTGGACACTGGAATGCCAGCAAGAAATCAGCAGCAGTCCACATATTGGCATTTCCACATTTGAGTAGGGGTCAACCTGAATTTCCTGGTATGAAGGGTTGGTGTGCAAGGGCAAAGAGCAACAGTTGAGTGGAGAAACAAGGAACTGCAGATTTAGTTCATGTTCAGCGGGTCAGGCAACATCTTTGGAGGATGTGGATAGGTGATGTTACAGTTTAGTGTTGGCTTGTTCCAGCCCATTAATATCTTAACACTACAGCACCACCCTGAGGAAGATTTCTATCTTTAAAAATACTTAAATCTGATTTGTTAAATCTGTAATGTTTAAGAAGGAACTGCAGATGCTGGAAAATCGAAGGTGGGCAAAAATGCTGGAGAAACTCAGCGGATGAGACCTTCTTCAGACAGAAGGGTCTTGACCCAAAATGTCGTCTATTTCCTTCACTCCATGGATGCTGCCTCACCCGCTCAGTTTCTCCAGCATTTTTGTTTACGTTCTGTTAAATCTGTAATATCAATATGTTCATTTGTAGCTAACTCAATAAAAAGAGTAATCTTATATTTACCCTTCCCCTCACAGCCATCCTTCTCCATTCAGAACCACCCCTGATCTAATGGGCAAGTTCCATAGGTTATTTTCTTGACACACCACTATTGCAATATATTATACTCCTGTATAAATTAGGAATGTAATGTATGATGAACAGGAAATGTAAATATAAAGGACGTCAATAAATGTAAACTGAAAGCAGTCTATGCTACCTTTCTCCTCAAAGCTGAAGGCTGGTTATTGAAAAATTTCTTATTTTCTGGCACATGTGTTTACTTTGAATCAATGGTTTAACTTTCACCGATGGGTCAGAAGAGGGAGCTAAGTTCCCACTCAAAGAACATAAAGCAGGTATGCTACACTCTCTTTTTCAGATTTAGCCAAGCCTGGATGTACAAGTTCCGCTGGCTCTAGCTTTAGATGAGCCAAGCTCTTAGCAAATTCTACAGATGCACCATAGAATGCATCATTGGATTGGTAACACTGCTTCCAAGACCAAATGAAACTGCAGAACAGCTCAGACCATCATGCAAATAGCTCACCCCCCCCCCCCCCCCCCCACTCAGTCATCGACTCCATCTACACTCACGTTGCTTTGGGAAAGCAACCAACATATTCCAGAACCACTCATACTCCATTCATTCCCTCTTTTATCTGGCAGAAAAAGCTTACAAGCATGCACCACAAGAATTAAGAACAGCTTCTTCCCTACTATAATCAAACTCAGGAATGGACTTCTCATATGCTGAGGAAGTATTCCAGATCTTCCAATCTACCTGGTAGCAGCTCTTGCACTTTTTTTTATCTGCTCTCCCGTTTATCTATGTAACATTATATTCTGCACTCTTTTATCTTTTGCACTAGCTGTTGTACTTGTACTCAAGCATGGTATTACTTTCCTGGATAGCACACAAAGTGTATCACTGTGTCTGTATATATGGCAATAATAAAACAACACAAATACCAGAAGAGCCAAGAAGATGTTCTTGATGACTGGTCAGCAATTATCTGATTATTATCACGGTGCTGTTTGTGGGAGCTTTTGTGTGGCTGCAGGCTGCCGCAATCCCATTGGTAACAACACCACCAGAACTATTATTCAGCTGTGAAGTGTTTGGAATGCACTGAGGTCATACGAGATGTTGATACCATATTTGTATACGTTTCATTATGCAGAAGCTCCACAGATTACAGGGTACCTGATATCTGACTTTATGTAAATTCTCCCATGAATTTTCAAAACATCTTACAAGAAAGTAATAAGAATAGTATTAATGTTCCATGGTATTCATTACCAACTGGACATTGAATATATATTCCAATAGTTTAATTATGGGGAATATAAGGGTGAATATTCAATTAAATGAAAAAAACTATAGGCAGTGTATGGAGAGTGATAGATATGAGTAAGTGTAAAAATGGGCACTACTGACTTACATAACCAGGAGACAGCCTGAATATCACGGGCTTCTTAAAACGCTGATAAGTCGAGTGGTAACTTTGTGATGTTAACTCATATTGTGTGTAGGGTGGAAGATTGCAACCTTCACGTTGTCCGCCCTGTTTTGACGAATGCAATCAACCCGGCATGCACAATCAAATAAGATCAAATAGAACAAGTTGTCCTACAATTTTAGGCTGTGCACACCATACGTAAGAAGAAGAAGATATTGTGTGTATTGCGTTTACAGGCCTGTTAGAACTGCTGCAAGTAAGAATTTAATTGTTCCATGGTCGGTACATATGACAGTTGAACCCTCTTCACTCTTGCCTGCGTCTACAATGCCTCTATAATCTTCAGCTTGGTTATTGAAGAGTATTTTGTGTGTCTTCTGACACCTACTGGAGAGAATGCGCAGTAACTGATGACTACCCAGAGTGCAAGCTATTGGAATATACATTGTCTGCTATCTGCAGTTGTTAATGAAGTTGTGTTGTGTCATTGCTTGGAATTCACTTAATCTCTGTACTGCTGATTTACCACCGAACTCCAGAACAGAAGGTTTAGTTTAGAGATGCAGCATGGAAACAGGCCCTTCTGCCTGTGATGCCACTTTTAAGGAACTACTATGCCCACTCCCCTCAACGCTCGATTGGCGGGGGGGGGGGGGGGGGGGGGTGTGGGGGGCTGTAGCGTGAAACTATGTACCTGCACACCAAAGAACCCTCTGCTATCAATACTCCCAAGGGCCCTGCCATTCACTGTGAAGATCCTGCCCTGGTTTTACTTCTCAAAATGCAACACCTCACACTTATCTGGATTAAATTCAGTCAAATTGAAGAATAAAAATCACCTCTCCAAAAATTTTGGAATGAAAATTTTGAAATTTTTGTAAGTTATTTACAATAAATCTGAAACCCAACTCAGAACTCATTATCTTTGGAAAAATGAAAGTCGGCTTTGAGCTGAGTTCGTTCCAAAAAAGTTTCCTCAACTATGGCTTAATAACGGAAACAAAAACTTATACTAAAATTATGGAAAAATGCAGAATTAACGCTTACAATGTGGATTTCACATATGTCTGAAATGTTACACCTCGAAGACATGAGATTTGTCCTAGCAGGCAAATCTGACCAATTCTTAAAGATTTGGTCTCCATTTATCGACTTATTACAAGCATATGGTGCAACATAACTCTGGAAATACACTGTTTCAGAACTGGGTGAGGGGTGTTTAATGATATGAAGCAGGTACATCCCTTTTATTTTATTCTTTTTATATTTTCTTTGTTTCTTTTTCTCTTTCTTGTGCTTTACATCTTTATGGGCTCTCTCTTTCTACTTTTTCACAAACTATTAATATCACTACCTTATCTAACTTTCTCTTTTTCTTGCTTCTGTTACTTTTCTATTATTAAATTTTAAAACAAGAAGTTGTACATAAAATGTATTATGTTATTCTTGGTTTATATTACTGTACATTACTTCTAATAAAAATATTTAAAAATAAAAATCACCTACCATTACGACCCTTCTATTCTTATAGCCATCTTTATATTTTCAAGTTCCAACTCTATAACCACAATGAACAATTCTCCAGGAATATCCTCACTGAGTATTGCCTTGATATCCATCTTAATTAAAAATGCCACTCCCCCTCCTCTTTTACCTGCAACTCTGTCACACCTGTAGCATCTTTACCCTAGAACATTGAGCCAGGAGTCCTGCTCCTTTCGCAGCCATATTTCTGTTGTGGCTATAATATCCCAATCCCACGTACTAACCCACACCCTGAGTTCATCCGTTCATCAGGCTTCTTGCTGTAATAAATGCAGTTCAGTCTACCTGACCTGCCTCACTCCCAGACTTGTTCCTGCCTGTCCACTCTCATGAATTTACTGAATTCACTGCCTGCTGTACCTGCACGCCAACTTTCAGTGACCGGTGTACAAGGACACCCAGGTCTCGCTGTACCTCCCTCTTACCTAACCTAACCCATTGAGATAATAATCTGCCCCCTTGTTTTTGCCACCAAAGTGGATAACCTCACATTTATCTATATTATACTGCATCTGCCACGCATCTGCCCACTCACTCAACCTGTCCTGGTCCCCCTGCAACCTCCTAACATCCTCTTCACAGTTCACACTGCCACCCAGCTTTGTGTCATCCGTAAACTTGCTAGTGTTGCTCCTAATTCCCTCTTCCAAATCATTTATATATATGGTAAACAGTTGCGGCCCCAACACCGAGCCTTGCGGCATTCCACTCGCCACTGCCTGCCATTCTGAAAAGGACCCTTCACTCCCTACACAGCCTGGAATGTGCTATAGTGGTGGCGGATGAAGCAGATATTATAGTGGTATTTGAGACACTTGGATGGCCATATTCATATGCAGGGAATGGAGAGATTTGGATTATGTGCGGGTAGATGGTCTTGGCATCGTCAGCATACATTGTGAGCCGAAAGGTCTGTTATTGTCCTATTCTTTTATGTTCTTTAAAGCCATTCTCACTGCATCAGCTCCTTAGCCACATATTTATCTGTGCAATCTTCCTGATCCTTGACTCGCCATCTCATGGCACAGGGAGTAATCCTGATATTACAGTCCAAGAGGGCCAGCTTTTCAATTTCCTAACTAGCCTGTAAATTATCTTTGCAGGACATCATGTCTTCCTACGTTGTTGATACCAGCTTTGACACGACCTCTGGCTGCTCTCCCTCCCCTTCCAGAATGTCCTGTGCCCACTGCAAGACACCCTGGGCCCTGACTTAATCAGTTTCTGTTTATTGCTTGCGTGGTTTAGCTGCAGTTTTTGCTCGTCACTCACACATAAGCATTAACATTTCCAAGAAATGCCTCAAATTTCCAATAGAATGTTCTTAATGTTGTGTTCAAAAGCTGACCTTTCGAAAATTGCAGAGGGAAATGCAATAACCAGCCAATATGGACACTAATGTTTACGCTGGAAGCTGTGGCCCAGGTTCTGCAAGTCCCAGAGGTAGTGAAAGCAACTGGATGATGAATGGCAAATCATTTGCCTTAATAACTTTATTTGCTCAGTAACATGATTTTAAATGTCCTTTCCTTGTCAAAATAACTTATGAAGTTTAAAGCTAATTTTTTTAAAACAAAGTTTCAATTCTGATTGATACGTTCTGAAGTTAATTTTTGATGTTGCTAACAGTCTTTAATTTGGTCTTTGCCTTCCTCACTTCTGCAAATTTTCCTTGCTACGCACTTGGTTGTTTGAAGCAAATGTTGCTTCAAGGAACTCGCTGGAAGCAAAGTTAAGCAACATTGTTTCTCTTCAAATAATTTCACTGCCAAAGCCCACTTTGTGCTCTCATCCCTGGAGTGTAGTCAACATCAACCTACTCAGAGGCAATAATGCAGTCAATTTAGACGTAACTGAGGGCGCAGATGGGAGGTAAATGTAGTCAAGTGTGTCAAATGTGAAAGCCACACAGAAAAGTAAACCTTGGTTATCCCACTTTCTCATCCAATCCGTAAACACTTGGGGCAATTTATAGAGGCCAATTAACCTACAAACCCACACGTCTTTGAGATGTGGGTGGATACCCACATGAACAGTGAGAACATGCAAACATCACACAGACAGCACCCAAGGTCAGGACTGAACAATGGTTTCTGGCACCATAAGGCAGCAGCTCTACCAACCAAGGAATCCTCGGTGAGGAATACTACTGTTCAGCTTTGCCACCCTGTATTCTAGGGCAACACAATGGCACAGCTGGAAGGGCCTGTGTGGAGTATGCATACTGTGACAGTGTGAGTTTCCCCCCACGTCTCAAAGATGTGCAGATTTGTAGGTGTTTGAAACGGACACATTTTATTAGTGGTTCAGATAAAACATATAACATATAAGATTGTTAAGGGATTGGACACACTATTGAAACATATAAGATTGTTAAGGGCTTGGACACACTAGAGGCAGGAAACATGTTCCCGATGTTGGGGGAGTCCCGAACCAGGGACCACAGCTTAAGAATAAGGAGTAAGCCATTTAGAACAGAGACGAGGAAACACTTTCTCTCACAGAGAGTGGTGAGTCTGTGGAATTCTCTGCCTCAGAGGGCGGTGGAGGCAGGTTCTCTGGATGCTTTCAAGAGAGAGCTAGATAGGGCTCTTAAAAATAGTGGAGTCAGGGGATATGGGGAGAAGGCAGGAACGGGGTACTCATTTGGGATGATCAGCCATGATCACATTGAATGGCGGTGCTGCTTCGAAGGGTCGAATGGCCTACTCCTGCACCTATTGTCTATACTAACTAATAACTATCTATACAAAGGCATTGATTTATTTAAATAGCTGAATCCATACATAAATATCAGTAAAGGAAAGTATATAAAACCTATTAAGATTCATGCATGCACATGTATTGACTAAAAAACAATGATTTTATATATTTATATTCAATTATAGCAGCTATTTAAAGTTCCAGTCAGAATTAAATTATTTCTTCTATCCTATTCAGTCCAAGTTATTTGGGGTACATGATCACAGTTCAGTGACAGTGGCAGGATAAGAAAATAGTCAATATTGCATACACAGTTCTGGCTTTGTCAAAAGAGGCATAGAGTATCCAAGCAGTGAATTCATGTAGTACCATTCTAAAACACTGGTCTTGCCTCATCTGGTATACTGTATTTGCTTTTGGTCACCACATTATGTCTTTTTGGCATTGTCTTCTTTCCAATGTTCAATCCCTTAATTATTTCAGCTGCCTTACCTGCAACTGAGATTTTGGTAGTACATTACACCCTGCGCTGGGCTGTACTGACTAATTAGAACAGGCAGGAAGTCTCCCTGCATTGGTATCAAGCCATGCAAACCTCAAGAGTGCCATTGGTAATGATCCCTTAAAATAGCATCCAAAATACTAGAAACTGGACAATCTTAGAGAGGCCTCAATCTCTATTTTGTACAACCCCTCATTATTCTTTGCGGTCAAACTCTTAAAGGTCATGGAACATGAGACTTCTATTTTAGAGTTCCTAAAACAGATAAATAAGGTTCTATGCTGCCACGTTGGATATACTAGAACATACTGAATACACGGTTGCTTGAAACTGTGACATGATCTGCATCAGATTATGCAATGCATTCTGTTCACCATGCATTTCCTTCTTTCCTACTGAATTGAGGCTCACTGGTCTGCCAAAGAGAAAATGCTGCTAGACACAAAATGCTGGAGTAACTTAGCAGCATCGCTGGTGAGAAGGAATGGGTGATGTTTCAGTCGTGAGCTGCTGCCTGTCCTGCTGAGTCACTCCAACATTTTGTGTCTACCTTCGATTTAAACCAGCATCTGCAGTTCTTTCCTACACAAAGAGAAAATGCTGCCGGGGTGGTTGTGGAGGCAGATACAAAAGTGGCATTTAAGAGGATTTTGGATTGGCACATGGATATGTAAGGAATGGAAGGATATGGATCACTTGCAGGCAGAGCTTAGTTTAACTTGATTAATCGTGTATGGCACTGTTAATTGTGGGCCGATGAGCCTGTTCATACGCTGGACTGTTCAAAAAGAATGGAGGAAAAAAAGTGGGTCACTTTTTCAATTATATATTTACAGAGCCACAGCCGCAGAAATTGTGTGGACATGCTTCCCGTTCCACTTACTGGAGGGAATGAAAATCTCCAAAATCCAAAACACAGGAACTCCCTGGGTTATCAACTACCTGATTTACAGAATCCCACTGCTCAAATTTTCCCATACATTTTTCAAGATAGTAAGAATGATTTTTTGCAATTAATTAATGACGAGTCATCGTTAAATACAGGAGAGGAACAGGAAGACTGGAGGGTGGCAAATGTGCCTCTATTCAAGAAGGCCTGCAGGGAAAATGCTGGCAAGTGAGCTTAACATCTGTAGTTGGAAAGTTACTAGAGAGTATTCTGAGGGATAGGTTATACAGGCATTTGGATGGGCAAGGGCTGATTAGTGATAGTCAGCATGGTTTTGTATGTGGAAGGTTGTGTCTCGCAAATCTGATTGAGTTTTTTGATGACATGACCAAAGTTGATGAGGGCAGAGCTGTGGAAGTTGTATACATGGATTTTAGTAAGGCATTCAACAAGGTTCCACATGGTAGGCTGCTCTGTAGGGTTAGACTGCATGGGATCCAAGGAGAGATAGCTGAATGGATCAAATTGGCTTCAAGGAATTGGCTTCTGGGGATGTTGAAGAGCTAGGAGTGCAGGTGCATGGTTCCTTGAAGGTCGAGTCACAAGTAGTAGATAGGTGGTCAAAAAGGTTTATGGCACATTGTCCTTCATCAATCAGAGTATTGAGTATAGAAGTTGAGAGGTCATGTTGCAGTTGTATAAGACGTTAGTGAGACCGCATTTAGAATATTGTGTTCAGTTCTGAGCACCATGTTATTGAAAAGATATTGTCAAGCTTGAAAGGCTTCAAACGAGATTTACGAGGATGTTGGCAGGACTAGAGGGTCTGAGCTATAGGGATAGGTTGAGTAGGCTGGGTCTCTATTCCTTGGAGAACAGGAGGATGAGGGATGATCTTATAGAGGTGCATAAAATCATGAGGAATAAATCGGGTAGATGCACAGAATCTCTTGCCCATAGTAGGGAATCGAGGATCAGAGGACATAGGTTCAAGGTGAAGGGCAAAATATTTAATAGGAATCTGAGGGCTTACATTTTCACACAAAGGGTGGTGGGTGTATGCAACAAGCTGCCAGAGGAGATGGTTGAGGCTGGGACTGTTCCAACATTTAAGAATCAGTTGGACAGGTATATGGATAGGACAAGTTTGGATGGATATGTACCAAACACAGACAGGTGAAACTAGTGTAGCTGGGATATGTTGGCCGATGTGGCCAAGTTGGGCCAAAGGGCCGGTTTCCACACTGTATCACTCAATAGATTTCATTAGTTTAATTCTGCGTAATGTTATGATATATCATTTATAAAAGTGTATGTGGAGAGTATATGGGTTACTCTAGAAAATTGACATTTCTTTGGAGAACAGGCCGTTCTCAGGAATGGAACCCTTGGGTAATCCAGGACTGGTGTGCAGCTCAGAAACAGAGGATTTGCCCCGTTGTCTGTGCATGCGTCACCTGAACTACAACCAACTTTTTTTTACATCTCACCTTATGAAGAAACACCAGTTCCTTTTTCTCAGATATTTATCAAACTTTGCTAATATTGTGGTTATTTATCTCAATTGCTTGATGTGCGACTGACTCCACATAAAATGGGGTATTTTAATTTAGTTTTAAAAACAAATTTAAGATCTGAATATAAACAAGTCAAACTTAACAGGCCACCAAGGATGTCAACCACATTGTTTGCTGTAGAAAAACACATTTTGAGAACAGCAAAAGGAAATGTGCATGGGCCAAGGTTAGCGGAAAAACTGCAATTGGTTCGTTTATTTCTGCCGCTTTGTGGTTGCTATGGGAACAATTGTTTGTTGAAAAGGAAGCAGCTGTTTAAAACCCCAGGTTTTATCACACTTTACAGGAACAGCAACTGTTCTGTGAAATGTATTCAGACCGATTGATTACTTTAAACCGACCACGACAAACATAAAATGTGCAACAGACCCTCTTTATATATCACCACCATTCAGAGCCATTAAAAAAAGGAAAATTTGGATGTCACGAGGTTCCAGATTTTTTTTATCAGTTTCTCAATGAGGAAAAAACAATGTTATAATGCCAATATAAATACATAAAAGAGAGGGAAAGAGTGTGTCGTTCTGATTAAATGTTAGATCAGAAATGACAACCATGCTCTTCACAGATGCTGCCTGCTTCAATGTACTTTCAACACTTCATGTTACACAAGTGGGGGTCAAACACATCAGTGTTCCATCTGCATCATTACACAAATTAAAGATATTTAGACCCATCAGAGGAAGAGATTGCAAAATACCATGGAACATTTCTCCATGTAAGGATTTACAGTTTTACATTCATTCTGATGTAAATGAAATTAATGTGAGGTAGGATACATTAATTACTGGAAAGGGCATATGTAACTTTTTAAATTAAGTTTAATGAAAGATCCAAGTAATATAAAACAATGGAAATTTTCAATTGTAAAGTCACCTCCGTGACAATATGCAGTTGGTGTTTTGTTCCATTTTACAGTACATATCACAAAATTCAAACCCCACTTTATACATGTCTTTAAAAAGAGAAAGATCAATGACACCATCAAAGCCTAGCCTTCAGTGCCTAACCATGTGGAGACAATGCACCAGACCATCAGAAACTGCTTTTGGTTCAGCAGGAAAAGTAATTTTTTTTTTTTTGCATGGTTATTAAGGATTATTTTATATATTGAAATGTCTTTCAACTAATGCTGGTTGTTTACTGAAGGTTGTGGATCATCTCCTCCTTGGCTATGAGGTGTGTGGTTTTGTTCACAAGTGACATCAGAGAGTTCAGCTTGTGCGACCAGTCGTTGAGAATATCGTTGGGGTCCTTGGGCCTCTGGAAGTTGATAATTCCAGCCAGCCTGTCAACTTTTGCATAGATGGTCTTGTTTACCACAAGATTAGAAAGAAACTCTTCAGATTCCTGCAAAACAATAAAACATGTAGATCAAAACTGAAAAGCTTACAGTTCCTCACTTTGCACCCAAAAATAGTAATCAGATTTCATTCACAAAATTACTGTTGTCACTTGGCTTCTTTCATAATACATAAACAAAACTGATAGTTTATGTTGTGTGAATCCTGCACACCCCCCCCCCTCCAATCCCTCCTACCACATAATGTTCTTACTTTACCTCCTTAATTTCCTTCCATCATTGTTACTATTCATTTCATGTTACTGTTACAAGCTGAAAATATTCTGCCCAATCTCATTCCAAATTTGGGAAGTCGGTTGCTGTTACTGGAACAATGAATAAATATCAATGATTGCAAGTGGAAAGGTTCATGATTGAGCAACTATGATACTTCCTTGAAATCCTAGATGGAACTCCCTACTGTCAAATGGATCTTTAGGAGGTACTGGCCACATTTATTTCACTCATACCATCAGGAAGAAGTTACAGGAATCTGAAATCTGTGACAACCAGGTTCAGGAATAACTTTTCAACAAACATCATGGTCTTAAACACTACATAACTCTAATCCCAACTATGAACTATCTATGGTTGCATTTATGACTTTGGGCATTTTTGCATTTGTATTTGGGTAATTAACTTTGATTTATAATATTACTGTGCTTGCAGGCCTGTTATGTAGTTGTAGTTGTTGCGACATATAACGAGTAAACACTTTTAACTTAATTCTCGACAACTGTTTGCACATTGCAGAAGATTTGATACTCACATTTATGGAAAGATCGAGAAGCTCTGCCATTCTTTTCATTGTGATCCGTGTGTAATATTTTGCCATGATTCGAATATTCTAAAATAACAACATTGAAATTGTTTGTACCTGTCAAGATTTTTGGACGAGGCTTACACTTCGTCAACTCTTATTTCTTACATCAGCAAAGCGTTTAACGGAATGTTAATGATAATCAGCTGAATGTTCCTGTTTGGTTTCAACTGGGCCTTGCTTGCTGTGGGTTACACAAAAAGCTGGAGAAACTCAGCGGGTGCAGCAGCATCTAAGGAGCGAAGGAGATAGGCGACGTTTCGGGTCGTAACCCTTCTTCAGACTGGTCCTTGCTTGCTGTAGTACAGTTTGACAATTATTGCTGGCAAACCTAAGCCTCAAGCACAGTCTGCAAACTGGTCAACTTTGCAAGGGATGAGGAACAGGGAATAAGGTGCAAACCAAGATCCACGATTCTGTAGATTTGGACCATGTCAGCCATGAATATTACCTACAAATTGAGCCCAGCAGATAATGCAACAATTTAAAATAAAATTGATGACACAGAAAAATATTAATGATTATTACATTCTCCTCAGTGTCAGGATCAGTTTCAGAGAGAGATGTACAAAAGGAATGGCCATAACTCCTGTAATGATATTGAGAGAATGCTGCGTATAAACATTATGAGACATACATGTTCCACTACTCTGTTTTTGAGATCTTTCCATCGTTTGTTTCCTTCTTCAGTGTTGGAAAATACATCTGTGCATGCATTTTCTGCTAATTCTCCCCTCAATTCCTGACTGTAATCCTCCTCCAATGAGCTCCAGCGCATTAGTTCCATTGTGGTAAAGAGCTTCAGCAGATCCCTGCAATACAGAAATGTAACGTTGCTCTTGGACTTCAGAAATTGACTTTACATAATCAAATATCGGGTAGTCCTGCATTTCAAATCTACAATCTACTTTATCAACTCATTGCAATTTCCTTACACAGTCAGTAAATACATCAGACAGAATAGACTACAGGTGCTGGATTCTTGAGGGAAAAATGCTGGAGGAATTCAGCAGGTTAGGCAGCATCTATGGAGGGAAGTGGACAGATGATGTTTTGGGTCAAGACCCTTCCTCAGAATGAGCCGTCACTGTTTTGCCAGTAAGTACAGCACGTGTGAATAAAGCACATGGGACTCTCCAATTTCAGTCTGCATCTTTCATCTTTCACAAGTAGCAATGTTAAAAAAAAAACCCAATCCATTAAATAATTATATACTGCCAATTGGAATGTGAATCCTGGCCTAAAAGCTGGTAAAAGCCACTTATAGCACAAAAGATGAACTATTTTCACATTTTGGATTTACAGCCGAACGATTGTTTATATTAAATGAGATCATTGTTATAAATAGTATATAATCGCTATGAATCAAGCCAGCTTAAACAGTACTTGGAGCTTACATTTCGATGCAAAACCTCTAAACTGCTTTTATATAAAGTAATTACAGATCCACTGGAAACCAATGTTTTTAAAAAACTATTTGGAGGGAAATAACTATGTTTTACTAGAATGTGACCATTCTTCAGACAGACTGTAGCAAGGGGGAGAAACCTGGGACAAAGCCTGGAAAGTGACAGCTCAATACATGAAAGGGGGGGTTTGACGCAGATAAGTGGAGTAAGTGACTCAAGGCAAAGAGGGGACAAGGGTGGAAGATAAGGAGAGAAGAGGAAGAGTGAAATGTAAAGGCAGAAATATATTGTTGAGTCACGTTGTACTTTATTAATAACAACTTGTTAAACAAAAATTGTGCTGAGGTTTCTTTTTATATCTCTCACCAGTTTTCTCCCCCAAAGAATTTGGAATTGTTCATATTTTGCTGGCAAACAATTTCATGAGAAAATAATTCTGCTGTGCCCTATTGGATTGGTTGTTTTTCATGCCCAAGTCTTGGCAAGAAACATTGGCATGTCCAAGCTGCATTCAAATATGCATCTAAAACAGAAGCTGTTGGATACCAAATGAGAGGCAGAAATCATAGTTGATTTTCATCTCTTTAATTACAGTTGTTCGAAACCAATCATCCTCCTGGATGAACGGATTCAAAAGAGAATGATGTTACTTGGTCTTTGATGCAGCGTGCACCTTCAACACGTGCACAATGATGTTTAATGCAGTCAGTAATTGTTGGAGATGCCGCGCTCTTGGAGATTTTCAGCTGATTTATTGAAACAAAGATCTAAAATGTCTGATTAAATGAACATGGAAATTCCCATTAAATGATCCACTTTTTTTTCAGGATTTCACAGAATTTAGTAAATGCAAAATGTCATTTAAAATGGTTATCAGGTCAACCACTGCCTTTGGGATCTTGTTGTTCACAAATTGGCTGTATCCTCAACACTGGCAGCACTTCAAAGTATTCCACTGATACTGAATATTTTGAGGATGTAAAAAAAGTTCCTTGCTACAGAGCTGCTTGTTCAATTTTTTTTTGGATACTTTCCAATTAGGAAAACAAATTAATAAAGTCAAAATGACATTGAAAAAGCATATATAGGAATTTAAAAAAAAAAGTTTTTGTACCTGTACTTAGGTATCTCTTCAAGCTTTTTGTCCTGGCTGATTCTATGGACGAGATCAGATTGTTCATTGTCATAAGGTGCCAGGATGACGTAGAGAACAACACTCTTCAATGCCTTGAAGTTAAACGTAAAAAGGTTAATAAAAATAAGGGATTTTGAGAAGAAAGATCCCCACAAGATGAACATAGATTAAACAAAGTCGAAGCCGGGGAGAGGTAGTTTACTAATTATAGCAATAATTAGAGAAATATGCAATATTCAAATCAATGAAAAAGAATCCTTATTTACTGCATAGCATTTGACACATAAAACTGCTGTGTACAGAGTAAATGACCTTAAAGTGCACAAAGAATAAGTAGCTGCTCTTCTGCAGTAATATATTAATTTCTACTCTGCATTCCTTTACTAATGCCTTTTAATAGCCTGGAAAATTATACAACTTCTTGGACAATTCCCAAAGGAAAATTGAAACATTATTTCAGTGAGACAGGAAATTAATTTATTCTGAAAAAAATTAATACTTTTAATAAAGATCTAGCATAATTCTGCAACAGTCAACTCATAAATACATTAGATTTTATGAAAGCCAAATGCATTGATTTCCCAGGCGACTTATTCCTTTCTTTAATCTAATTAACAGTAGCAGGTTGGAACAACGAAACATGCTAAATTTTATGCGTCACAAGAAATCTTTGTCATTTTCACTCCATCTACACCCTCTCCATTTTATTTCTCCCGATATCTGTGCCATTTTAACTCTGCTGGTGTGAGCAGGATTGAAAGCAAATGTTGTCCTTCTCTTTCTTTTAAATATACACATCAAAGTATATTTTTCAGGAAGCAAATGCAAACACACTTTTATTTTTACTGGAGGCATAGATAAGAAAACATTGTCAGAATGTTGTGCAATATTTTTTTCATTTATTGCAGCAGTCCCCAGATAGATCGAATGTGATCAATTATTTATTTATTAAATTGTTGGCAAAAATCAGTTTATTTTTCTATGACTGCAAAAAACAAAATTGTTTTGTCACGGGATTTGAAGTGCTTTTCAAATTCTGTCTATCCTTTTCTTTGGTTTCCTCCCAATAACCCAGAGATATTTTTGTTAAGAATGTTTTTTAAATGTATTGAATTTCCTTCTGAAAGCCACAGTTGAACTACATACACCCCGTGTACAGTATATTGTAGACCTTGACTACTGCATGCATAAAGAATAATAGACCCTGGTTCTTTTGTTACTCCTTTTATCAAATCAACTCTCTAACCTCTCTGGTTTAACCTTGAAAGGGTTGGGGAAAAGGGGGTTGGGAGCTGAAGACTTTCAATAAAGTCAATAACAATTTGTTTTACCTGCAAATATTTCAAAAGTAAAGGTCTTAATCGCTGTTTATATTTTGTGACTACAAGATAAAAAATACTGAAAGCTGTATGTTACATTGTTTAATAGTGTATTATCGCACGTGTCAAATGGAAGCAATTCTTATATATTTCAATGGGCACCTGTGATGACACTATGTTCTTAAAAGACAATGGTACAGTGCCCTCCATAATGATTGGGGCAAAGACCCATCATTTATTTATTTGCCTCTGTACTCCACAATTTGAGATTTGTAACAGAAGAAAATCACATGTGGGTAAAGTGCACATGGTCAGATTTTAACAAAGGTCATTTTTAAACATTTTGGTTTCACCATGCAGAAATTACAGTAGTGTTTATACATAGTCCTCCCATTTCAGGGCACCATAATGTTTCGGACCCAGCAATGTCATGTAAATGAAAGTAGTCATGTTTAGTATTTTGTTACATATCCTTTGCATGCAATGACTGCTGGAAGTCTGTGATTCATGGACATCACCAGTTGCTGGGTGTCTTCTCTGGTGGTGCTCTGCCAGGCCTGTGTTGCAGCCATCTTTCACTTATACTTGTTTTGGGGGCTAGTCCCCTTCAGTTTTTCATCAGCATATGAAAAGACATGCTGAATTGGGATCAGATGAGGTGATTGACTTGGCCACTCAAGAATTGACAATTTCTTTGCCTCGAAAAACTCCCTTGTTGCTGTAGCAGTATGTTTGGGATCATTGTCTTGCTGTAGAATAAACCGCCGGCCAATGAGTTTTGAGGCATTTGTTTGAACGAGCAGATAGGATGTGTCTATACACTTCAGAATTCATTATGCTACTACCATCAGCGGTTGTATCATCAATGAAGATAAGTGAGCCAGTACTTTCAGCAGCCATAAATGCCCAGGCCATAACACTCCCACCATCATGTTCCACAGATGAGGTGGTATGCTTTGGATGTTGGGCAGTTCCTTCTCTCCTCCATACTTTGCTCTTGCCATGACTCTGATATAAGTTAATCTTCGTATCATCCGTCTACACGACCATTTTCCAGAACTGTGGTTGCTCTTTTAAATATTTCTTGGCAAACTGTAACCTGGTCATCCTATATTTGCAGGTTACCAGTGGTTTGCACCTTGCAGTGTTGCCTTTGCATTTCTGTTCATGATGAAGTCTTCTGCAGACAGTGGCCATTGATAAATCTACATCTGAAGAGTGTTTCTGATCTGTCCGACAGGTATTTGGGGATTTTTCTTTATCATAAAGAGAATTCTTCAGTCATCCTTGGCCTGACAGTCCTTTTGCGACTAGTAAGCTCACCAGTGCTCTCTTTCTTCTTAATGATGTCCCAAACAGTTGATTTTGGTAAGCCTAAGGCTTTTATTCAAAGTTATATTCTTGTTTCTCAGTCTCATTAATGATTTCTTTGACTTTCATTGGCACAAATTTTTCCTCATGTTGATGAAAGTAATCAAAGCTTCCAAAAGTGATGGAAAGACTGGAGGAACGACTAGGTGCTGAAAGTTCTCTTATACCTGCATCAGAGGCATTTGATTTTTCAGGCTGCACAGTGGTACAGCTGATAGAATTACTACCTGAATGCGAGTGATCCAAGTTCAACCCTGACCTTCGTGGACTTTGCACACCCTCCCTATGACAACATGAGTGTCCTCCTGGTGTTCTGGTTTCAACATTTCAAAAATGTTTGGGTCGGTAGATTAACTGGATACACAAAATTGTCTCGAGTATATCCATAACCGTAAGAATCTGACGGGAGAAATTGGTGGAATCTTTGATGAGGAAATGGATGGGAATGTTGGGAGAATAGGTTACAATGAAAAGTTAGAGGAAGACGTGGGTCGTGTCATTCTATGTTGTAAGGAAATGTGAAAAATATGCTTGCATTTTCTCAGTTTTAACTAAACCAGGAAAATATACTTATACAGCCAGAGACTTCTGGCATAATGCTAAAAACTGTTAACAATGTCCAGGGCTGGAATTTTTTGGATTTCTCTTTGAGAATATTGAAAGAGCCAAAGATATTGCCTGCATTGTCACAGTCTGTTTGTATAGAGGCCTTGTTGGCAATGTTTTCTAATGGCAAGCTGGCCCTGAGATGGAGCTGTGTGCAAAATGTATAACATTGCTCAAATACAGTTGGAAGTGAGTAATTATGTAACAGCTCTTTATGCTTTTGAATATTTTTCTCCAATTTTTTTTAACCTTTTCATCTACAATTTAACTTGGTCTAAAGTAATTTAAATTAAATCTCGACTCCACATGCTGCCACGGTTCTGCAAAGCTAGCAGTATGTTTGATGTATAGTTGTTGAGAGAACTGTCCTAAGTGTATCCTTGAATTTATAGATTGATATCAAGATCAGGTAGTTGTGCTATAATGTGTATTTCCATGCTTCAAATAGGATATAACAAGATTGATAAATTAGCAAACATAATTTGTATTATATGGGCTGAATTGTTTAAAATGTGACTTAGATCAGGAAATAGAGGACCGCTAGGAAATTACTTTCAAGATTAACAAGCAGAAATATAGCTGTCTTGCAACAATAAACACTCTGGGGGAAAAGATTAGTTCCATGTAACCTCCCTGCTGTAATCAGATACAGTGCCCTCCATGATGTTTGGGACAAAGACCCATCATTTATTTATTTGCCTATGTACTCCACAATTTGAGATTTGTAACAGAAAAAAGATCACATGTCGTTAAAGTGCACAGTCAGATTTTATTAAACGGTTTACACATTTTGGTTTCACTATGTAGAAATTACAGCTGTGTTTATACATAGGTGCACCCCCCCCCCCCCCCCCCGATTTCAGGCCACATATAATGTTTGCGACACATGGCTACACATATGTTTGGAATTGCTCAGGTGTGTTTAAATGCCTCCTTAATGCAGATATAAGAGAGCTCTCAGCACCCAGTCTTTCCATCACATTTGGAAACTTTTATTGCTGTTTATCAACACGAGGACCAAAGTTGTGCCAAAGAAAGTCAAAGAAGCCATTATGAGACTGAGAAACACGAATAAAACTGTTAGTAGGGGGCACCGTCCAGTTGGGTATGGCTGCCCTGCCTGCAGCTGTCGTCTCTTCACTTAAAACATTTTTTTTTTGTACGTTAAAAAGTGTTGTTTGGAGGTTATTCTTTTTAAATGTGGGGGGGTGGTGGGGGGAACGAGGAAACTGTATTTCTCTGTCCCTACATGGTCAGAGAGGCGGCTTTCCTCCGAGCAGCATCTCGACCCGTCCTCGCGGCCTGACATCGGGTCTGGAGCAGCGTTTCCTGATGGGACCGGCCAGAACCTCGGCTTGGACGGCGGTGCAGCGCTGGAGCGCTATCGCGGAGCGGTCGATGCCTTGCTTGGATCGCCGCGCCGTGGACAAGGGGACGGGGGCTGGACTTTGTGCCTTCCCTCACAGTGGGGACCATTGTGGGGGGATGTTTATATGTTGTATGTTAAATTCTTCTTTAATGTTGTGTTGTATTCTTATTAGTGTGCTGCAATGGCAACTTGAATTACACTACACCAATTGGTGTATGTGACAATAAATTAACCTTTGAACCTTTGAGAATCATCAGCCAAACCTTAGGCTTGCTAAAATCAACTCTTTGGAACTTCATTAAGAAGAAAAAGAGCACTGGTGAGCTTACTAATCGCAAAGGGACTGGCAGACCAAGGAAGACCTCCACAGCTGATGACACAAGAATTCTCTCTATAATAAAGAAAAATCCCCAAATACCTGTCCGACAGAGCAGAAACACTCTTCAGGAGTCAGGTGTGGATTTGTCAATGACCACTGTCCGCAGAAGACTTCATGAACAGAAATACAGAAGCTACACTGCAAGATGCAAACCACTGCTTCGCCGCATAAATAGGATGGCTAGCTTACAGTTTGCCAAGGAGTACTTAAAAGAGCAATCACAGTTCTGAAAAAAGATCTTGTGGACAGATGGGATGAAGATTAACATATCAGAGTGATGGCAAGTGCAAAGTATGGAGGAGAGAAAGAAATGCCCAAAATCCAAAGCATACCACCTCATCTGTGGAACACAATGGTGGGGGTGTTATGGCCTGGGCATGTATGGCTGCTGAAGGTACTGGCTCATTATCTTCATTGATGATACAACTGCTGATGGGAGTAGCATAATGAATTCTGAAGTGTATAGACACATCCTATCTGCTCAAGTTTAAACAAATGCCTCAAAACTCATTGGCTGGCAGTTCATTCTACAGCAAGACAATGACCCCAAACGTACTGTTAAAGTAACAAAGGAGTTTTTCCGAAGCTAAAAAATGGTAAATTCTTGAGTGGCCAAGTCAATCACCCGATCTGAACCCAATTGAGCATACCTTTCATATGCTGAAGATAAAACTGAAGGGGACCAGCCCCCAAAACAAGCATAAGCTAAAGATGGCTGCAGTACAGGCCTGGCAGAGCATGACCAGAGAAGACACCCAGTAACTGGTGATGTCCATGAATCGCAGACTTCAAGCAGTCATTGTATGCAAAGTATATGCAACAAAATACTAAACAAGACTACTTTCATTTTCATGACATTGCTGTGCCCCAAACATTATGGTGCCCAGAAATGAGTGGACGATGTATAAACACTTGCAATTTCTACATGGTGAAACCAAAATGTGTAAAAATGGCCTTTATTAAAATCTGAGAATGTGTACTTTAACCACATGTGATTTTTTTTCTATTACAAATCTAAACTTGTGGAGTACAGAGGCAAATAAATAAAAGGTGGGTCTTTGTCGCAAACATTATGGAGGGCACTGTACCTTTGGGATATGAGAACATCTGAGAAAAACCTAGAGTCAGCACCGGAGATCAGGTCTGAACTGTGGTGTCTTTGTGGCCAAAGCAACCATTCTAATTTCTATAACTTTTCATGATGCAGTTATTCTGCACATCATCATTTCTTAGTTGAAGGCTTCAGCAAAGTTCTGTGTTTCAAAAATCCCCCAGCATTCCTCTGAAGAAGTTGTATTTTGGATTTAACAGTTGGAGCTCATAAGAAAATCAGGTATCAACCAAGGTAAAAAAAATCATGTAAGAATCAATAGGAAGAGTGCAACATTCAATCTTTATCGTGCTTTGTAATCAACATCACTTTACCTGTTGCCATTTTGTGGTCTCAGCTTCGATACAAGGTGTATCATAGATGGCACGATAGTGTTTACATATGGACAAATAGGATCCTTCATGCTGGTCAACTTGAATCATTAGGTTGTAGTACTTTAACTTCAAGTCCTAAAAAAGATGGCAATCTGGATTACTGTTGGCCAAGTCAAGTTAAAATGGTCCTGTGCATCATGTATTAATCATCTGCACAACAATTGATTTATATTTTAGTCAGACAGAAACCATGTCTAACATGAAAAGAATCAAATGAAAATAATTTAACCTGAGAAAATGCAGGATGAAAAGATCACCAACACCAAATGTTAGATTTTGACAACTGGTAATTGACCTAGACCATTGACAATTTCCTTCCACAGTTATTACCTGATATCCAAAGAATTTAACAGTTTCAGTTTTTATTTAACTACCTTGACATCATGAACAAGTGGCTATTCATGTTCCGATTTCTCGATCCTCACTATTGGGTCGCATTGAGATATAATTCACGCCTAACAATTCCACAGAATTGGAATTAAGAAATAGGAGCAGAGCGTGCGACCAATTCAGCTTGTAGTGCATCCGTTTTGGCCTCAACTTAATTCTCTGGTTGGATCCCTATAACCGTCTTTATCTTTTATAAAGGATTTATCTTCCTTTAGATGGGGAACAGTTCCCAGGACTCTAAGTCGAGTGAACTTCTGCTGCACCACCTCCAAGAAATAAACATCCCTTTCTTACATAAATGATCTCACTGATGGCCTGTATAGATACAGTTAAAACCCTAACTCTTGTTCTCCATTGTCTTTGCAATTAAGGGCAACATTCTGTTTGCCCGACCAATTGTTTTCACCTGCATGCTAGTCTCGTATTTCTTGTACCAGCACAGCCACATCTGACTGAATAATAATGTTTTGAAGGCTGACACCATTAAATAATATTCTGTTTTCTATTTTTCCTGCCTAGGGCGCTAACCTGACACTTTCCAACATTACACTCTCAATGCAATCTTTGTTCCTTCACTTAAATGATCAAAATTCCATTCCAGACTCTGTGAAATCCTCAAAACTATCTTTGTACTGTCAGCAAATTTAGATGCAATGTACAGTCCCTTCATCTTTGTCATTAAAATAGATTGTAATGTAATATCCGAGGCTTATCACGTCAAAATTTGTCAAACTGAAAATCACCTGCTTATACCCCACACTATCTTCTACCCATCAACTAATCTTCTACGTTTAATAGTATATTTAGCTCAACCCTACCAATCCCGTTTACATAGAACTCTTATGCAGCAGTTTATAGACTGGCAAATAATCAAGAAAATTGTTCATGATGGCACCAACCAAATTGATTTTCAAAAAATATGCAAATCAGTCCCGACAGTTATTTAAAATCACTGATAAATTATTGTTTTAAAATATGTATTCATAAATTATAAGAAACAGTATTTATTGGCAATCTGGCACAACTAGTGGTAGGGCATATGACTCAGCATACCTCTATGTGGTAAACAAACTAAATTACTCAAAAACAGAGCATGTTTGAAGCGTGGATGAAAGATAAATTACAGTAATCTTCCCGTAAAATGCAATGGAGAAGAACTACAAATAAATTACATGCCTAAAATCAATCTCAGTCAATGACATCTGTGTAGTTACCAAACTTCATTCAGAAGGATGTTAAAAACTGTTTCCCGCTAGGTTGTAGCATTATCACTACAGGAAGACTGAAAATAATTTAAAACTACCTCAGTATTTTCCCCCTGGAAGAACTTTGTGTTTATTTTTTTGCTGATGATTTGAGTTCGAATGTAATCCTTTATAGCCAGGCAGAGTCTCATTTGTTCCAGGATAAACTCAACCTTCTCCTTCTTCTCCATTGACCCGTAAGTTTCAACCTGTTGGTTTAAGAACATTGGCAACTTAAAATAAAAAAGTCTAATAAAATGTCATGGTAGTTGAATTGTTCTTCAAGACATCCATTTGAAGCAATTCTCATGATTTTAGTGTTTATCGTTTATTGAGATCTGGACAGGGCTGGAATTTATAGCCCATTTCAAATGCGCGGAAGAATGATTCCTGAATCACGAAAAGGCCAGTCTGGATATGGACGTTAGTGAATCAGGAAACCTAAACTTTTCTAATCATCATCACAACTTTTTTTTCCCCCCAGATTACTAACTCAATTTAGATTATGGATTACTAGCTGAATTTAGGTTTCAGATTGCCAACTGAATTTAGATTTTATTGCTGCTGTTGGAAGAACAGGATTATGAGTTCAAAGACAAAGTCAGGGGCACTGAGCCAGTACCTTCATTGCTGCTTCACCAACATATCTACTGATGATGTGCATTATATACTTGTGAATACCCAAATCTCCAAACTGATGTTCACAAAAGGATAATCAAGCAAAACATCAAGTTAGGAGCAGTGGAACAGCTGACCATAGCTGCCAGAGAGGGGGTGGAACCAGACACAATCACTATGCTTAAGAAATATTTTGATGTATTTAGATAGGCACAGAATGGAAGGATGTGGTGGTAATGTGGGCAATTGGGTTTAGTGTGGATGGGTATAAAAGGGCGACTTGGACAAGGTGGGCCAAGGCACCCATTTCTGTACTGTATAACTCTATGACTTTGCCATAGCTAATCTACCTCAGCTCCGTTTTAATGAACTGTGCTCATCGACAACCGTTTTAAACAAACACAATGAATGAGCTTACACAGCCCTCCAGGGTAGAGTTCCAAAGATTCAACATCCTATGTGAGAAAAAAATGTATCCACATCTCATGTCTTAAATGGCCTACTCCTTATTTTGAGACAATGACTCCCAGTTCTAGTCTCGTTAATTCCTTATTCCTAAAGGGCACTTAAGTTTCCTTGGAATTCCGGCAGGGTTTCTTTGAACTTGACCAGGGAAATGTGCCAATAAAATTAACAGACAAACAACCACAAATTTATGTTTTGCCAAAGGAAAACCAAACATTTGACTATGGTTTAGCATAGTTGGAAGTGAGTCAGTGGGCTAAGGGAATAATAGTGAAAAGTATTGGGAGGAAAGTTCAAGTACATCCTCAACTGAATGACTCCAATGTTTTGCGTCTATCTTCGGCGTAACCAGCACCTGCAGTTTCTCAAAATTATTTGCTCAAAATTAAAATACCCTTGACTTTTCCGTCCTTCCAAACTACCACCTCTTTCCCAACTTCTATTTTCTCCCCAAAGTCCTTAAATATGTGTAGCCCTCAAAATCAGGCCCTTTCAATTTAGAACTCTTTACTAGAATTGCTCTATTCAAGCACCCACCCTTGCTTTGACAGAAAAACCATCTTAATCAAAGTCCTCCCATTACTCTTTTTATCAGATGACTTTAGAAAACAATACTAGACATCTTACATGTCTAGTATAAAATCTAGTATAAAATATAAAATCTTCACAAGACAATATTTGAAAATGCTTGGCTGTTTATTTCATTGGCTTATTTGCTTGGAGTTAATCGCCTAATATGTCTGTGACCGAGCCAGAGTCTGAAGAAAGATCCTGACCCGAAACAATGCTGCCCATTCCCTCAATAGATACTGCATGACTCACTGCGTTACTCAAACACGTTGGATTTTATTGAAGATTCCAGCTTCTGCAGTTCTTTGTGTTTTGATACTTTCTTATTTTTAATACCCAACCTATTTCTCTGCCTATGGTTTCTACTTCATATTTATATAACCCCTGCCAGACCTACACTCTGAGATATCTATATTATAATTTGTTCTCTTCAATATTATCAAATGTGAACACCCTTGCCTTCATCCTCAATGGCCCTATTCATAGTTACCACCTTAAACCTCCTGATTTATTTTATTTTCCTCCTTTAAGCAAATTTAAACCCCACCCGGCCATTACAAAGATATTCCTTAATACCACTTTTGTATTTTGGAGTCAATCTTTTGTTTTACGTTCCTGTAAAGAGCGAACATTTACCTTATATTAAAGATTCTCTTAAAAAAAGTAAAATGTTCTTTTAATTTATGAACTTGGTTTGCAAAATTGACAGGTAATTTCGGTGCTTCCAAACATTAAGATAATTTGACGTTGATAGAATTTCATATTTTGTCTCTATTTTGCTCAAAGTTTTTCAATTATAAAACTAAACCCAAACATCTTGAAATTATAACACCGAGTGAAAAAACAGATGTTTTTGCTTTTGTGTATCAGCTAATATTATTAGATTTATTTTACTTGATGGCAATTCTCAAACGATCACAATTACTTTGTGAAAATCTCGTTCATCGCGAAAGCGCGCACATTTTACTTGCCTAGATGTCATTGACATTCACCTGAAGTTCCTGCAAAATGGCAGCAGCTTCTTTCAGATCTCCATCTTCCTCCTTTATCATGGCCAAGTGTTTGGTTAACCGGGCACGCTCAATTTCCACATAGATCTGAAATAAGCAATTGATAGAAATAATGTAACAGCACGATTTTGGATTTGGATTTTATACTTCATTATTTAAATTCATTTAAAAAAATCTTCAGAAACAAAACAAGGTGTGACTAATTTACTTAGTTGCAACCTCTTGCGGAAATGTTACACAAGATAAACACGGCAGTAGTAGGTTGCATCATTCAATGATATTCTAGATTTTAAAGTCATTCTTCCTCTAAAGGTTCTTTTAGGACAAGGTTTTAAGAGCACATAAATCAGAAAGCAACAACAATCAGTTCCTGATTTGTGCTATCCATATCATTGGGTCATACAGCATGGAGCATCGGCCAACTCGTCCAAGCCGACCGAGATGCCTCATGGTCAAGGAATAGGAATATTTTATTGTTCTATCGAAGCAACGCTGGCCTCTTACAGTTACTATCTTATAGAGAAATTGTTAAAATGGAAGCATAAATAATCCAAGGCACCTAGACAGCCAAAGGTACTATTAAATGCAAATTATATGGTCATAGCTTAATTCACAATTGTTTCAATACTGTCGGCATCAACTGTCCTAAATGTGTAAAGTAATGTTGATAAAGCATTTTTGAATAAACATGAATGACAAAAATTCTTCAACCAATTACTATTGGTAAACTTTGACTTGTCATGATTGTACAGCAAAATGAAGCCTCACAAATTTCTGCGGTTTTATAACAACATAATATATAATACAATATGACAGAGCTTTCTTTATCCCAGGAGGGAAAGGATTGGGGATGTGCAAAGATTGGATGGGGAAGTGGGGGGGGTTTGTGGAGGAGGGGAGTCAGTCTACCCCATGACAGAAGGGGAGGAGTTGTACAGTTTGATAGCCTCAGGGAAGAAGGATCTCTCCTCTGCATCTTGATGGAACCAGTCTGTTACTGAAGGTACTCCTCAGGTTGACCAGTGTGTTGTATTGTCCAGGATGCTCCACAGTTTGAGGAGCATTCTCCACTCCCAGTCCACCTCCCATGAATCCAATTCCACCCCCGCGACTGAGCCAGCCTTCCCGATGAGTTTGTTAATTCTTAGTTGTCCGCAGCCTTCCCCCTGCTGCCCCAGCACACGACAGGGAAGAAGATGGCACTGGCTACCATCGATTGGTAGAACATCTTCAGCATCTTACTGCAGACATTGAAGGAGCAGAGCCTTCTCAAAAGGTATAGCCGGCTCTTATCCTTGTAGTACAGGGCCTCAGCGTTCCTGGACCAGTCCAGTTTACTGTCCAGGTACACTCCAAGGTAGACACAAAATGCTAGAATAACTCCAGTGGACAGGCACCATCTCTGGAGAGAAGGAATGGGTGACGTTTCCGGTCGAGACCCTTCTTCAGAATGATGTCAAGGAGTGGGCGGGACAGAGATAGAATGTAGTCGGAGACAACAAGACTGGTGGTTGAACTGGGTAGGGGGAGGGGATGGAGAGAGAGGGAAAGCAAGGGCTATTTGAAGTTAATGTTCATACTGCTGGGGTGTAAGCTACCCAAGCCAAAGATGATGTGCTGTTCCTCGAATTTGCATTGGGCCTCACTGACAATGGAGCAACCGGGAGATCAGGTAGGTTAAGGCGGACTGAGTGGAGGTGTTCAGCGAAATGATCACTGAGCCTGCGCTTGGTCTCGCCGATGTACAGAAGTTGACACCTGGAACAGCGGATATAGATGAGGTTGGAGGAGGTGCAAGTGAACCTCTGCCTCACCTGGAAAGACTGTCAGGGTCCTTGGTTGGAGTCCAGGGGGGAAGGTAAAGGGACAGGTACCCTTATTCTTAAACTGTGGCTCCGGGTTCTGGACTCCCCCAACATCATGAACATGTTTCCTGCCAATAGCGTATCCAATCCCTTAATAATCTTATATGTTTCAGGTTGCTGGGGAAAGTACCTGGGGAGGGGGTGGTTTGGGTGGGAAGGGACAAGTTGTCCCACCCACTCTCCTTACATCAGCCTGAAGAAGGGTCTCAAGCCGAAACGTCACCCATTTCTTCTCTCCAGAAATTCTGCATCTCCCGCTGAGTTACTCCAGCATTTTGTGTCTACCTTCGATTTAAACCAGCATCTGCAGTATTTTCCTACACATAAACTTCAAGGTATTTGTACTCTTTAGTAATGCGATTCATTTCAAAGTCTCACAGTGCTCAGAAACTTTTTTTTATCTCCTCTGTCCTAAAGGGGACAGAGGAGATAAAACATCCTCTCCAAACAGTCCCAACCTCTCAGGATCACATATGTTTCAATTGAGTCCCCTCACTCTTCTAAACTCCAGTTCGTTCCTGGTTAGCCAGCCAAGTTTCTTTCCATTCCAACATGTTACCTCCTTCAGCTTTACCACTTTCAACCCATAATAACCTTTTACCTGGTACTTTATTACCTGGAATTTTCAGTACATCAACTAGTTTGCCGTTAGTTGCAGCACGCTGAATTTTTTCAAGAACTTAATAAATTGGTCAAACGTGATTTCCTGTTCATAAAACCATGCAACTGATGACTTTGAATTTTAAGTGTACAGAATGTCACGAGTCAAGACTGTATTCCCTTCCTGTTCTTGCCACCAAAGTGGATAAACTCACATTTATCCACATTAAACTGCATCTGCCATGCACCTGCCCACTCACCCAACCTGTCCAAGTCACCCTGCAACCTCATAGCAACCTCCTCACAGTTCACACTGCCACCCAGCTTTGGGTCATCTGCAAATTTGCTAATGTTATTTTTAATCCCTTCATCTAAATCATTAAGGTATATTGTAAATAGCTGTGGTCCCAGCACCGACCCTTGTGGTACCCCACTCGTCACTGCCTGCCATTCTGAAAGGGACCCGTTAATCCCTACTCTGTTTCCTGTCTGCTAACCAATTTTCTATCCATCTCAGTACCCTCTCTCCAATACCATGTGCTCTAATTTTGCCCACTAATCTCCTATGTGGGACCTTATCAAATGCTTTCTGAAAGGCCCAGTACACTACATCCACTGACTCTCCCTTGCCCATTTTCCTAGTTACATCCTGAAAAAATTCCAGAAGATTAGTCAAGCATGATTTCCCCTTCGTAAATCCATGCTGACTCGGACCGATCCTGTTACTGCTATCCAAATGCGCCGCTATTTCATCTTTTACAATTGACTCCAACATCTTTCCAAGTGGGAAATTGATCAGCCAACAGTCATAAACACACATAATGCATGAAACATGAAATTAAAGTGACGAGTAGAAAGGATTGGGGATGTGCAAAGGTTTGGGGGGGGGAGGAGGGGAGTCAGACTACCCGATACCAGGAGGGGGAGGAGTAATACAGTTTGATAGCCACAGGGTAGAATGATCTTCTGTGGTGTTCTGTCCTGCATCTTGATGGAACCAGTCTGTTGCTGAAAGTACTCCTCAGTGTGTCATGGAGGGGGTGAGCTGTATTGTCCAGGATGCTCCGCAGTTTGAGGGGCATCCTCCCCTCAAAGACTACCTCTCTTGAATCCATCTCTGCCCCCCAGGACGGAGCCAGCCTTCCTGATGAGTTTGTCAAACCTATTGGTGCTTTCGCCCTGCTGCCCCAGCACACGGCATAGAAGAAGATGGCACTGGCTACCACCGATTGGTAGAACATCTGCAGCATCTTATGCAGTCGTTGAAGGAGCGGAGCATTCTCAAAAAGTACAGCCGGCTCTGTGTCTTGTACAGGGCCTCAGCATTCCTGGACCAGTCCAGTTTACTATCCAGGTACACTCCAAGGTATTCATACTGCCTGGTAAACTGCACATCCACACCATGCAGGTACAGCAGGCAGTGAAGAGAGTGAATGGCATGTTGGCCTTTATAACAAGAGGAGTCGAGTATAGGAGCAAAGAGGTCCTTCTGTTGAGGGAGTGCAGCGTAGGTTTATAAGGTTAATTCCCGGGATGGGGGGACTGTCATGTGCTGAGAGAATGGAGCGGCTGGGCTTGCACACTCTGGAGTTCAGAAGGATGAGAGGGGATCTTATTTAAAAATATAAGATTGTTACGGGGTTGGACACGCTAGAGGCAGGAAACATGTTCCCGATGTTGGGGGAGTCCAGAACCAGGGGCTGCAGTTTAAGAAGAAGGGGCAAGCCATTTAGAATGGAGACAAGGACAACACTTTTTCTCACAGAGAGTGGTGAGTCTGTGGAATTCTCTGCCTCAGAGGGCGGTGGAGGCCGGTTCTTTGGATCCTTTCAAGGGAGTGCTAGATAGGGCTCTTAAAGATAGCGGAGTCGGGGGATATGGGGAGAAGGCAGGAACAGGGTACTGATTGGGGATGATCAGCCATGATCACATTGAATGGCAGTGCCGGCTCGAAGGGCCGAATGGCCTACTCCTGCACCTATTGTCTATTGATGGAGATCTAGGCAAATTATGTCATATTAAAATCAGTCCATCTAACAAGATGCCTTGATGACCCCCCATTTTATACCATCTACAAAGTTAGACGCAACAAAAAATCATATATTTTCATGGTCAGAGGTAGATCCAGCAACAAGGTGTACTTTTGAAAATAGACAAAACATACTAACCTTTCCAGCTGTGACAGTGCGCAAAGTGTCTATCAGTCTCAATTTGATAGGTAAGTCGGTAATCTGACTGACATATGCGTAGCACTCCTGGACCATCTTTGTAACTGCCTGTATAATGAACAAAGCAACAATGGTACTTTTTACCAACAATGACTAAAATGTAAATTGGCGATCTATTGATTGTCTCCCAATGTACTAGTGCACTTCACATGACAGGCAGTATGAACGGAATCCATAATTTGAATTCAAGCACATGTTTGGATTCTGTCATCTAAAGTCATTTTTGCAACAAGCAAAATATCCGTTTTAATGATCACCAGCATCAAGCCTGTTGTACATGGTAACATTTTCAGTTATTAGGTTTGTAGAAAAAAAATTGGCTAAGACACAATTTATTTTGCTAAAAGGTACCACTGCTTTTATTTCTATTACAAGATAAAAAGAAAAGGGAGTTCATAAATGTTGTATGCCAATTATTTGCCTATTAAATATAGAAGTATTCAGTTTTAACATTACATGCTGGCAGATGTTTTTTCGTAAGAATTAAAATAGAGAAAATAGCTCTAGTCAATAGATCTACCCAATTCGTGGTCCTTACCTGTTTTAACTGACTTCTCCTTTTCGACAAAAATACGATATTTTCATTGAGTACATCCCAGTCTTTCGCATCATAACACATTTTCACTATTGCAACAAGGATTCTTGATGTGGATGCCATATCAGAAGCCTACAATATATCATAGAAAAATTATTCCCAGCAACAATATTGTTATAATTGTGAAGAAAATCAACCGAATGTACTGGAAACTTTTCAACTATGCAAAATTAATTAATAAAATTGCTGCATTTGATCAGAAGGTTTAGAGTAAATCACCACTAGGGAAAGAAGAAATGGTAAAGAACTGCACAGCTTTGCAAGCAATAATAAGCAAATACTACGTATTTTACATAAAAACCATAGAGGAAGAATCATTGATGCATCTAGCCAACCTATCAAAGTATATTCCAGAAAATTATTCAAACAAATCGTACTCTACACATTCTTGAAACTAACGAACATTTATTTTTCTGTCACTAATTCAGTAATCTACTCTTTTCCTTTGTAATCAGCAATTTAGTTTAAAAAAAAATTGTTATTTTTCTTAATCCTGAGAATACCAATTTCCAAAACAAGAAATGTTTTAAGTTTTACATTTTTTTTTAAAAGAATCAGAATTTTCATGTTTCACAAACTGAAGTGAGATAGATGGTGCCCGAAAACATGATTTAATGATGTAGACCGAGAGGTAAACATGCCACATGGTCTTCAATTTAATTCTTCTAATGGTTCAATGGGAACTCTTGTTGAAAGATAGATCTGGTCTAACCATGTACCTGCATACTGTAATCGCTTGCCAACTAGCATAATGTAATGAAATGTACATAACAAATTGAAATTAATGATATAAATGGTGTTCAGGTTTAGGGAGCAAAACTTGCCCGTGGTCTTATTCAGAAGAAAGAGTGCCGAATATAAATCTGAATAGTGGTAAGAAAATACTCTCTGCCTTGCCTTTGCCTGCCATTCAAGGGACAGACCTCTGGAGTACAATATTGCATTTCCAAACATTTCCAAAGAGATTACAATGTAGGAACCTTAAATGGTTCATAAGTATTAGGAGTAGAATTACGCCATTCAGCCATCAAGCCTACTCTGCCATTCAATCATGACTGATCTATGTTCCTCTCGTAACCCCATTCTCCTGCCTTCTCCTGTAACCCGACACCCGTGCTAATCAAGAATCTATCTATCTCTGCCTTAAAAATATCCATTGAGAGAGCCTCCATAGCCCTCTGTGGCATTCCACAGATTCACTACCCTCTGATTAAAGAAATTCCTCCTCATCTCGTTCCTAAAGGAACGTCCTTAAATTCTGAGGCTATGACCTTCTCACTAGTGGAAACATCATCTCCACATCCACTCTATCCAGGTCTGGTGTTCAATAAATTATTTTTGTGGACGCCTGTTGTGACCACTCCAAAAGTCTGCTGGTTAAAAGTCTGCAGGACATATTCCATTTGATTTATTCCATACTTCTGCTTGAATCAAACTGAAACACGCAATTTAAGCACAGTTATGTGATGGGAAGAACACAATTCAATAGATTCATTTTACTTTTCCAAATGTCTTGTATTAAGTTGATTTTAATCTCACATACAGTGAATTAACATGCACTTACTGTTCGAGTCTGCTTTTCCAATGACAGAAGATTATCAATAGCTTCCTGCAGTCTTCCATCCTAAATTAAAGCAGAATGATTACTGAAACATTTTGCAAATAACGGCAAAAATCGATTAAAATACATTTTACTTTCCATTCCATAAGCAGTTATCTTTTCAAAGTAGATATGGATATTTACTTCATAACACAACATAATCTCTCCTCCTTCCCACATGCAGACACAGTGACTAACCTTTGATTTGTAGAAAAGGGAAAGAATCCATAGATGTTGCTAAAGATGACGACACGCCCTGTCTATCAGATTAGGTTGTTGGTGGAAGGGAACTGGTTGGGTCTTTGTTCAAGAAAGGAATGGAGGACTCGTTCCTGATTAGGATGGAAGTGTACAGAGACTGGACAACCAGGGTAAAGTCAAGCCAGCTGGGATCAAAGCAATTGGAAGTTATTGAAATGGAAGAGGTCTCCTGGATTAGGTAGGAAAGGAATTGACATGTGAAGACAGAATGGAGTCCAGATTGAAATAAATTAGTTCAATGGGGCAAGAGGAAGCAGAAAGAAGGGACATAGCAGGGCAGACCTGTGGATTTTAGCCAAGAGATAGACCCAGACACAGACACAGATTTTAGCCAAGAGATAGACACAGCTGGTTTGGGCACTGCGAAGTTGAACAGCATGGAGGGGAGATCTCCTGATGTGGAGATGTATAACAGTACGGGAAATATTGGCCTGTTATTAGTCAGCATGGATATGGTTCAGAGGAAGGTATGAGGAAGTGTCAGAAAGCTGGCTCTTGGCCTCTGCAAGATAGAGGTCTGTGCGCCAGAGTGCAATGACAATCCACTCCCCAACCCCCAACGTCTCTTCCATGTTTAAAGCCGTTTATTGATGTTCTAGCTCATGAATGTGGAGATTATTAAAAACACAGATTACGGGAATGCCGAAGATGAGCAACCCAAGAGTGAAGGCCGCAATAGGATATGAATATACTTTCTCAATAGAAACTGAGAAACAATGTAACATAATACGTATTCAATGCTCAAAAGTTTAAGAGTACACAGTGCAAAATACACACCATGTAGTTCCTCCTATTTCAAGTTCAATGACCCAATACACTTATCTTGTAAGGAAATATGAAATAATATGAAAATATATGTTGTACTGCTTAAAACAACAGACCATTATACTTACACTTTGGGAATATTTGGTTCCCTCCTTACAGTTTACAGGAAAACGCTATGTCATTAATAATTACATTGATACAATTTCAATGTATCTTCATTGCACTGTTATGGTTTGTTCTTTTTTCTGAGTTTTTGTTATAATTTATTATGATTACATATTCTGTTGTGCTGCAGCAAGTAAGAATTTCATTGTTCTATCTGGAACATATGACAATAAAACACTCTTGACTCGTAAACAGACAGAGCAGACTGCTAATTTGGCACGTGCACTATATTGAAAAGAGCTAACCTGATAAGAACATTACAAATTAATTCTGCTTGAATGGCTTATTTACATAAAAATGCGATACTCTTGAATGCTGCTCTTCGTGATTGTTAAACTATCGATAGTTTTCCATTTGTACAAAACCATAGCCTGTTAACATAATGACATTTGACGGAATTTTAAAATGTGTTCTTGATTTTATTTCACAATATTGTTGAACTTATCTCTCACTATAAAAAATGGACATGACTGAGAAAAGCTCACACACCAAGCATGCTCCAGCCTCTCTGCAGTTAGTAATAAAATCATACTGTGATAAGTGAAGCAATTAATGTTTCTCTTCACTAGTTCTGATGGTCTCAGACTTGAAATGCTAATTGTTTCTTATTCCACAGATGCTGCCTGACCTGTCGAGTGATTTCCGCATTTCTTTTTTATTACTATTTCAGATTCTCTTCATCTGCAATTTTTTTTATTTTCTTCTGCTGCTGTCAATGCTGTGTATGTCTCTCCCATTCTTCTCTACTTCCTCTCCCTCTTCATACCTCTTTCACAAAGGATTTTCAATGATGGGTCCTGTTTTTAGTTTAATCATCATTTACATTCTGTATCAGCAGATGTCCTGCAGTATTGGTTATGCTCGTGTCACGGTAGTAACCCATGTCTAATAACATTGAAAACTGCTGCACCAAGCTCTAGCTCATGTTCTTTGGGGTGGTCAACTGCATAAATACGAGAGAGTTTTATCTTTCAAGTCAAGTCAATTTTATTTCTATAGCACATTTAAAAACTACTCTCGTTGCCCAAAGTGCTTTACATCAATGCAGGTACTAACGTTCTACAAACAGTTGGACAAACAACAAACAAAAACAAAGGACATTTATTATCACATACACCAATTGGTGTAGTGAAATTTGACTTGCCATGCAGCACACAGATAAAAATAAGAGGCAACATTAAAGAATTTAACAATAAACATAAAACCATCCCCTCACAATGGTTCGCACTGTGAGGGAAGGCACAAAGTCCAGCCCCATCCCCTTGTCCACCCATAGTCGGGCCTATTGAGGCTTCCGCAGTCGCCGCTATGGGGCCCGATGTTTCAGACCCTTCTCGCCAGATGATGATGCTCCTCCATCGGGAGAACCCTCTCAGCGGCTTGTTACACCACATAGATCAACAATACATACATACATACAGCGCTCCCTCAGAGGACCCCAAGAAACGCTTGTGAGTAAAAATAAGTTTTAAGTCCAGACTTAAGGGTTGATGGAGTGGGCTTGTTCTGATGGGAAGAGGAATGCTGTTCCATTGTCTAGGTGCTCCAACCGCAAAAGCGCGGTCGCCCCTGAGCTTATGCCTAGACCGCGGAATGGTCAGTAATCCCAAGTCAGCAAGTCCCAAGTTCTTATCCAGACAACTAATCAAAATTAACATTTGAATGGTTTATCATCAGTGATTCTGAAACTAAGATGAGGCCTTGCTTTAATTTATTTTTACATTTAGGTGTTTGATATATTCTTTGTTTCTGACTCCTGAAAGCTTCTGCGATTTGATAAAAGTTTAGAGATGCAGGATAAAAACCGATCCTTTGTTCCACCATGTCCATGCTGTCACTGATCACCCATTCACCCTGGTTCTGTTATCTCACTTTCACATTAGGGGCAATTTGAACTCAACACGTCAGTTAGATGGAATGGATGTGAAAATAATGGACAATGGAGTATAAATGTGATTGAGCTTGTTTACTTCCATCAAGGAGCAAACAATGACGCAGCTTGTTTCCATGTTATGATATCCACAAATTTCCTTTTGATAAGATGCCAAATCAAAGGTAATCACAAAAAAAAATAAAAAAAAATAAAAAAAAAAAATATATATATATATATATATATATATATATATATATATATATATATATACACACACAAGACAACACAGTGGATAAAAGATCACCTGGCAAACAAGAAACAGAAAGAACGATCTTTACCTGCTTGTCAAAATGAGATGGATGTGCCATGGGGTCTTAACTTTATTTAACATATTTATACAAATGACTTAGATGAACGCACCAAACAAATGGTCGCTAAATTTGCTGATGACACAAATTTGAAAAGTAAGTTGTGAAGAGGACGCAAAGACGACAAAATTTACACAGATGAAGTGAATGGGCTAAGGCCTAACAAACTGAATATATTGTGAGATAAATTGGAAATGTAGCACGAAAGATTTAAAAACGATCTACTTAAAAAGTTTTTATACTGTTGGAGCACTGATATGCAGAGGGTTCTTGTGTCCAAATGCATGATTTGCAAAGGGCTACGGTTGTACGGGTACAATAAAGAATTAGGAAAGCTAACCAGAATGTTACTATTTATTACTGCAAGAACTGAATAGAAAGGTGGAGAGGTTATGCTTCAATGATATAGAGAATTCTGAGGTATTGTTTACAGTATAGATCACAGTATCAAGGATGGATGTGAAGACACTTTAAGTAGGTCAGAAAAGGTGTCATTGACCTGGAATAGGCAGGTATCATTATGAGGAAAGGTTGGAAAGGAGAGGTATACAATTTAAATGCATAAGAGGGGCTATTGAAACATTTATCATATTGGTGGCGTTTCATAAGACGACTGTCAGAGGAGAGGAGATTCCTCTTGGGGAAATCTAGAACAGAGATCACTCATTTAAGGCAGAGAGGAAGTGAAATTCCTCTCAGGATGTTTTGAGTTCTAGGAACTCTCATCCTCAAAGGGTGGTAGAAGCAGAAACTTTTAATATTTTAATGCAGATGGAGATACATTCTTGGTAAACAAAGGAGTTCAAAGCTACTGTGGGTAGAATGAGATGCAGAATCCTGTTGGAATCTGATCACCAATAGGTAGATGGACAGGACAAGTTTGGAGAGATATGGACCAAATGCAGGCAGGTGGGACGTTTAGCTGGGACATATTGGCCGGTGTGGGCAAGTTATGCCGAAGGGTCTGTTTCCACACTGTATCACTCTATGACCCATGATCCTATCGAATGCATGATTGAACAGACTTCTGTCTTTCTATTTATTTCATCATAGGATCATACAGCACAGAAACACCACAGATTCCTCTTCACTACCGGATGGTAGTTGGCTTCCCTGGTGCCTGGGTCTTGGATGTGTCCAAACGTGTCGAAAAGATTCTGAAAAGGGAGGGAGAGGAGCCTGATGTTGTGGTACACATTGGTATCAATGACATAGGCAGAAAAAGAGAAGAGGTCCTGAAAGGAGAATTTAGGGAGTTGGGAGGAAAGTTAAGGAGAAGGACCAAAAGAGTAACAATTTCAGGATTACTGCCTGTGCCACGTGACAGTGAGAGTAGAAATGGAATGAGGTGGAGGATAAATGCGTGGCTGAGGGACTGGTGCAGTGGGCAGGGATTCAAGTTTCTTGATCACTGGGACCTCTTTTGGGGAAGGCATGATCTGTATCAAAAGGACGGGTTACACTTGAACCCGAAGGGAGCCAATATCCTGGCGGGGAGATTTGCAAAGGAGACTTTAAACTAGAAAGGCTGGGGGGAGGGACTCGGGTAGAGGGGGCTAGGGGACAGGGTGAGGGGCAAGAGGCAGAGAAGGGAAGCACTCGGACCCAAAATGTAGGCGAGAAAGAGGAAAAAGATAATAAACAGAGAATAAGGGGTGGTGGGTTTCTAAAATGTGTATATTTTAATGCTAGGAGCATTGTAAGAAAGGTGGATGAACTTAGTGATGCCTGGAAATATGATGTTGTGGCAATCAGTGAAACATGGTTGCGGGAGTGTTGTGATTAGAAACTTAAATATTCCAGGATTTTGTTGCTTCAGGTGTGATAGAATTGGAGGGACCAGAGGTGGAGGAGTTGCATTGCTTGTCAGAGAAGATATTACAGCAGTGATTTGGCAGGATAGATTAGAGGGCTCGTCTAGGGAGGCTATTGGGGTGGAACTGAGAAGTGGGAATGGTGTAGCAACACTTTTAGGGGTGTATTATAGACCGCCAAATGGGGAGCGAGAATTGGAAGAGCTAATATGTCAGGAGATAGCAGATATTAGTAGTCAGCACAAGGTAGTGATTGTGGGAGATTTCAATTTTCCAAAAATAGACTGGGAAACACATTCTGTAAATGGGCTGGATGGTTTGGAGTTTGTTAAATATGTGCAGGATAGTTTTTGCAGCAATACATAGAGGTATCGACCAGAGAAGGGGCAGTGCTGGACCTCCTGTTAGGAAATGAGGCAGGTCAGGTGACGGAGGTATGCGCTGGTGAGCACTTCGGGACCAGTGATCACAATACCATTAGTTTCAATATAATTATGGAGAGAGTCAGAACTGGACCTAGGGTTGAGATTTTTGATTGGAGAAAGGCTAACTTTGAGGGAATGAATAATGATTTAAAAGGAGTGAATTGGGACATTTTGTTTTATGGGAAGGATGTAGAAGAGAAATGGAGGACATTTAAAGGGGAAATTGTAAGAGTACAGAATCTTTATGTCCCTGTTCGGTTGAAAAGAAATAGTAAAAATCGGAAAGAGCCATGGTTTTCAAGGGAAATTGGACACTTGGTTCAAAAAAAGAGAGATATATCTACAATAATTATAGGAGGCATGGAGTAAATGAGGTGCTCGTGGAGTGTAAAGAATGTAAAAATAATCTTAAGAAAGAAATAAGAAAAGCTAAAGGAAGATATGAGGTTGCTTTGGCAAGAAAGGTGAAAGTAAATCCAAAGGGTTTCTACAGCTATATTAATAGCAAAAGGATAACGAGGGATAAAATTGGACCATTAGAAGGCCAGAATGGACAGCTATCTGCAGAGCCAAAAGAGATGGGGGAGATATTGAACCATTTCTTTTCTTCAGTATTCACCAAGGAGAAGGATATTGAACTCTGTGAGGTAAGGGAAAAAAGTAGTGTAGCTATGGAAACTATGAGATTCGAAGAGGAGGAAGTACTGACACTTTTGAAAAATATAAAAGTGGATAAGTCTCCAGGTCCTGACAGGATATTCCCTAGGACATTGAGCGAAGTTAGTGTAGAAATAGCAGGGGCTATGACAGAAATATTTCAAATGTCATTAGAAACGGGAATAGTGCCGGAGGATTGGCGTACTGCGCATGTTGTTCCATTGTTTAAAAAGGGTTCAAATAATAAACCTAGCAATTATAGACCTGTTAGTTTGACGTCAGTGGTGGGCAAATTAATGGAAAGGATACTTAGAGATAATATATATAAGCATCTGGATAAACAGGGTCTGATCAAGAACAGTCAACATGGATTTGTGCCTGGAAGGTCATGTTTGACAAATCTTCTTGAATTTTTTGAAGAGGTTACTAGGGAAATTGATCAGGGTAAAGCAGTGGATGTTGTCTATATGGATTTCAGTAAGGCCTTTGACAAGGTTCCCCGTGGAAGGTTGGTTAAGAAGGTTCAATCTTTGGGTGTTAATGGCGGAGTAGCAAGATGGATTTAACAGTGGCTGAATGGGAGATGCCAGCGAGTAATGGTGGATGGCTGTTTGTCAGGTTGGAAGCTGGTGACCAGTGGGGTGCCTCAGGGATCTGTGTTGGTCCACTGTTGTTTGTCATGTACATCAATGATCTAGATGATGGGGTGGAAAATTGGATAAGTAAGTATGCAGATGATACTAAGATAGGTGGTGCTGTGAATAATGAAGTAGATTTTCAAAGCCTACAGAGAGATTTGAGCCATTTTAAAGAGTGGGCTGAAAGATGGCAGATGGAGTTTAATGCTGTTAAGTGTGAGGTGCTACATCTTGGCAGATAGGACGTACATGGTAAATGGTAGGGAATTAAGGAATGCTGTGGAACAGAGGGATCTAGGAATAACTGTGCATAGTTCCCTGAAGGTGGAATTGCATGTAGGTAGATAGGGTGGTAAAGAAAGCTTTTGGTGTGCTGGCCTTTATAAATCAGAGCGTTGAATATAGGAGTAGGGAAGTAATGTTAAAATTGTACAAGGCATTGGTAAGACCAATTCTGGAGTATGGTGTACAATTTTGGTTGCCTAAGTATCGGAAGGATGTCAACAAAATAGAGAGAGTACAGAGGAGATTTACTAGAATGTTGCCTGGGTTCCTGCAACTAAGTTACAGAGAAAGGTTGAACAAGTTAGGTCTTTATTCTTTGGAGCGCAGAAGGTTAAGGGGTGACTTGATTGAGGTCTTTAAAATGATGAAAGGGATAGACAGAGTTGACGTGGATAAGCTTTTCCCATTGAGGGTAGGGAAGATTCAAACAAGAGGGCATGACATGAGATTTAAGGGACAGAAGTTTATGGGTAACATGAGGGGGAACTTCTTTACTCAGAGAGTGGTGGCTGTGTGGAATGATCTTCCAGCAGAAGTGGTGGAGGCAGGATCGATTTTAACATTTAAAAGTAAAGTGGGTAGGTATATGGACGGGAAGGGAAGGGTATGGTCTGAGTGCAGGTAGATGGGACTAGGGGAAAATAAATGGTCGGCACGGACTGGAAGGGCCGAGAAGGCCTGTTTCCGTGCTGTAATTGTTATATGGTTAAACAGGCTCTTAGGCCCAATTCGTCCATTCAGATCAAGATGTCCCATCTAAGCTAGTCCCATTTGCCCATGTTTGGTCCATAATACTTTAAACATTTCCTATCCATGCACCTATCAAATTGTCTTTTATTTGTTCTATAAATGCTTTATACTATATGCTTTATATATATAGTACCTGCCTCAACTAACTCCTCTGCCAGCCCATTCCATATAAGCACCACCCAAAGTTTTCCCACAAGTTCCTGTTAAATCTTGCTGCTCTCACCTTATACCCATGTCCTCTGGTTTTTTCCCTTTCCGGGGTAAAGACTCCGTAGTCTCTCCGTAGTGAGCAGTAACCCCATCTATTCCCCATCATCATGCAGAAAACTGCTATTAAATTGTAAATATCATATACTAGAGACAAAAAACGATCAGAGGCTTCTTCAGAGCTCTTCATATTCATGCAGTTTTAACGTTCTATTTTCCTGCGTATGGGGAATGGCACGCTGTATTTTTAAACACCTGGGACATAAGAACAGGTGGAAATGTTGGCCAGTTGGCTCTGAGCCTGCACTGCCATTCAATAAGAACACAGCTAAACCAGTCTCCGCCTCAACATCACTTTCCCACTCTCGCCATATCCATTCAACCCACAGGTCCATCTCTGCCCTTGAATGTGCTCAATGACCTGATCTCCACAGCTCTATAAGGTGGAGTACCTTCAACAACAGACTGGTTCCATCAAGATGCAGGACAGAACGCCACAGGAGATCCTTCTTCCCTGTGGCTATCAAACTGTACAACTCCTTCCCCTTCTGTCATGCGATAGACACACACACTCTCTCTCTCTCACCCCCCACCCAATCTTTGCACATCCCCGATCCTTTCCACTCGTCACTTTAAATTCATGTTTTATGTATTTTGTGTTTTATGACTTAGCAGATCAATTTCCCTCCTGGGATAAAAAGAGTTCTATCATATCAAGTAAGGCAAAGATTCAGGATTCTCTGAGGCAAGAGATTCCTCCTCCACATCTGTGAAGTGGACTCCTTCTTAATCAGAAACTAGTGGCAGCAGTGGCACAGCTGCAGTCTAATGGCACCAAAAATCCAGGTTTGATCCTGACCTTGGGTGCTGACTGTGCAGTTTGCATTCCCCCCACCCCAGTGACGATATGGTTTTCCTCTAGATGCTCTTGTTTCCTTCCACATTCCAAAGACGTATTGGTTTGTAGGTTAATTGGTCTCTGTAAATTACCCCTGGTGTGCAGAGAGTTGCTGAGAAAGTGGGATAACATAAAAAATAGTGCGAATGGTGGTTGGTCAGCGTGGACTTGGTGGGGCTACGGGCCCGTTTCCATGCTGTATCTCTAAACTACATCCTTGGTCAAGAAACCTTCAGTTAGGAAAAAAAATCTCATCCACTCTGCCAATTTCCCTTAGAATCTTACACAATTCATTAAGAATTATTTTATCATCAAATGAATGCAGGCCCAACCTGCTCAACATTTCATCCAACATCAACCCCTTCATCTCAGAATTAATCCAATGAACTTTCTCCGTACTTTCTCCAATGCAAACACATCCTTTCAGTACAGCAATGCAGTTCGTGGTCCGATTGTGTCACAACCCCAATGACCTGGGTTCAATTCTGAGCTCCGTTTTCCCTGGATTTTCTCCATGTGCTCCAGTTTCCACCCACACCCGAAAGACATTGTAAATTGCGCTTTGCCTCACCATGTCCATGGTAGCTATCAAGGACCCAGCTACACTAATTCCATTTACCAGCACTTAGAAACAAAGAAACATAGAAAATAGGTGGAGTAGACCATTCGGCCCTTCGAGCCAGCACCGCCATTTAATATGATCATGGCTGATCATCCAAAATCTGTGCCCCGTTCTGGCTTTCCCCCCCAAATCTAACTCTCTTGAATACATCCAGTGAATTGGCCTCCACTGCCTTCTGTGGCAGAGAATTCACAGATTCACAACTCTCTGGGTGAAAAAGTTTTTTCCTTATCTCAGTTGGTTCACATTCTACTAGACCGTGGTGATTCAATTACTCGCCAAATCTGGATGGTGCAGGTGAATGGTTGAATCTGGTGCCAATTAATTAAAATGTAGGAAGAATAAAACGGAATTGTTGTAAATGCACGAGTCATAGAGCTATATAACATGGAAGCACGGCCAGCAGCATCTCTGGAGAGAAGGAATGGGTGACATTTCGGGTCAAGACCCTTCGTCAGTCACCTATTCGTTCTCTCCAGAGAAGCTGCCTGTATCGCTGAGTTACTCAGGCATTTTGTTAACCTTCGATTTAAGCATCTGCAGTTCTTTCCTACACATCGAAACAGGCCCTTCAGCCTAGTTTGTTAATGATGATCAGAGTGGACTCGTTGGACCGAAGGGCCAGTTTGCGTGCTGTGCTGTTCCAACCATGACTATATGTCAACGAGAACAGTCCAGGTGCAATTCCATCAGATTTTTGGAAAGTTGCACCAAAACCTTCTGACTCAATACTCCTTCAAATAAAAGGCAACATTCCACAAATCTTTGTAATCATCTGCTGTATTTGCTTGCTAATTTGTTGTGTTTTGAGCATCAGCACTTCTCAATCCCATTGTTGCACAACATTTTGTAGTTTGACTCCATTTGAATAGTAAATTGTTTTTTAATTCTTCTTTCCAAAATGGATAAGCCCATATTTTGCCCACTACTAATTTCTTACCTCTATACGGTTTTGCGGGCTCTTTTGTTCACCTCACAACTTGCTCATCCACCTAGTTTTGTATCATCAGCAAATTTGGCTACTGTACACTCAGTTCCTACATCAAAATCAACAAGATTTATAAATAGTGAAGCTCCTGCACTGATCCTGATGAACTACTCGTTTAAATCCGAAAATGACCCATTCATCCTGTCTGTTATTTCTGAACTCCCCTATCCATGCCAACATGTTACCCCAAATCATCTGCGTTCACATATCATGCAGTAATGTGCAGAAGGGTCTCGACCCGAAACGTCACCCATTCCTTCTCTCCAGAGATGCTGCCTGACCCGCTGAGTTACTCCAGCATTTTGAGCATATCTATTATTAACAATTTGCATTTATAGAAGAGTATTCACTGATGTCTTCCGTTTGCATCTGGGTTTCGGAAACACCCCGCACATATTTTTAAAAAACGAGTTATTTCTCCCATGTTCCTTATTTCCTGTCAAAGAAATACTGATCAAAATGAATTTAAAGCTGGTGTAATTGTGTAGCCAGCCGAGGCCCGAGGCCTACTACCACCGAAGGCCTAGTTGCCTCCGATCAGCGGAACCGCATGACTCAGTGACTAGTACAAATGACTGGCACTTACTTGGGCCATTTTCTCGCACTCTGGGAGCTGCTGGTCCACAGCAGAACTATAATCCATCTCCATTTTTACAATCTTGCCATCGGCTCGTTCAGTTCCGTCCGTCATTTTCACAGCGACTTTTATTTATCTCCCTTCCTACCAGTTCTCTTGATTTTTTTTTGTTCTCCCTTTCTCTCTCTCTCTCTTGAAGGAGAAAGATCGGTACAATCTCGATGGCGCAGGAAGGCCCGAAGCCGCCGTAACCCAGTAACAGGCTGCCGTCGACGTCACACGGCAGCGCGGCCCGGAGTGACGCGATGACGGACGGGCGAGAGCGCGAGCGACGTCGAACTGGGGCGTGCGTGCGTGCGTGCGCCTGCTGTCGGCGAGAGAGGGCGCCGCGAGCGCGAGCACGAGCTCGCCCGTTGGCGGGCGCCGCGTGGACGGAGAGAGCGCGCGCGCAGGTTTGGCACTCAGCCAAATAGAGGAAGGGGGAGGTGGGGGGAGGGGCGGTTCGGCCGGAGGCGCCAATGGAAGGTGAGGCGCGCGCATGGACCGGGGAGAAAACGCCACCACATTGAAAGGAAGGGAGAACCGTCACTCTTTCAGTGCACTCAAGTCCGTTCACTTCAACTTTCTCCCAGTTAAGTGGTTCTCGGCTCGTTGCAGTGAGTTGACGGCCTGTCAGCACCTCTCCGGGACATTGAAAGGGAGAAGCATCAATGGAACTGCTGTTCCTTATACCATAAAAGTGCGTGAAGTTAAATTTACCTTCACAGGTTAAGAAATGTTTTATTGCACTTTAGTATTAAAAGGGGACATAAACAATAACACAATTTTACACTTGATGAGGAGACAGTTTTGACAAAAAGGGTTTTGGACTGCAAATTCCTGACCAGCTGGAGTTGTTTTCATGTCTTTGAGGACACATGGGATTCCAGATGGGTCGTATTTTAAGCCGTTAATAATTATTTTAGGCACCAATGACTATGGTCTCCCTGGTGCAAATGATTAACATATTCAATGGGTTTAATGACTTTCACTCAACCTTGACTATTCTTACAAAACAAAATAGTGTGGATGTTGGAAATACTCAGCATGTCTGGCACTCTCTGGAGATAAAAACGTTCATGAGTTAACGTTTCAGGCCAATGGTTTTTCATTGCTGACTTGTTCTTGTGTCTACGTGTGTTATTAATTATGTTGTGCTTCCGCCAGTAATGTTATTTTACTCATCCATGTTCTCCAGAGATGTTGCCTGAACGGCTGAATTACTCCAGCACGTTGTACCTTTTTTCTTGTAAACCAGCATCTGCAGTTCCTTGTGCCAATATTTTACTGGTTGCTTATAGTAGAGCAGTACTTGGAACGAGGATTTCAACAGTGCTGTGCGCTGTCTTACCATCTTTGCCACAAAAACGATCACGCATTAAATGACGGTTCGGTGTCATAATTCCCAAAAGTCACACTGATTTGTTTTTCTCGTCATCTGACATTGATTTACTAAAATAAGGAATGAAGAAATCCATAAAAAAACATATTGCTCAATAAGGCAATTGAATTTTACCTTTCAGTTTTCTTCATTAAAGTTGTTCCATGGCCTTGGTATAGATTTTCTTTTGCCTTGACGCGAGTCAGATTATCAGTGGTGAATTCTAAGCATAAGAATGCACCTTACTTGCCAGAATATATTGCTAATATCTATTCACATGCACTGCCTCAGTTCCTTCAAGTTCTAAAATTTCTCCATGTGAATAAGTGCGAATGGGACGTTTCAAAAGCTTAACTATAATGAAATTTATCATGGGCAGTTTGGAAGGTGCTGCTACCTCAAAACACCAAGAATAACATTGATTGTGATCATTGTTGTATTGGCACCTCCTTTTGTGAGTTTCTTCTGGATGTTCTAGTTTTCTCTCACATCCCAAAGACATTTAGGTATGTTAATCAGCTGCTGTAAATATCACTTTAGTGAAGGTTAATGATACAAAAGAATCAAAGGAGAGTTGGTGGGCAGTGTAAAATAATAAATTACATTGTAGAGGGAAATAAAGATAGGAAGAATGGGAGTAATGAGATTTCTCCCTGGGAGCTGACAATGGTTCAATTACCTCCTGTATTATTATAACTATTAAGGTAATATCATATGTTAACAGTTGATGTGTGAAAGATACATCTTCTAGATGCGCTGGGACACATCCTCAGTGATGTGACCTGGGGTCATCGGGTGTTTTGGGTCTCACAACATCAGACACTCTCGCCCAGGCGACCCAGCCGGGGTTGATCAAGCCCCGACTTGCGTCCCAGCAGCAACCGCCCACGGATCAGCGCTATTAATCCAAAGCCACCTAGTGGCTTTCTCTGCGGCTTCACTTGCGGATTGAATGGCCCTCTTCTTTGCCAGCCCCATAAAGCCCAACTGGTTGAGGACGTTGCAGAGTGAGCGTCCTGCAAAGCCTCTATAGCCCACCTCTATCGGCTCATAGTATGTCTTCCAGCCTCTGTCCTGGCACATCTCCACCAGTTCCTGGTACTTTGCGCGCTTCCTCTCATTAGCCTCTTCAATACACTCTTCCCAGGGCACTGTCAGTTCCAGAATGATCAGTTGTTTTGTCACTTCGGAGGTGATGATCATGTCTGGCTGGAGTGATGTTGCTGTGATGTGCAGTGGAAATTTTAGCTGTTTGCCCAGATCGACGTGCAGCTGCCAGTCAGTGGCTGTGTAGAGGAGGCCCGTCCTTGTTTTTGGTTGTGGTCGGGGCTTCTCTCCAGCTTTGACAAAAGTGATTGATTTCTTTGGGGCATGGTGGTGTTTGCTGTTACAGATGGCAGTGGCTGTGCTCTCAGCAACCACCTTGAGCACCTGGTCATGCCGCCACCGATAGCGACTTTCCCCAAGAGACTTTGGGCACCTGCTGAGGAGATGTTCTAATGATCTTCTTCCAGAACAAAGTGGGCAGGAAAATGTCTCGCTCTTGCCCCAGACGTGGAGGTTTGCTGGACTTGGTAGGGCATCGTAGACAGCTTGTACAAGGAACCGGACGCGCTGGAAGTCTGCCTGCATGATGTTTGACCAGGTAATCCTGTGCTGCGGTATGGTCTCACACCTTGTCCACGCTCCCTGCAGCCTGAGCCCCACTGTCCTGCTCACACGCTCTTCCTCCACACCTGCTTGGACCTCTTCCTGGATTAGATGTGGATATACATCCACATTTATCTCTATGCGCAGGTGGTAAGGAAAATAATAAATATCTGATCACTTCCCTGTCGCTGTTTGTGTCTTTGTCTTCAGTAGTATAACATTTTACTTGGGCTGCATTTGGGATATTGTGTGCATCTCTGGTCACCCCATTGTAGGATGTGGAGGCTTTAGAAAATATTCAGAAGAGGTTTGCCAAGATGCTGGCTGAATTAGAGTGTATATGGTTTCAGAGGAGGTTGGACAAACTTGGATTGTTTTGTCTGGAGCCAATAAATTATCTAGAAACTATTCATATTAAAGGAAAAAAACCTTCCATATTGACTCAAAATCCCATGAAGACTCGTGACATTGGGCCATGTTCACCAAGGAAACCTTTTGCTCAACACCATTCACTGGTTTCCTTCAGTTAATGAAGTCTGACATCTCAACCTGTATCTCTCGAAACGCAGACTGGGCGATCGTTTCGCGCAACACCTTCGTTCAGCCCGCGTGAACCAACCTGATCTCCCGGTTGCTGAACACTTTAATTCTCCTTCCCATTCCTGCATAGACCTTTCTGTCTTCGGTCTCCCCATTGTCAGAGTGATGCTAAGCGCAAATTGGAGGAACAGCATCTCATATTTCGCTTGGGCAGCTTGCAACCCAGTGGTATGAATTTATGTTTTCTCTCACTTCAGGTAGCCCTGACATTCTCTATCACTCCGCAATTCGCACTAACTTTGCATTTTCACCCTACAAACAGCTTACAACGGCCTGTTTCCTTTGTCAATGTTACTTTTTTGCATATCTTTCATTCAATGTTCTTTTTCACCTTTTTCTCACAGAGGGTGGCGAGTCTGTGGAATTCTCTGCCTCCGAGGGCGGTGGAGGCAGGTTCTCTGGATGCTTTCAAGAGAGAGCTAGATAGGGGTCTTAAAAATAGCAGAGTCGGGGGATATGGGGAGAAGGCAGGAACAGCGTACTGATTGGGGATGATCAGCCATGATCACATTGAATGGCGGTGCTGGCTCGAAGAGCTGAATGGCTTACACCTGCACTTATTGTCTATTGTCATATCTCTCCTCATCACTGTCTATACGTCTGGTTTCCTTTATCCCTAACCAGTCTGAAGAAGGGTCTTGACCTGAAATGTCACCATTTCCTTCTCGTCGGAGATGCTGCCTGTTCCGCTGAGTTACTCCAGCTTTTTGTGTCGATCCAGTGGATTTATCCAGCCTTATACATTCCAAGACCTCCAGTGCCACCTCTTCTGTAATGTGGATTCTTTTCAGGACATCACTATTAACTTCACCAGCATCCATGTAACGACAGATGTGAAATGGTCATCAATTCTCATAGCTATTGAAATCCTGCAAAAGTTAGATTATTTGTGGGTGTCAACCAGACAAAGGGAACAATAAAGGAATGAGGGAGAGTTGTGATTGGGTAAAATACACGGAAAGGAGACTGCATGCTAGTTTTTATTGGTGGTTTGGTGGTTTTGTTGTGGAGCTTAAAATTCCTGTGCATTAACATCTCAGATGATGTGGTCTGGGCCCAGCACGTAGATGCAATCATGAAGAAGATTTCCCAATGCTTCTCTTTTCTTAGAGTTTTAAAGAGATTTTACAGGTAGACAAAAATGCTGGAGGAACTCAGCGGATGAGGCAGCATCAATGGGGAGAAGGAATAGGCGACGTTTCGGGTCGAGACCCTTCTTCAAACTGTTGTATAGATGTCACCTATTCCTTCTCTACATAGATGCTGCCTCACCCGCTGAGTTCCTCCAGCATTTTTGTCTACCTTCGATTTTTCCAGCATTTGCAGTTCTTTTTTAAACAAAGAGATTTTGCATGTCATTGGGTACTCTAATAAATTTTTACTGATGTTTTTTTTTTTTTTTTTTTTTTTTTTTTTTTCAGTAATATTTTTTTTTATTTGAAGTAAATAGTTTACAATATATAGCTTACTTTATAAACTAACACCTTAATTCAGTATTACTACAAATAGCATATCAATACATAATATCTTCTATTTTTATGGAAATAAAGAAAAAGATATATAAAAGAATAAAGAAAAAAGGAAAAATAAAAGGGAATAAAATTTTTTTTTTTTCGCACATATATCAATTAAAAATTAAAAAGATAATTTGAAAAACAATAATATTACATATATATATATATATATATAAACAAAAACTAAAGACATTGTACGAGATACTATTTCATTCAGAAATATCTCTAATAAATACACAATATTATCAATTATAGGTAAGTTATTCGCATCGGATCCATAGGGTGCCCGTCGAAGCCGTGATTCCAAGAATAGCTACTTCTCTAAATACTGTATATATGGAGACCATATCAATTCAAAAGAATTATACTTGTCCAAAAGGACAAATCTAATTCTTTCCAAATTCAACGTCTCCAACATCTCTGCTTTCCACATTTTAATTGTTGGGGATAATGTTCCCTTCCAAAATTTAAGTATCATTTTTTTCCCAATTATTAAACAATAATCAAAAAAATTTCTTTGATTAATTGTGAGTACCAAATTTGGCTCCGGGATTCCAAATATTATTAATTTTGGGTCTGGGTCAAGTTTAACCTTAAGGACTTCCGAAATAACTTTAAAAATTTCAATCCAATAAAAATTCAACCGTGGACATGTTACAAAACTATGCTTTTTGTGTCGATCCAGTGGATTTATCCAGCCTTATACATTCCAAGACCTCCAGTGCCACCTCTTCTGTAATGTGGATTCTTTTCAGGACATCACTATTAACTTCACCAGCATCCATGTAACGACAGATGTGAAATGGTCATCAATTCTCATAGCTATTGAAATCCTGCAAAAGTTAGATTATTTGTGGGTGTCAACCAGACAAAGGGAACAATAAAGGAATGAGGGAGAGTTGTGATTGGGTAAAATACACGGAAAGGAGACTGCATGCTAGTTTTTATTGGTGGTTTGGTGGTTTTGTTGTGGAGCTTAAAATTCCTGTGCATTAACATCTCAGATGATGTGGTCTGGGCCCAGCACGTAGATGCAATCATGAAGAAGATTTCCCAATGCTTCTCTTTTCTTAGAGTTTTAAAGAGATTTTACAGGTAGACAAAAATGCTGGAGGAACTCAGCGGATGAGGCAGCATCAATGGGGAGAAGGAATAGGCGACGTTTCGGGTCGAGACCCTTCTTCAAACTGTTGTATAGATGTCACCTATTCCTTCTCTACATAGATGCTGCCTCACCCGCTGAGTTCCTCCAGCATTTTTGTCTACCTTCGATTTTTCCAGCATTTGCAGTTCTTTTTTAAACAAAGAGATTTTGCATGTCATTGGGTACTCTAATAAATTTTTACTGATGTACTGTAAAAAGTATCCTGACTGATTACCCCACAGCTGACTCCTGCAACTGAAAGTCTTTTACACACTTCATCACATCGAAGGATTGCCAGGTAGCTGATGACATGATTAGAAACATAGAAAATAGATGCAGGAGGAGGCCCTGCGAGCCAGCACAGCCACTCATTGTGATCATGGCTGATCGTCCCCTATCAATAACCCGTGCCTGCCTTCTCCCCATATCCCTTGACTCCACTAGCCGCTAGAGCTCTATCTAACTCTCTTTTAAATCCATCCAGTGACCTGGCCTCCATTGCCCTCTGTGGCAGGGAATTTCATAAATTCACAACTCTCTGGGTGAAAAGGTTTTTTCTCACCTCAGTCTTAAATGACCTCCCCTTTATTCTAAGACTGTGGCCCCTGGTTCTGGACTCGCCCAACATTGAGAACATTTTTCCTGCATCTAGCTTGTCCAGTCCTTTTATAAGTTTCTATAGGATCCCCCCTCATCCTTCTAAACTCCAGTGAATACAAGCCTAGTCTTTTCAATCTTTCCTCTTATGACAGTCCCGCCATCCCAGGGATCAATCTCGTGAACCAACGCTGCACTGCCTCAATCACAAGGATGTCCTTCCTCAAATTAGGAGACCAAAACTGTACACAATACTCCAGATGCGGTCTCACCAGAGCCCTATACAACTGCAGAAGAACCTCTTTACTCCTATATTGAAATCCTCTTGTTATGAAGGCCAACATTCCATTAGCTTTCTTCACTGCCTGCTGTACCTGTGAGCCAACTTTCAGTGACCGGTGTACAAGGACGCCCAGGTCTCCCTGCACCTCCCCCTTACCTAACCTAACCCCATTGAGATAATAATCTGCCCCCTTGTTTTTGTCTATATTATACTGCATCTGCCACGCATCTGCCCACTCAATCAGTCCAGGTCACCCTGCAACCTCCTAACATCCTCGTCACAGTTCACACTGCCACCCAGCTTTGTGTTAGTGTTGCTTCTAATTCCCTCTTCCAAATCATTAACATATATGGTAAACAGTTGCGGCACCAACACCGAGCCTTGCGGCACTCCGCTCGCCGTTGCCTGCCATTCTGAAAAGGACCCGTTCACTCCTACACTTTGCTTCCGGTCTGCCAACCAATTTTTTTTTTATCCATGTCAACACCCTTCCCCAATACCATATGCTCTATATTTAGTCACCAGTCTCCTTTGCGGGACCTTATCAAAGGCTTTCTGAAAGTCTAGATGCACTACATCCACTGGCGCCCCTTCATCCATTTTACTTGTCACATACTCAAAAAATTCCAGAAGATTAGTCGAGCATGATTTTTCTTTCATAAATCCATGTTCACTTGGACTAATCCTTTTACTGCTATCCAAATGCCCCATTATTACCTCTTTAATAATTGACTCCAGCATCTTTCCCACCACCAAAGTCAGGCTAACTGGTCTGTAATTCCCTGTTTTCTCTCTTGCTCCTTTCTTGAAAAGTGGGATAACATTAGCTATCCCCCAATCCACAGGAACTGATCCTGAATCTATTGAACATTGGAAAATGATCACCAATGTGTCCACTATTTCTAGACCCACCTCCCGGAGGACCCTGGGATGCAGACCATCAGGCCCAGGGGATTTATCATCTTTCAGTCTCATTAGTCTACCCAATACCATTTCTCGCCTAATGAACATTTATTTCAGTTCCTCTACCCCCTTAGATCCTCTGTCCTCCAGTACATCTGGGAGATTGTTTGTGTCTTCTTTAGTGAAGACATATCCGAAGTACCTATTCAACTCTTCTGCCATTTCGTTGTTGCCCATAATAATTTCACCTGTGTCTGCCTTCAAGGGACCCACGTTTGACTTTGCTACTCTTTTTCCCTTAACATATCTAAAGAAGCTTTTACTGTCCTTCTTTATATTCCTGGGCAGCTTCCCTTCGTACCTCATCTTTTCAAAGATGTTCTGAAAAGCTTCTTGAAGTATAACATCTTCACCAACCTGCAAGAATCCCTTATTCATGATTGCTCAAAATGCAGAAGGAATTGCATTGACAATTCTGATGTTAATTGTCAGAAGGACAAATAAATTTAAAATGGAAAGAATGCGCCATCTCTCAAAGCATTCATCTGTTGTTCTATCAAACTTCACCTGTCCCAACTGCAGCTGATTCCCCATTAGGTTGACCCATTAGCCACATCAGAATCTACAGAACAAAAGTGAAGCCTGAGGTACTGTTTGAAAAGAAACGTTCACAGTTCTTTTTACCAAGGAAGGAAAAAAATGGACAAATTGTCAGTTAACGCGATTCTCATTTTGAATGTGCATTCAGTTGGCATGCATTGTTATATATTGTAACAGCAAAGGTATTGCTGTTGAAAATAAGTTAGACAATCGGCCAAACTAGTTGACGGGGTAAAGCCTAAAAAACATTCAGAATCGTAATATATGCTGTAAAGGTATTTTAATAGAACAACCCAAACCAACGGCTTAAGAAACAGTATATGTAAATAGGTAAACCAAATGATTATCAATTTTTGAAAAGGCGTGCAGAAGTTAATAACAGTTGGTTCAATTTGGAGAATAATTATTGCTAATAGGAATATTTGACCCGTGTCAGACTGATTGTAAGCAGAAACTCTAAAGCACATTAATAGTCTATTGAATTGATCCAAATCAGAATAATTAGGAACAAATATAACAAAAAATGTCAAATACATCTTTGATTAAATGCACAATTCGCATGTGGAAACTGAGAAATTAAAGACCGATGCATGTCAATGACATTATCTTTTGTTTGAATTCGCCACCTTCCAGACGAGTTTATTTCCGATTGGACTGAGTCATTAGTCTTCCTGGTGCCGTCACTGAAGAAACCTGCGGGGAGTTCTGCCGAAGCTGCAACTGTTACAGTGATCGGATACACAATATCTATCGAGGTCTACGACGATAGCTGGCGTTTAAAAAAAAAGACTAATATGCTGAGTTGTGCAAGGGAGATAGTTCAGAGTTCTTGAAACAGGAAATAAGCGGCGTTTGCTTTCAGCTAAGGAAGGAAAGACCGGAGGAACAAGCAAACCGTGCAGTGTTTTTGAAAATAATGTTAACGTATTCGCACTTTGGTGGGTCAGTGCATCTTTGAGGTTGTCTTGCCAATGGCTCTGGTGGAATGAAAGTGTTCCCGACCCAGTTTTATCTTCCTTCAATCAACAGACACTTGTGCGTAATGTTCGGAAAGGAGTCCTTTCAGTACATTTCAGTCTCCGCATTCGCATGATCTGAACTTGAAACAAGATCTCAAACAAAGATAGCGAAGACTCGATTTGCTTTTGTTTGATGCGTGAACCTTCAGAAGCTAACGGTTGATTTGCTTCACTTCATTTGTTGTGCAGTGACTCCGTTCTAACTACAAAAACCTATCGCAAAACGTTACAAGGGAGGGAAAAGAGTCTTTCGAGGAAGGGCTATGTTGGTGAAGGAGTTTAGGATTTGCATGCCCCTGACAGTAGAAGAGGTAAGTGTAGCTCACATGATAAATATTTAATGCTGTTTTTTCCCCCTCACAACATGTATGATCAGTGTGACCGCAGCTAAATGCGTTTTCTATTTTATTTTTACCTATTGTTTGTCCTGGACAAAGGTTCAATTAATGTTGTCGGGTTTGCATGAAATCGAGCACGTTTCCGGTCGCTTGTTAGGTTTAGGAAACGTTCCATCTGTTTCGGCTTATACATGCATCTATTGCTAAGCATTGCTATCACATAACGAAAATCATATGACTGCGTTCTGTGTACACGAACCGTGGGTTGCGCTCTTACTGGAAGTACCAGGGAACAATGTCCTCATTTGAAAATAAACCAATAAGTTGAGGAAAATCGATTAAAGTGATAACTAGAGAGGTACAATAAATGTGTGTCGAAAGAGTGAGTAGGACTTGCTCCTTCACACAAGAGGCGGTATTTGGTGTGTCCGATGCCTTTGTTTAGATTTTTCTATCGGAGACGGTTGCCTGTTCTTCGTATGTAACTACTGAATGATTATGATTATTATTATTATGGCATGCAGTGCCTAACTACATAGATTAAAGTTAATTTGAACCAAGGTCATCTTTTAATGTTATGGTTTTATGGCAAACAAAGATGTGAATGTGATACATTCATCCTGTCATTACTGTCACTAGATGGCGCCGGAAGGAAACATGTTTACAGTATTAGCAGCTCAAGTGGAGGGAGCTGCTGCAAACTACAAAAAAAATAACATAAACTTGGATTAAATCTCCTTTTCTAAGTTTCAAATCAATCAGTTTCAAAGTTTTCATTAAAGTTCTTTTATTTCTATAAAATACTCTGATTTTTTATAAGGTAGGAGCTTGATAACTTGTTTTTACTTTTTTATGTTTAAATAATCAGGACGGTTGTCCACAATGTGCAGATTCAACCATCAATTCTTAAAAACAATTTGAATAATCCCGATCTCTTCAAATGTATTCCAAATAAAGATTATGCCTTTGAGCCCAGAACCGAGCAACCTAATTTCACAAACCTATGTGATGATGCAAATTAGCATGCATCATTTTAGGGGAGAACATTAATTCAGGTCAGTTGAGATTTAATGACGTAGTTCAATGCAAAGTCATGTATTACAAAGTGTTGACAGTGTTAAGAATAAATATCGATAAATTCAAACATTGCTTACGTGGTAAAAGTATGTGTGATTGTTTCACTTGATCTTTGTATATCTGTTTGTACATTGTTGATACCACTTCTGTTTGGCAATAATGTCAATCAAGAACACTGCATCAATTACTGTTGAAATATAGAGTACGTATGATAAGGCAGTAGCACTAATGCCTTGATAGATCTAATGGGGTCCAACTATAAAGCATGGGGGAATAAAACCATAATCTCATCACCACTTTGTTGTCTCCACTGCCTCAAACTGCGAGCCAGATTGGCTTTGAATGTGTCGGCGCACTATAAATACAAAAATATAAACTGTCATGGTAATGTCTCAGTGATTTGCATTAAACAGGTCAAAATAATGTCTGAAATATAATTAATCTTTGTTAAACTTTTTTGAATATTGTAGAAAATAAATCTATTGTGTGCAACGTTAGAAAGATTAATACCAATAGTTTGTTAGAGAGCAACCCTTCATTGGCATTGTGAACAACTTGATGTTTCCATGCTGATAAGACTCAACATGCATGGTGCTGAACTCTCACTTCTACTTAAGAAGAAGGCATTCACTTGTTGTAGTGGCATTCTGTATGTATATTACCTAATTGCATTTCATAACATTATTTAAAGCAAATCCTTATTTACCAAGTGTCAATCTAATATGAGCATCAGGAAGCCCCTTAATTTGCTTGATCCAAAGCTCTGCCAGTTAAGACTAGTTGCTGTAATTTTGTGGCGTTTTGTCTTGCAAAAATGAAGTTTGTATTGGAGTCATTTTTCTCTATTACGTAACAGTGTTTTCATGCAATACACCATTTGCTTTGCTGATCCCAGTAGCAGTGATTTTGCTGCAACCAATTAACAACTGCAGCATCAATTTCAGTGTTTAACATAGTTATTCCATTAGGCCTGAGTGCCAATGGCTACAATGAATAGAGAGAAGGAAGGAAATACCAGTAAAGAGAAGAAAAAGGTGGGTTTGTGTTCTCAAATTTTGGATATCTATTTGCAGAGGGCATAGAAATTACAAATTTAGATTCAGACATAATTACATTCAAATAGATCAGACTCCCATTTTCGCTTTCTTTAGAGTACATAGCAAGGAAATCACTGGGTTGAGCAGTTTACAAAAGCCTGAGCTACTTCAAGACATTGGCTGAAATCATATTGCAGTAAATTGCAGCATTAGCTCCATTTCAAGCATTAACCCAAATGGATGATTACAAATGTATTGTTGATACCACTTATGCCTGTCAGTAATAGAAAACAAGAACATTTTGTTAATTACTAATGAAATATAGAGTAAGTATGTTAAAGCATTGTATCGAATGCTTTGATAGATCTAGTGGGGTCCGACAATATACCAATGAAACATAATAATCATCATCTCATCACCAATTTGAATCCTCCACTTCCTCTAAATTTCTAGACAGCATGTCTGACATCCAGAATTGGATTTCCTTCAATTGAGGAATGGAAAGACCGAAGCCATTGTCCTTAGTCCATGCTACAAACTCTCTAAACTTGCCTATTCTAAATTCCATTTCTGACTCTGACAACTTCCTGAGGCATCCATCGCCTATGCTTTCTGTCCCGCATTGTCTTATGGTCAGTTAAAACATATCCTGCATATTTATTTCACGTACTTAGTAAAACATCCTAAACTAAGCATGACAAAGAGCTGTTAAATCACAACCTTTTGAAACTGAATGACACGAGGAAGTGTTGGGACAAATGGTTAAAAGCTTGTGTAAAGATTTTAAGGAGCATCAAAGAAATAGAAAAGTGGGGAGGATTATGAAGGCATTTCAGGGACTTGGGCTGGCAGCCAAAAGGCATTGTTGCCAATAATGGATTGATTAAAATTGGAATACTTGAGAAGCCATAATTGGAGAAATGCAGTGACATCAGCGAATGATAGAACTTTAGAAGGATACGCAGACTTAAAGGAGCAGGAGCCTAGAAAGAAGGAAGTGCAGGATGTTGGAACTTTTATGCAAAGTTTTGGATGGGGTAACATTTTTATAGGATTTGAAATGGGAATTCAGTTGTGAGAGCATTGGATCATTCAAACTCAAGAGTCAACTGATGAGTTGGATGAGGTTTTCAGCTGCAGAAGAGGTGAGGTGTTTTTCATAGATGAATCATCACTGGATAGCAGCTTTTCTCAGTGAGAACCAGGTAGAAGGTATACCACATATTATACACTTCAACCAATGCTAGTCACTGGAAGTGGTGCGTTATTGAAGGCAAATGGATTTCTGGATATTGCGTTGGCATACGTCGATGTATTGTAGAGTGGCTGTAAGATTGCTTATGAGGATCTCATAGGGTGTTTCTTAACTATCAGCGGCTTCTTCATAGATTAGTTGCTTGCTATCATCTGCCTCAATTGGTGCTGTCCCCTTTCCAGTATTTGTTGCCCATGCTGCTTTATCAGACATAATATATAAGCATTGAAACTTCTCCAGTTTCGCCCTAAGTATGTGGTACGCTGAGGAGGATTGGTCACCACTGAGATGTAAAACTTCTTCAATCATCTCTTACTATAACTCTGGTTATTCAAAACTCAGGCCCTTTTGCCTCATTGAGGATATCCTCCATTTGTAGGTTATTTCAGGTGTTTTCATACATAGAGCATGGAAGAGTTTGAAAGCACTACGCCTTTGCTGATTAATGATTGCAGCCTAGCATATATATCCAGTTGAGTACAGATCTATGGATCCTGTAGTAACTGCCCAGATGGCTGTAATCCAATTTTATTCAAATTCCCACTTGCTTGTGACCAACCCCACTTATCTCCTACTCCGTGATCTTCTTGTTTCATCATGGACTTCCTTCCTTCTGCTCTTAATTTATTTCTGATGTGAATGTTTTTATTTGATGCTCATATGAAGAGGCTGTAGTCTTAATTTAAACATTAGCAATGGGTACACAGCCACCAACTACATTCACAATCATGGTTTTGTGCAGCAAATATGACAATCTCTTGATTATTAAATATAAAATACTTCTTATTTTTGTGTTTGAGGCAGCAGAGGTTATGTAACTCCCTCCAGGCGCTGTAGCCATATAAAATGCTGACAAGAAGCTATGAGTAAACAGCCATCAATATACATGACCGTGGCTTCTTGCAGCAAAAGAGCATTTATATGACAGTCTCATGATTGTTGAATGTAAAGTGCTGTCATTGAGCTGTAGAAATAGAATGTTATTTCGAACCTGTGTTAAAGATTGTTTCAATCTGATCTTATTTTGTATAGTTCTGGCAATTACAGTAAGATATGCAACAGTGGTTGTTTATTTACCGCACATTGGATTTAACACGATTGATGAAGGAAATACTATTTGTAGTATGCGTGCCAAAATGGTTGAAATGCAGTTTTGATTAAGAACTAGACAACTACTTAGAAACTCCTTTGCAAAGTGACAAGCTGGAAAAAAGCTGAATTGCAAAAATAAAAGTCTAAGGGGGAAAATATTATATCTGTATAGCCAACTACAGTAATCAAACAACAATGTATCTTTAAGCACACAGTCTGTCAGTTTCACTAAAGGCCAACATTGAAATTGACAGGCAACTGTTTCTATTGACTCTTGCGCAATGATACTCTGTTAAACAATGTAACATACAACCATTAATATATTTAGCTTGCAGAAACAAAAATAAACTTAGTGCTATTAAAAATACCTTTATTTTTGAAAATCCTGCATGGAAATAAACTTTGTTATTGCAAATCTGAAATTCTCTCACCCTAACCTCCTTTTCCCTATTGGCACAATTGGTTTTCTAAGGTGATTTTCTATTACACAGAACTATCTGTATCGTGGAGGATAAAATAGAGTTCTTATCTAGCAAAGGAGGTTGAGGTGTGATTTGTTGGAAGCATACAAATCTTTACAAAGTGAATAGAGAAAATAACATTTTATTGGTGGAAGGATTGTGAATCGTAGACTTAAGATGATTGGCAGAAGAACAAGAACTGATGTGAGAAAAAACTTGATGAAGTGGTAAATAGTTATGTTTTGGAATTCTCTGCCTAAAAGGGTGATGGGAGCAGATTTGTTCATCATTTTCAAAAGGAAGCTGGATGGACATTTGAGAGAAAGAATGGGCACTTCGAAAAGAATGAGGAATTAGACAGATTTGATTGCTCATGCAGAGAGCTGGCAGGAGCAGGACAGATGAGGTAGCCTCCTCCCATAATGATTCTAAGCATTGGATGCGGTTTTGAACAGGCCTTGGCATGGCATGGCATGGCATGGCATGCTGGCGTGTTTGTTTTTTTCCCCCCACTGCCTCATTGGAACAACCATTGATTCCAGCACTACTGATGTGCTGTGAATGCAGTGTGTGCCACCTCCAAACTTCATTGAAGTCATTTGCCTTGGGCATTCTGAAAGCACCTACCAAACCTGTGACCCTGACCAACAGAATGGTCAAGGACAACAGGCACAAGGGACATTTGCTGATTCCTGCATGTGGTAATATATTGTCATTCCTTCACCTTTGGGTCTAAACTCTGGAGCTCCCTGTCCAGCAGTACTCTAGGGGTACCTTCTTAAGAATGTCTGCAGCAGCTCTAGAATGTGGCTCATTGCCACATTTTCAAAGCAATTAGAGTTCAGCAATAAATACTGGCCTTCCCAATTAATGCCTAGATGCTGAAAAATTAATTACAATATTTGCATTGCTGTTATTGTTTTGTTTTACATGTAAGGATTTGCATGTAAGGATTTGTTTGTTTTCACCTGTATACTTGGCTAATGCTCTTTTGGCTGTTCACCCTCATTTTGTTTTCTGTAAACTTAAGATAGGTGTAATTTTTTTCAAACCAATTTAAAGCCAGGAGTCAGAGTCCTCATTGGAAATATACATAGCAACAAACACTCACCAGGATCCGCAGGGTACCATTATGATAGATTGTTTAAACAGAGTATTAGATAATGTACTTCTACTTTATTTGAATCTGTACTAGATAAAGTTACTTCAAAAGAATGATAGTAATATATATTTGGTATACTGGAGTTTCTGGTATATTGGAGTAGTTGTAGATATTGAGCTCTACTTATCTACATAATTTACCTTAACAAGTAGATTTATCTTGTAATCATTTCAACTTGCAAAGAATTAGGTAATATTAAAATAAAGTACAGTTTGTTTGAATTATTTGCAAAGTTTGAGTGATGCCAGTAATGTTTTTTTTGTTCCAAATCATGTATCCAGCCATCCACCAGACAGCTAATAATCTAACTGCTCATTGAATTAGATTTCAGTGGAATAACATGGTAGAGCTGGTTACCAAATGTTACATTTTGTTAATATCAATGGAGTGGAAATTGGGAAGATTTCATTATAGGTGGGGAATATGCTTTATCAGATTATTCCCCTCAGTGAAGATGAAAATCTATTGTAATATGTCCATGCTGGGTGTTATCAAATAGTAATGTGAGCTGCTGCAACCCTACATATCACTGGAAAGTTAAGTAAATATATAAATATCGTATATTTCCAAGCCACAAAGTACTTTATTTTGTAGAGAGTATACATTGATATATTGGCGTTTTGTTGATGGAACTCCTGGAATGCATATTTAATTTCTACAAATCTGGGAGAAATATAAATTAATTGAAAATATTAAAATCTCTATTCTATTATTTGGAAACTGCTTCAAATTGGGGATATATAGTTTATCACAATGGTGGCAAAATTCAGGTTGTCTTTTTTAATAAATCCAGTTCATAAAGAGCCGTACTGAATTTATCCATTGATTTAGTCAGAAGAGCTATTAATCAGTAAGCAATGTTATGTCTCATTTGGCAATTTAAAGATCAATGACTGTTTGTATAAAATTAGAAAAATGCTGAACGAGCTGTGAGCTTTTAGGGAAATGAGCTGTGAGATAAATGTTTGTATGATTTAAGTAAGCAATCCAATTTTGAGATTTATTTATGCCAGCCTAAACAAGACTGATGGTCAGCTTTATACTGTTATATTTGTGTCATACAGTTTATTCTGATTTAGTTTATAGTATTGTCCAAGTATTTTCTAGGAATGGATGCACTGGTACGAAGTATTTACAACTGCATATGTTTTGATTTTCATTTATTTTCTGGGCCTTGACATCTGTGGGTGATACAAACACATCCATTGCATTCAAATAGCGTTGAAAGCTGCCCACACATTGTTGACATCAGCCTTATGGCCAATTTATTGAGAGAAGTACTATGAAACTATATTTTTGATATTATCGTGATTATTCATGAATTTAGTGCTGGTGTTTAATCTAAAAAAATTAAAGCTTTTATTTACCATGCATCCTTTACTTCACTTTCAGGACATCTCAAAAATGTTTTTGGGGAAGAGAGATACTTTGAACACGTAATGATTATTGTAATATTAAAAACTGGCAATCATTTTGAAATAGCAAGCTATCTCAAATATTAAAACAATTGATCAAAGTCAAAGTCAATTTTATTCGTCACATATCGTCACAAAGTCACATTTATTCATCACGATAATCTTGCCTTTGTAAAATGTTAAATAAATATTGAATTTTACGTGAGTGGTAAACTCTTTAATTGTGCCTTGGAATATTTCACAATAGTGGGAAACCTTGAAAGCGTGGAACCTTGATTTAATATCTAATTTGATTGTTGGCACCTTTGGCAATGTAACAGCCCTTACTCCCACAAATAAAGCTCTTTACACACATCAATTTGTTCTCACACAACTGAATTGAATATTTTATCTTTGACTTCTCAACCCCCTTAATCTTCCATGTACTGTTCTATTTATGATAAGTTTTCCTTATATTTCATATGTTTACAATCAATCTACTTAGCATTATTTTTGGATTGCCTATAACCCTTGTTAGTATCCACTTCATTCGTTGTGAATGCTCTTGCGACAGATTATATGCATATTTTTCATTGGCTACAGCTATTTTGTGGAGATAAAGTGACTGAATTAATGTTATAAAATGTTGGAATATGTTCATTATTTTGTTAAAAACAAAAATGCACAGAGAGCACTTCATGGTTAAGAGGGCAATGAGTGGTTTATATTGAGGAAGGTGCCTAAACAAGTCAGTTTGATCAACTGGAGGTTGCATTATATTGCAAAGGAATTATACTTTATATTAAGATGTTACTTTTTATTCAAACTTGTTGTTTTGGTTGCACATAAGCTGAATACAGAGGTGTAGTAAACGACGTTGTTGAGTGGTGTGGGCTGAATCACCTGCAGCACAGCACTGACAAGACTAAGGAGTTGGTGGTGGACCTTAGGAGAGGAACACCCCTGTCTCCATCAATGGTGTGAACGTGCAGTTTACCTGGGAGTACAAATACCTGGAAGTGTACCTGGACAGTAAACTGGACTGGTCCTGTAATGCTGAGGCCCTGTACAAGAAGGGACAGAGCCGGCTGTACTTTTTGAGATGTCTGCTCCTTCAACATCTGCAGTGAGATACTGCAGATGTTCGACCAATCGGTGGTAGCCAGTGTGCTGCCGTGTGCTGGGGCAGCAGGTCGAAGGCTGCGGACGCCAATAGGATCAAAAAAGTAATCAGGAAGGCTGGCTCCATCCTGGGGGCAGAGTTGGATTCATGGGAGATGGTCTTGGAAGTGAGGATGCTCCTCAAACTGCAGAGCATCCTGGACAATACGGCTCATCCCCTCCATGACACACTGGTCAACCTGAGGAGTCCCTTCAGCAACAGACTGGTCCCACCAAGATGCAGGACAGAACGCCACAGGAGATTGTTCTTCCCTGTGGCTATCAAACTTTACAACTCCTCCCCCTTCTGTCGTGGGGTAGTCTGCTTTTCCACTGATCACTTTAATTTCATGTTTCATGTATTTTGTGTTTTTTCTGACCATTGGCAGATTTATTTCCCTTCTGGGATAAATAAAGTTCTATCGTATTGTATCATACTTTTTATATTCTGCTTATTTGTTCGAGTGCAACTGCAACATTTTTGTTTGATTTTCACTGAGTTTAATGATGTAAACTTGGAAAATTTCCGAAGTGCTTTTTGTATATTATAAGTTATAGTGAAAAACAGGTAAACGGTTGTCAGTTCCATCCTTAAAATCACAGAAGAGTTATTCAGAGCATTAAATAATTACCCTTTAGACTTACTAACATGGCAAGTCAAAGTCAACAAGTCAAAAGAGTTTATTGTCATGTGTCCCTGACAGGACAATGAAAATCTTTCTTTGCATAGCACAACAGAACATAGAAGGCATTGACTACAATTCTATACATAAATACACCCATGACTTAATAAATTAATAAAGTGCAAATAACAGATGGAGGGATATTAATGTTCAGAGTTCTGAGCCAGGTTTAATAGCCTGATGGCTGTGGGGAAGTAGCTATTCCTAAACCGGGTTGTTGCAGTCTTCGGGCTCCTGTACCTTCTACCCGAAGGTAGCAGGGAGATGAGTGTGTGGCTAGGGTGGTGTGGGTCCTTGATGATGCTGCCAGCCTTTTTGAGGCAGCAACTGTGATAAATCCCCTCGATGGAAGGAAGGTCAGAGCCGATGATGGACTGGGCAGTGTTTACTGCTTTTTGGAGTCTTTTCCTCTCTGGGGCGCTCAAGTTGCCGAACCAAGCCACGATGCAACCAGTTAGCATGCTCTCTACTGTACACCTGTAGATGTTAGAGAGAGTCCTCCTTGACAGACCAACTCTCCGTAATCTTCTCAGGAAGTAGAGGCGTTGATGAGCTTTCTTATTAATTGCATCTGTGTTCTCGGACCAGGAAAGATCTTCACAGATGTGCACGCCCAGGAATTTGAAGCTCTTGACCCTTTCAACCATCGACCCGTTGATATAAACAGGACTGTGGGTCCCCATACTACTCCTTCCAAAGTCCACAATCAGTTCCTTGGTTTTGCTGGTGTTGAGGGCCAGGTTGTTGTGCTGGCACCATATGGACAGTTGCTCGATCTCTCTTCTATACTCGGACTCATCCCCATCAGTGATACGTCCCACATCACTGATACGTCCCACTGATTCATCCCCATCAGTGATAGTTCTCAGCTGTGTGCATTTCTGGTCACCATGCTATATAGGCAGAAGCGATTCACCATGGTCAGATCCAAACTACAAGACTAGGATTCAATCCCCTCCTTTGCAATTACATCCTCGATTTCCTGACCCACAAAATTTTGGATCGTTACCAAGAGAACTTTGTCTTATGGAGCTTTGCCATACCATCTTCCTCCAAGTGCCTCCATTGTTGAAAATGTGATGGCCACAGTTGATTCCAATTCTCTCATCTTTCCTCATTTGTCATGGCAGAATCTTCTAGTGTCTGCAATTGGTTTATCTCCAAATTACGAAACTTCATCCAGATCTGCTTTGGCAATGGTTTCCCTTCACAGCCTGTATCATTCTTTTTCTAGGGTCGGTACCCTTTGCATGTAAAATGCATGACCACATTTTCTCATACTATTTTCCAGGCTCTAAGCATTTTCCCAGAATCCATCACAATTTGGAAGATGACAACTAGATGACTCGGGAATAGCTTCTCCTCAGTTATCAGGCATCTGAACCGCGTCTTGAGGGTAGATATTACATCATATTGTTTATTTGTTAGGACTTGGCATTTGTTGGCATGGCCAGGATTTAATGACCATCTCAAATTATTGTTAAGTTGACGATGGATTGCTGCCATGAACACCAAACGTCTTTAGAGGAGGGTACTTGCACAAGTATCGGAATTTCGAACCAGTATCAGTGAAGAAGCACTGATATATTTTCAAATCAACTTGAAGGGAAACATGCAGATGATAATGTTCCCATGCATCTCAAGTCCATGTACTCCATGGTAATATGGGTAATGGATTTGGGAGATCATATAGGATCTGCAGCAACTTACTTGGGCTTCTCTCTGAGTATTTCCCAAATCCATGACCACTGCTACTACAGTATGAGTATTCTGCAGATGGTATACAAATCCGATGCTGCAGCTTGAAAGTGGGATAAATTATTATTTAGGTGTAGTCAAGGAAACTACTTTGTTGCACCAGACCAAGGGTTGCCAACCTGGGGTAAATTTACCCCTGGGGGTAAATTTCGCCGACCCAAAGCGTAAATTGCACCTACCCAGGGCATAAATTTGTTGACTCTGGATTTGTACATATTTTTCTCATTGACTGACTGTGTTTGGTTCTGGTATCTGTTCATCATTAGTTCATAAATAAGTGAAATAACATTGTTACGTGCTATTAAAGTTGCCCGGGGTAAACGGGACGATAAAGGTTGGGAACCTCTGCACTAGACAATGGCAGTATTTATACAGACATGTATGGAGGTCTGCAAACCGCTAACACAATTTTGCCTATTCAAAATAAAGGAATTAAAAGCTTAATTCTTTAAATAGATAGTTTATTGGGTTTTAATATCATCATGTATTTGTGTGATATTAGCAAATTTAATAATAATTAGTTACAATCAATCTAATGCAATGGTTCAGAAGTCATTGGAGAAGAATAGGAATGTATCTGATATACTTGTGTGTACAGTTTTAAGCCAAGTATTTTAATTATCAATAATGTTGAGCACATTTTCAAATTCACGCATTGTAACTAAGTAACTGTAAAGTAATTGGATTGATCAACTTTGTTTCGTTTTGCTTCAAACCATCCTGTCAGTAGTTGTTGATTTTGCTGTGCTTGTTTGCTTGCAATTATATCTCTTTTACAAATATTTAAATAACATCAACCAGCCTGGACTGAGAGGCATTCACATAACTATAATATCCAAATAACGTATCAAATCCCATTAATGCAGACTGCAGGAATATGCTGTGCTGCACACTCCACTGAAATCCAGGTCTTTCGAAACAACTTTGGCTCAAATTTTGGAGGGAGCAGATGATGGGAGGTGGAAAAACAGAGGAGAAAAGGGCGACACAGCGCTAGAGTCGCTGCCTTACAGCGCTTGCAGCGCCAGAGACCCAGGTTCGATCGTGACTACGGGTGCTGCCTGTACGGAGTTTTAACGTTCTCCCCGTGACTGGTTTTCTCCCATATCTTTGGTTTCCTCCCTCACTCCAAAGACGTACAGGTTTCTAGATTAATTGGCTTGGTATAAATGTAAATGAAAATTCTTCCTAGTGTGCGTAGAATAGTGTTAATGTGCAGGGATCATTGGTCAGTGCGGACTCGGTAGGCCGAAGGGCCTGTGATCTCTAAATTAAACTAAAAAACAAAAACAAATAAATTTCAATTATTGTCTGTGTGTTTATCTTGATATTTGATAAGTGCAGCAGCATAAAATTGGCCACCTGACCTACCTCATTGGCCACATGATAAATGTGACCTTGAAAGCTTGTTAAAGGGATAAAATGGAAACAGTATCTATGCAGCGTATTTGTTGGTGCTGGGCAGAGTAGCATTAAAATGTATGGACAATGTATATTCAGAGGTTTTTCTTTTGTAAATCATATAAGACCTTTTCTGTATTTTTAGTTTTTGTGTGTATGACTTTATCACATTATAAAATACCATAAATATTACCATCAATTGTTAAAATGTTTTCGTGTTTTCCCTTTATTTGCTGCTGTAAAATGAAATTCCAGTTTCTTTTAAATCACATTGCCAGTTTTACTCTTTTCTGTTTTAAAAATGCTCTTTCATGTTTCATATGATCATATCAGATCATAGCAGGTTTACTCCCCACGTGAATGTTTGAAATGCATTGGGCATTTGAGATGGTGTCAGCAGACTATTTGACATAACAGTGCAGATTGATCTAATTCTTTCTACAATCCTCAAAGTCAAAAGAGTTTATTGTCATGTGTCCCTGACAGGACAATGAAAATCTTTCTTTGCATAGCACAACAGAACATAGAAGGCATTGACTACAATGCTATACATAAATACACCCATGAATTAACAAATTAATAAAGTGCAAATAACAGATGGAGGGATATTAATGTTCAGAGTTCCGAGCCAGGTTTAACAGCCTGATGGCTGTGGGGATGTAGCTATTCCTAAACAGGGTTGTTGCAGTCTTCAGGCTCCTGTACCTTCTACCCGAAGGTAGCAGGGAGATGAGTGTGTGGCCAGGGTGGTGTGGGTCCTTGATGATGCTGCCAGCCTTTTTGAGGCAGCGACTATGATAAATCCCCTCGATGGAAGGAAGGTCAGAGCCGATGATGGACTGGGCAGTGTTTACTACTTTTTGTAGTCTTTTCCTCTCCAGGGTGCTCAAGTTGCCGAAACGAGCCACGATGCAACCAGACAGCAAGCTCTCTACTGTGCACCTGTACAAGTTAGAGAGAGTCCTCCTTGACAGACCAACTCTCCGTAATCTTCTCAGGAAGTAGAGGCGCTGATGAGCTTTCTTAATAATTGCGTCTGTGTTCTCGGACCAGGAAAGATCTTCACAGATGTGCACGCCCAGGAATTTGAAGCTCTTGACCCTTTCAACCATCGACCCGTTGATATAAACAGGACTGTGGGTCCCCATCCTACTCCTTACAAAGTCCACAATCAGTTCCTTGGTTTTGCTGGTGTTGAGGGCCAGGTTGTTGTGCTGGCACCATATGGACAGTCGCTCGATCTCTCTTCTATACTCGGACTCATCCCCATCAGTGATACATCCCACAACAGTGGTGTCGTCCGAGAACTTGATGATGGAGTTTGTGCTATGACCGGCTACGCAGTCATGAGTATAGAGTGAGTACAGCAGGGGGCTGAGCACGCAGCCCTGAGGTGCTCCCGTGCTGATTGTTATCGAGTCTGACACATTTCCACCAATACGAACAGACTGTGGTCTGTGGATGAGGAAGTCGAGGATCCAATTGCAGAGGGATGCGCAAAGACCCAGTTCTGCGAGTTTGGTAACCAGCTTGGAGGGGATGATTGTGTTAAATGCCGAGCTGTAGTCAATGAATAACAGCCTGACATATGAGTTTTTGTTGTCCAAGTAGTCCAGAACGGATTGGAGGGCCAGAGAGATCGCGTCCACCGTTGATCTGTTGTGGCGGTAAGCCAACTGCAGTGGGTCCAGGTTTTTGTCGAGGTAGGAGTTGATTTGCGCCACGATCAACCTCTTGAAGCAAGCAATTCATCACCACAGGCGTTAGTGCCACAGGTCGATAGTCATTGAGGCACGTCACCTTGCTCTTCTTGGCACCGGTATTATTGATGCCCTTTTGAAGCAGGTGGGAACCTCAGACCTCAGAAGTGACAGGTTGAAACTGTCCATAAAAACTCCAGCCAGTTGGTCCGCACAGGTTTTTAGGACACGACCAGGTATGGCATCAGGTCCAGATGCTTTTCGAGGGTTCACCCCTCTGAAGGATTTCCTGACGTCGGCCTCTGTGACTGAGACTGAAATACCATCACAGCGAATAGGGGCCCGGGAAGGCACATCGGTGTTCTCCCTATCAAAGCGTGCGTAAATTGCATTGAGCTCATCAGGGAGTGATGTATCGCCGACATCCGAGCTGCCTCCTGGTTTCGCCTTGTAAGAGGTGATTGCATTCAGTCCCCGCCACAGCTGCCGAACATCTGTCTCTTCCTCCAGCTTGGAGCAGAAGTCCCTTTTGGCCTTTTTGATGGCCTTACCAAGGTTGTATCTGGACTTCTTGTAGACCACTGCGTCATCAGACATGAATGCCCGGTGTCTGGTCTTCTGAAGAGTGCGGATCTCACAGTTCATCCAAGGTTTCTGATTGGGAAACACTCGGAAGATTTTTGTAGGGATGCAGTCCTCCACACATTTCTTTATGAAGTCTGTAACGACTGTGGCGTATTCATAAGAGACACAAGAGTTGCATGTATTAAATCTTGTTGAAAATACATTGCTGCATTCAGAATACAAATAAATGTACTTAATGTGTTTATATGTCAAACAAATGTATATCAAAATCCATAATCAAAGAAGTAATTTGATCAAAATACTTGTTGCTTTCTTTACTCGTGATCACAAAAAGAATAAATTACATGTTCATAATTATGTAGTTGTTAATCATTAAATTAATGAGTCTATTAGTCTTAAATAAACCAAGAATAGAATTATCCACATTGCCTTCCCTAGTTTGTGCTAAGTGGCTCGGAGTTGACTTACTGGGTAAGACTAGTTTATGATCAACAGCATTGTGTGTATTTATCCACATTGGTCATAGATTAGTTTCCAAAGTAACCTGCTGAATCATGGATTGCAATCCTGCAAGTGTATTTTCAAAACCAGATAAGACCTAATATGTTGGAAATTCCTTTTAACTTGCCTCATAATCTGGTGACAAAGACATGTCTCCAATCTGAAACTATCTCATACCGCCAATGCCAATAGATTCAGTTGTTTTGAATGAGAAATTATTTTTCAGAATACTTATCATAAGCAAAACCTAGGTCCTACTAAATGCATACAGAACAAACGAGTGAGTGAGAAATGTACCCGATTGAAATAACTTGGTCAGTGGCATACCTAGTGGAGTTATAACCTCTCAGCTTCAGTGACTTTGGTTTAATGCTGAATCAGTGATGTTGATGTGGAGTCTGCACATCTTCCCAGTGACCAGTGGATTTACTCTGCTTGCTCCAGTTATCTCCCAGATCCCACATCAGACTGAAGAAGGGTCCTGACACAAAACGTCGTCTATTCATGTCCTCCACACATGCTGCTTTCCCTACTGAGTTACTCCAGTACTTTGTATTCCACAGTTAATAACAGAGTTGTCATCATGCAATAGTTCACAGGGCTAAACATGTATTAACCAATTTGACATTGGACAGAGACGCACATGTCAGCAATTATTTACAGATACAGCGCGGAAACAGGCCCTTCGGCCCACCGGGTCCACGCCGACCAGCAATCCCCGCATATTAACACTATCCTACACACACTAGGGACAATTTTTTACATTTACCAAGCCAATTAATCTACATACCTGTACGTCTTTGGAGTGTGGGAGGAAACCGAAGATCTCGGAGAAAACCCACGCAGGTCACGGGGAGAATTTACAAACTCCGTACAGACAGCACTTCTTTTCTGTCTTCATCAAACTAAACTCTGTTAAAATAAAAGGAAATTCTTCATTTAGATATGTTTTGGACTGGTGTTGCAACGGGGCACCAACAGTCGTTTCTTTTGTGAGTCTTTGTTGCAAATTCAAGCTGCAACCAAGAGCCTAGGCCTAGGAATTTGGTCTAAGGCAGGGGTGGGGGGGAGAGGGGGGGGGGGAGGGGGGGGGGGGGGGGGGAACAGTGAGTGATAGTTGGGAGAGGAAAGAATAACTGAAAAGCTTTGGTGGAATTCAGTGGCGAGAGAAGGATTAAGGCTTGCAGCTTGAGTTATTGGGGGGTATTGGGCAGGAGAAACGAGCACGCCTGTGCTGTGCACGTGGGTAGAAATGTGGAGAAGAGGATTGCTTGTGTCTGGGGTCATGGTGGTGGCCAGAAAGATTTGGCTTGTAATGTGGTGTGGAGTGTATGAGTTGAGTAGGGAGGTAGAAGGATACCCTTTACTCGGTGAGAGGTCGTGAGCAACAAAAACGATCTTGCTAAAGATTAGAAGGTGATTAAATATCATACTGAATTTCCAGAGTGAAGTGAATTCAGCTGGAAATATTAACACATTTCTGTGCAGAAGAAAACTATTGCATAATACTGGGAAAATGATGTTACACAACTGAATTTCTATTTGTGCAGCTGACCCTGCAGTCTGAAAATATACCTTGTCAGTCAGTTGCTAAGAGCAACTACTGTCTCTCGTCCTTCAATTCCAATATCAATCTTCTCTGTTTTTGCCTCTTCTCCCATCATCCCTTTTCAAGATTTTACCACATCTGTCTGTTCTTATAGTACTGCACAGGAGTGAGATTTCACAAAAGCAATAGGTTACGATCGAAGAGAGAAATACATTTTATTGAAAGCTTTGTTGAAATGACAAAACTTTGAATAAGTTCCTGCTGCTGATTTCTGACATATGGCTTGGATAAGGATGGGGTCAGGCACGTGCCGTCAGGGTAGGCAAGGTAGGCACTGCCTACCCTGACTAAAATTATGAAATGGCAATTTTTAAATATAAATAGTAAAGGCATGGGAGAATTATGCCTGTCTAAGAGATCGATCTCTTAGGTAGGCATAATTCTCCGTGCCTTTCACCCGCAGCGCTTGTAACACGGGAAGCTCTGTGCAGCCCCCGTGCCGTCAGCGCTGCCTGAGCCGTCAGATTCAATGGGAGCTGAAGGCAGCAGAAATTCTGCCTTTGCAGCACTGCGCATGTGCATCATCTTTCTGCGCATGCGCATCGCGAGTTTCTTGGCGGGATGTTCAAATATGGATTGCCATTATTTTAATAGTATCTTAGCAAACAAATGGAGAATGGACTTAATGTACCAATAATGTGGTAAGTGCATTTCTTTGTGCTTTATGTTTTTAAATACTGTAGTTCCCAGGGTGGGGGGAGAGCTCCGTTCACAGTGTTTGGGCAGTCTGGCGTTGTGAAGGAGGGGATCGGGGTCAGTAACCCACTTGCCACGCTCCGGTCTGAGTGCAGGTGAGATGGGACTAGGTGAGAGTAAAAGTGTGTGAGGGGTGAGAAGTCCATGCCGGGTGCCGGCCGGCCGCAGCCGCTGTTCAGATTGTTGGGAGACGGAGCTCAGGGTTCGCCTCTTGAGCTGCTTTGGTGCCCAGGCGTAAGTTGAGGTGGAAGGTGGTTGGGGGTGCGGGGGGGGGGGGGGGGCTCGTCTTCTGAAGAAGGATCTCGACCCGCTGAATTACTCCAGCAGTGTTAAAGAAGGAACTGCAGATGCAGCAAAATCGAGCGTACACAAAATTCTGGAGAAACTCAGCGGGTGCAGCAGCATCTATAGAGCGAAGGGATGGGTGACAGGAGGGTCTCGACCTGCTGAAATTCTCCAGCATTTGGATCTAAACATCACCCATCCCTTCCCTCTAGAGATGCGGCCTGTCCCACTGAGTTACTCCAGCTTGTGTGTGTCTATCGTTGAATGGGTGACGTTTCGGGTCGAGACCCTTCTTCGGACTGAAAATAAAACTTGCCTCGCGTGAAGCGGCTTGTAAATTAAAACATAAAAACAAGAAATGCTAGACTCATTTATGTGATCCTATTCATTTACCTGGCCTGTTGCTGTCCTCCCTCGTCCACCGTGAGCGCTGGACAACTCACTGGGTGCAAAACTCCGCTGCATTCCGGGCGGAGGGCGATGATCACCCGACTGACCGGCAAGTAGAGGCGGCGGGTCGGTCAAGCCCGGCTCCCCGCCACCGGGATAAACACCACTACTGGAGTAAACTCAGCGGGATCTCTGGAGAAGTCTGAAGTAGGGTCTGGACACGAAATCTCACCCATCCCATCTCTCCAGAGATGCTGCCAGTCCCTCGGAGTTACTCCAGCATTGTGTGTGTCTATGGGTTACACAAAAAGCTGGCGAAACTCAGCGGGTGCAGCAGCATCTAAGGAGCGAAGGAGATAGGCGACGATTCGGGTCGAGACCCTTCTTGTGTGTGTCTATCTTCGGTGCAAACCAGCATCTGCAGTTCCTTCACAATCCCACACTCTCGGCCCCGGGGGGTGGATGGAGCATCACACGTGGATACAACCCACTCACTGCCCAGACTTGCCCCTCCGGCAGGTCTTTAACCGCGTCCTAAAGCCGTTCGTGTTAAAGAAGGAACTGCAGATGCTGGGGAATCGAGGGTTACACAAAGCTGGAGAAACTCAGCGGGTGCTGCAGCATGAAGAAGGTCAGCAGGTCTGAAGAAGGGTCTCGACCCGAAACGTCGCCTATCTCCTTCGCCCCTTAGATGCTGCTGCACCCGCTGAGTTTCTCCAGCTTTTTGTGTAACCCCCATCTCTCACCTGCCGTTCGCCGGCTTCGCTCATGTCAACCGCGTCCCGCAAATCCTTAAATTCCCACAGGCAAGTAACCTAAACTGGACCCGTGAACGCGCTGTCGGAATTTAAAGATTTGCGGGAAGCCGGCCGGCGAGCGGCAGGTGAGAGATGTTCAGACGGAGAGCACTGCCAGAGGTGAGTGGGGACCAGCAGAAGGGGCTGAAGTGGCAGGGTCCCGGCGGCCACTCGCAGTCACCCGAGCTGCTTCCTTCCGCGCAAGTGGCGGCCAGTTCTGCTGTCCGTGTCTGGCAGGTGAGAGATGGGGGTTACACAAAAAGCTGGAGAAACTCAGCGGGTGCAGCAGCATCTAAGGGGCGAAGGAGATAGGCGACGTTTCGGGTCGAGACCCTTCTTCAGACTCAGTCTCAGTCTGAAGAAGGGTCTCGACCCGAAACGTCGCCTATCTCCTTCGCCCCTTAGATGCTGCTGCACCCGCTGAGTTTCTCCAGCTCTTTGTGTAACCCTCGATTCTCCAGCATCTGCAGTTCCTTCTTTAACACGGAGGGTGAGAGATGTTCAGACGAAGAGCACTGCCAGAGGTGATCAGAAGGCGCTGAAGAGCAGTGGGTTCTGGTGTTGGGTCCCGGTGGCCGCTTGCACCCGAGCTGCTTCTATCCCCGGAAGTGGCGGCCAGTTCTGCTGTCCTTGCCCGGAGCGCTGCGGCAGCGGTGAGTGAGTTTGATATGATCTCTGTCCCCCTCCTTCTCAAAACTTCTCCCTTCTCGCATATTTAACCCCTGCCGCAGGCTCCCCACACGCTGTGAAAGGAACTCCCCCTCCAATTGGACCCTTGAATTAGTATTGTCATTCCATAAGATGACAACTGATTCAACGTCCCGATGTGCTCCCGTTTTTCCCACCATCTCTCCACCTGCCTTCATCCTCCGTCCCCCACCCATTCAGTAATTAAAAAATGAAGGAGATTTAGAACCCTTGGGAAATTTGAATTGTTACTTATTTTTATTTTTTTACGAAGAGAACAATCTGCGCATGCACGGTTTTAAGATTTTTTTGAAAGCCGGCTGACTGCCTACCCTGAATAATTACTCACGGCACGTGCCTGGATGGGGTATTCTACGTTCTTTGTTTAAAAATAAAAAAAAATATTTAATAAAGATTATGTTTTTTTAATTTCATTGAGAGAGTTTCAGCACAGTTAGTACCATCTTGTTCATGTGGAGTAACCAATATATGTTTGAGATCTGTACCTAATTTACATCCTCAAGGTACAATCAAACAACCGTTAATAAGAATGCAGAAAATATGATGAACTGAGATTCTTACTCCATATAGCACATGCATTAAATATATTAAAGTATACAAGGGATCGCTTTCCATGTGCAGTTCATCTATACAATTATAACAATTACATGTTTACAGTGGAGAGGGCCCTAGTAGCATTTGCACCCAAATTGCCGTGTCTGTCTGATTTTATTTTTCTTATTCGTTCCTGGAGGTAAAGTTTGGATAATTTCTGTTAGATTGTCTAGAAAAATAAAATGATTCCCAGAACTAGCATCAACCCTCTGGCTGATCAGCTAACGAGTGTCGCCGATAACATTTACTAGAATTATAGGACCATTTCAGCCATCTGAACTAAGAGGCATAATGGGTTTAATTCTAATTGGTGCCAAAGAATACAACTTTTTCTGCCAAATTGGAGGAACAACACCACCTTTCTGTCCTGCGCCTCCTCCATTGCCAGAGTGAGGCCCAGCGCAAATTGGAGGAACAACACATCATATTTCCCCAGCAGTATGAACATTGACTTCTCTAAATTCAGGTAGTCCTTGCTTTCTCCCTCCTTCCCAGCTCTCCCAGATAGCCTACTTTCTTTCTTTTTCCCACCCCCTCCCCCCCCCCCCCCCCGACATCAGTCTGAAGAAGGGTCTCGACCCAAATGTCACCAACTCTTTTCTCCATTGATGCTGCCTCCCCAGCTGAGTTTCTCCAGCATTTTTTGTCTACTTTCGTACTTTTTCTTTTATGCACTTCAATAAAAATATTACATGCAAATATTACAAATACTTTCCAAGATAGATTTTTCACTTTGTATTGATTGTGGATCAACAGCAAATCTTCTTTATTGGGAATGAACCTGAATTGAAGTAAGATTGTAAATTACAAGTATGAATTATATATGGCAAATAATAATGTATTTGACACATCCAATATGTACCAGCATCATCCTCAGTTCAATAGATACAGAAAATGAATACGTTTTTATTAATTGGCGTTCAAGGATTTAACCACACAAATATTAAGTGGTGTTTTTTTGTGGTGCTTGTTCTGAGCCTGATGGTATAGAATGCAGTGTTGGGAATAATGGTGGTGTCTGAATAGGTCAAGAATTTTTATTAAATGACATAGGATTTTTATTTGTTCTTCAGGATTGAATTCCTTAACTGTTACTCTATTGAAATTGTAAATATGTAGTCTTTATTTTGTTTTTTTACATCCGAGAGAATGAAAAGATTCCAAATGGAGTAGCTTTTACTGCAAGTCAACTGATATTATTCAAATCCATGCTCAGTATTGAGTGTTTTCACAATACCCAGATTCTGCCCATTCAGTCTGGTATTTTCTAATAAATGTTGCACTGTTTGGTGGAAATTACATTTCCACAGGGCTATCTGAAATGCTCATTTCATGAAATGATAGTCGGAAGCAATCTAAATTACAAATGAAAGCTGAATATATGGAATTTATCAGAAGTGATTTGGTTTAGCTGCATTCCTGTGAAATGACGAACATGTATATACATATATATCATAGCATTTTCAGGACCTTGGAACAAACCAAAATACTTTACAGCTACTAAATTACTTTTGACCGGAATTACTTCCCAACCGGAAGTGGCGGCGCTGCCTGGCAGCTGCGGCTCGCCTGCAGTCCATCTGTTTTTTCTTTTTGTCCTTGTTTTGCTTATGTCTGTTTTAGTTTAGATAGTTTATTAGATTGTGTAAGTGCGGGGGGGGGTGGGAGAAACATGTTTAGTCTCTTCCTTCGGGGGGATACGACCTTTTCTTGTCGTGTCCCCTGTCTCCGTCTACGCTGAGGCCTAATGGCGGAGCTGACGGCCTCGGGTGGCGTTCGCAGCAGTGGCAGTGGCCCGACTGGCCCGACCTGGCAGCAGCAGCGGCCCGACTTGGAGCTGTGGAGGCACTCCGGCATTCCGGCAGCGGCTTGGAGTTGTGGCCTGACTTTGGAGCTGTGGCGTTTGGAGTTCTGGCGTTTCGGCGGCGGTGGTGGCATGGCTTCCGAGGCCCAGCCGCGGGCCCAGTGGACGACATCGTTGGGAGCTCGCAGGTCACAGGTTGGTGACCTGTTTTCTGGAGCTCCCGTAACAACAGTTGCGTCCGCTGGACTGGAGGGCGGCAGCTTTGACCGCCCCGGGCCGCGGAGTTTGAATCGGCCCGTTCGCGGAGCTGGATTCAGCCGCGGGACTGACTCACTGACCAACACCCGGCGGGGTCACAACATCGGAGGCCTGGATCACCTCAGCACAGAGGGAGAACAAGGAGGGAAGAGACAAAGACTAAGTCTTTTGCCTTCCATCACAGTGAGGAGGTGTTTGGTGAACTCACTGTGGTGGATGTTAAATTTGTGTTTATTGTGTGTTTTTGTTACTTTTAATATATTTATGACTGCAGGCATTAAATTTTGTTCAGACCAAAAGGTGTGAATGACAATAAAGGTAATCTGAATCTGAAATATTATAATATGAGAAACCTAGCGGCCCATTTGTGTACAATCTGCGCCCAAGATGAGGTATTCCATACCAGGACATCCAAGATGTCCTCATTCATTAGGAAATGGGGGTTCCCCTCTTCCATCATAGATGAGGCCCTCGCATGCGTCTCCTCAGTGCTCTGCCCTTGCCCCCCTCCCTCATCGCAACAAGGACAGAGTCCCCCTAGTCCTTGCCTTTCACCCCATCAGCCGTCGCATACAACAGATCTTGCGTGCACAGCCTAAAGTTGTAGGACAACTTGTTCTATTTGATCTTATTGATTGTGCATGCCAGGTTGATTGCATTCGTCGAAACAGGGCAGACCACGTGAAGTTTGCAATCTCCCACCCCATACAACATCATAATCTTCTGACATTTTTGCCACCTCCAACGGGATCCCGAGTCACATGACTAGTCACAACTTCCCATTTCCACCCCTTTCCCCAGAGACTATTCCCTCGCATGGTTAACTCATCCCTTCCCACCCAAGCCACCCCATCCCCAGGTACCTTCCCCTGCAACCGCAGGAGATGCAATACCCGTGCCTATACCTCCTCCCTCGACAGTCCTTTCAGCTTAGGCAGAGGTTCAATTGCACCTCCTCCAACCTCATCTACTGTATTCATTGTTCAACATGTGGACTCTTATACATCGGTGAGACCAAACGTAGACTGGGCAATCATTTCACTGAACGCCTTTGCCTGCCTGGACCTACCTGATCTCCCGGTTGCTAAACACTTTAACTCTCCTTCCCATTCCCACACTGAAACTTTCTGTCCTAGGCCTCCTCCATTGTCAGAGTGAGGCCAAATGCAAATAAGAGGAACAGCATCTCATATTTTGCTTGGACAGCTTAAAACCCAGTCGTATGAATATTGTTTTTCTAACCAAATGACCCCTGCACTCCATCTTTCTCTGTCCTTCCCCCACCCAAGTCGCACCAGCTTATCACTCTCCCAACAAACGGCTAACCATGGCCTGTTTCCTTTATCATCGGTACTTTTTTGCATATCTTTCATTCATTGTTCTATTTCTCTCTGCATCATCGCCTATAGCTTTCTTTTCCCTTTCCCCTGAGTTTCAGTCTGAAGAAGGGTCTCGACCTGAAATATCTGAGACCTGAAGGGTCTCGGTCTCGACAGCAGTGCCAGCTGAAAGTCCCATTTCAGTGGTCTACAATTCTGCTCTATCATAAACCAACTCTGAACGATTTCCCTACTGGTCTGGACCTGGTGTCAGTTCCAGGCGACACATGTTTCATTTTCTAAAAGTGACCTAATCTCTACTGTAGAGAGTCCATATGACCGAAACGGTTGTTGGCAACTGTGCTATGACAACATCTACTTTGGGCAGTTCCTTGTAATGAGGATGACTTGCTCCCACTTAGTTTACACCATGTATGGATCAGCACATTATAATTGTAACCCCTCTGTCAGTGCAACATTCCTCTCTTTAAGGGGGTCTGAAGAAGAGTCTCGACCCAAAACATCATCCATCAGTCTGAAGAAGGGTCTCGACCCGAAACGTCGCCCATTCCTTCACTCCTGAGATGCTCCCTGTCCCGCTGAGTTACTCCAGCACTTTGTGTCTACATTCCTCTCTTCTGCTGTAATTGCTAATATAAACTTCAACTTCTGCTGTAATTGCCCATATAAATTATATTACAGGGAAACATGAAGCACGATGCCAATCATTACCATAGCATTTATAAAAGACGTTTTGTATTTATTTATATAGCAAATATTACATCATGGACCATTTCCTTAATGGGCAAATGCTGACAGTCTGAATCAAGATCACTGCGAAAGATACTCTCAGATTAAACCGTTTTAGGTACATAAGTAGTGCATTTCTCTCAACTACATCTCATCCAGACAGCCAAATTGAAAACATTTCCCTACCTATAAATAACCCCAGGGAGAAATTTGCATATAACTGTCCTACACTATAGATATTTTTTTGCCAATGTGGAGGCAAGTAGATACTTGTATAGTCATATGAGGGAAAAAAAGTTTTACTCTTTATATAATATGCTTTACAGTAGATATATAATTGCTATCATTTTGAAGTGTACTGTTGTGTTCAATATTTAAGAAGAATATTTTTAAATGACTTTTCTCAAAAACAAAAAGTTTTAATGGTTTTTAGAATGAGTGTTAGTTTGGCAATGCCATGTAGTGTTTATAACATTACATTTTTTTGATTCTAATAATGTCAGTCTGAATTTGTGATGTCCAGGTTTAACAAGGAGGGCATAGAGTGCCTCAAGCATAAACTATTTATAGAATAATTGTTCCTCACATTTATTGCTTACTATTTTTCAGCAGTACACTGCATTGCCACGGTTTCCTTGGTCATTAATTCCTCACATTACATTTGAAAATATCACAAAGATTTTCACTCATAAAGGTGTGCCTGATTTTAATTATCATAATTAATACCCTTTAGATTTTATCCTATCTTGTATGTCATTTTACAAAAAGGGTGAATTCTTACTGTATTGAGGAGCAGTTTTGCCTATGCAGGCTCTCTGTAAGAAGAATCCATTCAATCCCATTTCTCATCTTTTCTGCAGTGCAGTGCAGTACAGTTTTTTCTCCTCATATTTCTATCCATCTGGCTTTAGAGAGACCATGATTACATCTACTTCCATTGCCTTATTCGGCAGTGAATTCCATAACGCAGCCACTCACCATGTGTTGAGGTTTTTCTTTGCAGTACCACCAGGTTCTATTTTCAATCATTATGATTGCGTTTCCACCAATGCAAATTATTCAATTTGTCCAGACCATTGAGGATTTTGAACATTTTCAGCAAATCACTTACCGATCTCCTCTGTTCAAAGGAGAAAAATCGCAGTCTTGCCAACCTCTCTTGCAAATGAATTACTCCTCCCAAGGCGTGCTCCACAAACTCTTTCCCGCACCATTCCCAATACCTTTATCCTTCTGATTGCAGGAGACATACAGTGCTTAGACACATAAGCTGTGACTAAGCCAATATAATATATTTGTGGAAGTTCAAAATACTTTATCTTTGTAGTCCATTTCTCTTTGTTGACACCATGCATTCAATTACATCCTTAAATGTATTATTGTACCGAATTTATTGTACCGCTGCTGGCAAATTCATTTCACTTGCACTTTATGTGCAAGTGACTAATAAAACTTGACTTGACTTGGAATGGAAAGCAGCAAAAGTGCTACTTTGTGCAAAGCTGTTGTGAAATGCTGCAAGAAGTCTATTGGTCTGTGAAAATGTTGCTTCTGATGTTCGGCTGTGTATTTGGCTCCCCAAGGCCCTTAGCTCCCCAGGACATAAGCCCTTTGCTCCCAAACAGTGACAGCTGTATACTTTTGTGTAATTTTATTTAAAAAGCACACTGAATTTTAACTTACTCAGCTATTAAAATCAGTTGGACTGATTGACTTGAGCAGAGTGCTGAAATGCTTGCTAATTCACAAGAAGATTTTCAATTTATTTAAAGAAGTTTAGCTGAAGCTAAAAGAATTCAATCTTGTAATTATGTTAAAATATGCAGAACCAGTAGTCTTTTGGTTATTTTGAATGAGAAAGGTTGATGGTGTTTGCCTGAAGTCAGCTACACACCTTTTAAACTCACAGGTCATGTTGCTGTGCTGACGGCAGAAACTGAAGCTTTTGCAGACAAGTTACAAATGTTCCTATTCATTCACCAAAGAAAAAACAGAATCGTATTGTGCAGAGATTGGATTAAATGATAATCAAAGAACTTGCTGTGTGATTTGATGTTAAATGTCAGTCTGTTTTCATTGGTCAGTGAAATGAATCAGTAGCATTTGCGTTGCTGCTTGTAGACTCCATGGGTAAATGAATTTTAAGCTGCATGCGACAGTCATATTGGCCTCTTGATCAGATGCACAACGCAATAGCTTTGGGTCACTCGCAACATTTAATCTGATTACATCAGGCTCTTGAGTGAAGGGTGCCTAGACATATCGGTGAATGCCAAGTCCTCTCCCTCCTGTGCTTTCCCTCATCACTTTTCTGCCGTTGTACTGCGGATGTCATGGGGAGAATCCTGCAGGCTTTTTTAAGATCTGACTTTCTAGCAGAAAAGGGCAATAATACAGCAGGTGTGAGCCGAGTATGCTTCTATCATGGGTTACACAAAAAGCTGGAGAAACTCAGCGGGTGCAGCAGCATCTAAGGAGCGAAGGAGATAGGCGACGTTTCGGGTCGAGACCCTTCTTCAGACTGGTTCTATCGTGGGTGTGTGGGACAAATGCAGGTGAATTTGGAATTATTGAAGCTCACATTTTGACATATCTTGTGAACCTATTTACTTTTCACAACATTGCGCCATATTTCTTAGCAATATGTTCCTGGCTGACACCTCTGTAGTGACCATTTGTATGTTACAGTACACTATTGCTCCTGAAAGCTTCCTCATCTCCTCGGGTGAAATACCAACTTCTGGTATGATTTTATTCCCCAGGATCTCCAAGGTGCATTCTGCAAAATGGGAATCCTCCTCCTCATTTTTCTTGCCATTCTATCTGCCATTGCAGTAGCTGCACCATTTGCAGCATTTATGTCTGCATGGAGAGGTTCGTTCAAGTGCTATATCTCTGATGTACTAACTGTGCTGCTAGCTACCAACATCTGCACAAAATTCATTGCGAAAGTTTTTAAACCTGTATTTTCTTTATTAAAAATTAGTAAAAATGCACCTGTGTCTTTGCACTGAACAATTGGTAAATTGCAGTAATAATGCTCCAGTGTGAAGAAAGCCTGGGAAAACTGAACAGAGTTCTTATCACTTATCTAAGGATAAAATGTATTTCCAGTGTTATTGTTTTCTCAGTAAACTTCAATGTGCTTTATCACTTAGCAGTGTAAGATATTGTACAGTAACAATGCCCTATCCGATGCTATTACAATTTATTGTAAAATCGGTGATACAATAGTTATTGTTCTGAATCAAGTTTTATTTCTGTGAAATATTGATTTCTGTATTGAATCAGGAAGTGATTACTTTAGGTTCAAATGGCAAAAGCGCAAAGAAGGAATGAAGATTTAACTGTTTTTGCCTTCCATCACAGTGAGGAATGTGGGTGAGTCGCTGTGGTGGATGTTCATGTTCATTTTATTTGGGTGTTTTGTTGCTCTTTATTGGTATGACTATGGCAAATCAAATTCCTCGTATGTTGCAAAACACACTTGGCTAATAAAGTACGGTTATGATTGTTATGATTATAATTTTTTTGAACTTTGTATCATACATATTTTAAATATCAAGTGGAAAAGTAATTGTACAGGGCTATATAGAGCAAAGTACTGGGATTAAGTGGAACATTCTAACAAACAGCCAGCACAGATATAGGATAAACACATATGTATAATTGTATTGTTCGTGGTTGTACCTTGCCTCGCTATAGATGATTTCTCAAACCTGATTAACTATCTGAGCCTGACAGAACTCCAATTGCATGAACCAAGTTTGGATTGGTTCTCAAAAAAATTAAATTTTAAGCAGCTTCAGTTGATTTTAGATTTGGTCTACTCAGATCAGTATATGCCTGAACAGAACTCTTTCTTTCCTTTACTGATATTTATGTATGGATTCAGCTATTTAAATAAATCAATGCCTCTGTATAGATAGAGTTATTAGTTAGTATAGACAATAGGGCAGGAGTAGGCCATTCGACCCTTTGAGACAGCACCGCCATTCAATGTGATCATGGCTGATCATCCCCAATCAGTACCCCGTTCCTGCCTTCTCCCCATATACCCTGACTCCAGTATATTTAAGAGCCCTATCTAGCTCTCTCTTGAAAGTATCCAGAGGACTGGCTTCCACCGCCCTCTGAGGCAGAGAATTCCACAGACTCACAACTCTCTGTGTGAAAATGTGTTTCCTCATCTCTGTTCTAAATGGCTTGCCCCTTATTCTTAAACTATGGCCCCTGGTTCTGGACTCCCCCAACATTGGGAACATGTTTCCTGCCTCTAGCATGTCCAAACCTTCAATAATCTTGTATGTTTCAATGAGATCCCCTCTCATCCTTTTAAATTCCAGTATACAAGTGCAGCCTCCATTCTTTCAGTATATGACAGTCCAGCCATCTCGGGAATTAACGTTGTGAACCTACGCTGCACTCCCTCAATAGCAAGAATGTCCTTCCTCAAATTAGGGGACCAAAACGGCACACAATACTCCAGGTGTGGTCTCACTAGGGCCCTATACAATTGCAGAAATACCTCTTTGCTCCTATACTCAACTCCTTGTTATGAAGGCCAACATGCCATTCGCTTTCTTCACTGCCTGCTGTACCTGCATGCTTACTTTCATTGACTGATGAACAAGGACCCCCAGATCCCATTGTACTTCCCCTTTTCCTAACTTGACACCATTTACAATAATCTGCCTTCCTGTTTTTGCTATCCAAAGTGGATAGTAAAGTGGATAGTATGTGCTACAGAAATATCCCTGAATGTCATTGGCAGTCATTTTCTAGCTCAAGTATCATGTTTTTTTCCCCTGGTTGAAGCTCTCTTTACCTAAGCTAGAATTTGAAATGAACTTTACTGCTGACAGCAAATTTGAATATGTTTTGATCTATTACAATAAGTGAATTTGAATTGCAAATCTTGTTAATTTTGCAAATTATTTTATGCTTTCATATGAATTTTCTTTGTTATGTACAGAGTGTAACAAATGAAAGCTATAGAAAATGTCACCAGATAATTTTTCATCTTTTGCATTTAATAGAAAATTGAATACTTTGCTGGAGTTAGTATGACACAAAATTAAATTTGCAAGAATTAAATGATTGATATGTTTTGAAATTGGACTTTAGCTATATTGCATGCAAGCTTGCACTTGAAGAATAGTCATGGATGAGGTGATGCCCTTTCATCTAATTGAAAACATAGTTGGTCAGTTTACAAACCTTTCTGCCAATTTATTATTGCCTGTTTTGAATTAACATGGATATCTAATCTCAAACCCTTCATTTTGGTGTTGACCTTGCTGTTTTTAAATAAAACTAGACTAAGTCACACAGGAGGCTTGGTCCCCCAATGCAATATTCCACCACATGACCGAGAGCCCCCAACTGCACAGGCGCACCTCATTTCCCCTCATCCCCGTCACTCTCTCCCCCTCCTCTTCACCCTCCCTCTTCTTTCCCCTCCTCCTCCTCTCCCGCAATCCCCTCCCTCACCTCTCCTTTCCCGTACCCTCAGTCACTCCCTCCCTCCACAACTCCTCTCCCCTCCCTACTCCCCTCCTCTCCCTCTATCCCCACTCCTTCCCCACTCTCCCTCCCCAGGATCTCGAGGTTGCCACTCTTCTCCCTTCTTGCGTGCCCTGGAGGAGCATCAGCTGTCAGCGCCCTCAGAGCCAGGGCTCGGAATTGCCTGGAAGCACCAGCAGCTATGGCCGTGTGGGCGGGGGAGTGGGGGAGAGCTGAATGAAAAGACGGGGGACTAGCCTTGGGGTAGAGGGGGGTTTCACGGGGGAGGTGGCAGGAGCCAGCGAGGGGGACCAGAGGGGAAGGGGCTGGAGCTGGGGGCCGTTGCAGCGGTGCGTTTGGGACTCACAGTGGGCGCTGGATGCTCTCCTCCTATCAGATTCACCACGTTCTGTCTGGTGACATTTGGCGACAGGCCGCTTCCGGTCCCTCCGAAAATTGTGTCCAGTTGGAGACCTCCACGTGCGATATTTAAACCTCGCTAACTTTAACATTATACCACCGATCAGAACGAAACTTGATGTAATCACAGCACAGGAGAACAGTGAGTGAGCTGGTGAAAAAAAATTGCGCAAATAGAAATACCGCGCAAGATCAGAGCATTAGTTATGTATGTATTTTTAAGATGGGTTTTTAAGATGCATTTTTTCAAGCACCAAAATTTAGTGGAAATAATATATAATCAAAAAACAAGGTTGAATTGTTCATCGTAATGGAAATTAATTTTAATTCTTGAGATATCTGTGCTTCTTTCAGCATTGCTTAAATGGTCTAAATATAACTTGCTAAGTGTTACAAAAATTGGATTCAAACCAAAGAAGACAATGTTACCTGCCTTATACTTAAAATAACAATGTGCATGCCACATTAAACAACATATACTTCAAGACACAGGCCGTGGAGAGTGAAAACTGAGTTAATATTATGGGTGAATAAACTTACAGCAGATCTGGCCACTTCTAATACAAACACCACTTCCAAGTAATACAGCAGGGTTACACAAAAAGCTGGAGAAACTCAGCGGGTGCAGCAGCATCTAAGGAGCGAAGGAGATAGGCGATGTTTCGGGTCGAGACCCTTCTTCAGACTGGTCAGGGATCAGTAAAACAACAGTTTGCTTACCCTTCTTCCAATCTAGTGTATTACATTCACAATGTATTCACGAGACTGGAGAAAGCAAATGTAGATAAGGTTATTGCTTTATCAAGTATCTTAGTGCAGTCTGTAGGAGTGCAGTCTGCAAAAGTGGCATTGAGCTTCTAGGTACCTGTTATTTCTCCATCCATCTCCTATACTTACCTACCCTTCATAAGCAAGCCTCCTGCACGTTTATAAATAAGTGTCACCAGTTAAGACAAAGATAAGGATTAAGCCTAAAGACTGGGATCTGCGACCTAATGATTATATTGGGTGTTTTCCAATTTTGAGGGACAGGTTGAAACTTATTCAGCTGTAGACAGGGGTATGGTGGGTGCACTTTATAACATTGGCCTAACATTAAAATCTCACTGGTGTTAACTGAAATTTCAAAGAGCTCTTCTAAAGAGCTGGCATTGGCACCATGATTCTTGAATTATTATCCTTGCCATAGTCATCCTCCCAATTTTTATGTTTATGAGGTTTGTGCGAGTTTATACAAACTTGAAAGATCACCAGGTAATGCTGATGTAATGATGTATGGTGGCTATTGAGTTTGGGCAGGGGATAAGGGTGTCCAACCTCCTGACTTGGCGACTGGTCTATGATCTAAGTAATTTGTTTCATATTATCCTTGGAGTCCAAATTTCAATTATGTTATAGACATGACATGAATGCCTTCAATAAGTAAGTAAGTATATTGTCCAAGTATTCACATACAAGGAATTTGTCTTGGTGCTCCACCCACAAGTAACAACATGACATACAGTGATAGTTACGAATGACTCCGAAAACACTAAACATTAATAATAATAAAACATGAATGATAAAACACCATTTTTCAACCATGTGAACCAACAAAATACCAGATCAAAGGGAGGCTACAGATCGTTGATAAAAACAGTTTTTATGTCTGGCTATGGCAACTTTGACAGTCCGGAGTTGCCTTCCAGAGGGAAGTGATTCAAAGAGTTTGTGGCCAAGGTGAGAGGGGTCAGAGATTATCTTGCCTGCTCGCTTCCTGGCCCTTGCAGTGTACAGTTCATCAATGGAGGAAAAGTTGCAGCCAATAATCTTCTCTGCTGATCAAACTATTCGCTGCAGCCTCCAGGTGTCGTGCTTGGTGGCTGAGCCAAACCAGACCATGATGGAGAAGGTGAGAATAGACTCTATGATGGCCGTGTAGAATTGGACCATCATTACCTGTGGCAGATTGTGCTTCCTCAGCTGCCGCAGGAAGTTCATCCTCTGTTGTGCCTTTTTGACTGTGGAGTCGATAGTAGCCCCCCACTTAAGGTCCTTGGAGATGATGGTTCCCAGGAACTCAAAAGACTCCACAGATGTGACTGTGGTGTTGTTGATGGTGAGGGGAGGAGGAACTCTCCTAAAGTCTACAATCAATTCCACTGTCTTAAGAGCATTGAGCTCTAGGTTGTTGCTACGGCACCAGGACGGCAGCTGTGACACTTCCTGTCTGTAGGCAGATTCCTCCTCATCCTGGATCAGTCCAATCAGGGTTGTGTCGTTCGCAAACTTGAGAAGCTTGACAGAGGTGTCTGTGGTGGTGCAGTTGTTGGTGTAGAGAGAGTAGAGCAGAGGAGAGAGTATGAAGCCTTGTGGTGCTCCTGTGCTGAGTGTTTACGTGTCCCAGATGTACTTTCCCAGCCTCACAGCTGCTTCCTGTCTGTCCGGAAGTTGGTGATCCACTGACAGAGGGGTTTAGGCACAGTCAACTCGGTTTGGAGTGTAGTAGCTCTGGCACAATGGTGTTCAATGCAGAGCTGAAATCAACAAACAGGATCCTCGCATAGGTCCCCTGGCGGTCTAGGTGCTGTAGGGTGAAGTGCAGGCCCAGGTTGACTGCATCATCCACAGATCTATTGGCCCGATATGCAAACTGCAGAGGGTCCAGCAGTGAGTTTGTGATATTTTTCAGCCTGGCCAGCACAAGCCTTTCGAGTGTCTTCATGACTACAGAGGTCACTGCGACAGGCCTGTAGTCATTAAGACAATGGTGCAAGTTCAAACTTGAGGTTTGTTTTCCACCTATCCACTCGTATGTAATTTGCAAATTCTGGCTGCTAAATACCTACTCTTCATTGGTCACAACTAACCCGAGCAGTTAGTTTACAATTTATTTTCTTGTGTCTTCTGCAGATTTCTCAATGTTAAAAATATTTACAGTCAGAGAATTAATGTCCTAAAACAGATCAATGTTTTTTTCAGTATTGCTGCTGAGCTGCTCATCTTATGAAATGTATCTCTTTAAACTGAACAGCACGAATTTCACAGAGGATTGGCTGTTACGATAGAGATTATTTAAGATAATAAACATTTAAAGAGGAAGTTGCAGTAGAGGTTCAAGGATGTGGATAATTCACATGAATATTACGATGTCTGCTTCAATTTAGTGAATTTATTTTGCATGTATAGTCAAAGTCCATGCTTTTACCTTTTTAAATAGTAAATATATATGCACAACCTTTGTTATTTAAAAATGCAACATAATTTGAGAGGATGTTTAATAACATTAATTAAGTTCATTAATTAGTTGCCTCCTCATTTTGATGTGGGAGCCAAGTCTTTGTAAGATATCATTGAAATTCAACTTGCATTACTGCTGAATGTAAAACACAGAATGAGAAAAGGCCATTCAATCAGTTTGTCTTCATGGCTGAATTTCAATGAGAGAAAGTTTCTCTCTTGTGCTTAGACTGCATTTTACTAATTGCAGGAAGTCAATCGGGTCATTCAAATTGAAATGTCTGCTGTATTAGCAAACGTACAAAATAAAACTGATAAGTCATGATATCTAAACTATATTGCTTTAACTGTTCTAATTGTATTAAGAAAAAGTATAATCATATAATGTGCATAATTTTCCTGATAGCTTCTTTTTGGTTTATACTTTTGGGACATTATACTGATCAGTAAAAACTGCAATGTAGATATTTTTCTGTATAACAGTGGCAAGCTGGCAACTGGGTCAGTTTTATCGTTATCGATAGGGCTGACAATGAAATTGTTTCCCTCCCTGTTAATCCAAATCATATGTTGTCTGAACTGGAATCAGTTAAATATGTGCATTTAATACTTGAAATCGTTTTTTTTTTAAGTAAATTATTTTCAACCTTCCTCGAATTATTTTCAACCTTTGTTGAATTCCTCAATTGTAATCACTTCCAGGAATCAATGTTTCTGTCTGTTTCTTAGCTTTATTAGCTAGAATAATTATAGCTTTTTAAGGGAAACTAACACAACAGTACAAGATATGCTATGCTGATCTGTTGGTTAAACATTAAAATCTACTAATTGGCATTTGAGGAATTGATAAGACTGAGTGAGACCTATAGAAGTATACAAAATTATGTGAGGGTAGACAGTCTGATCCCTGGTGGAAAGGTCTGTGACTGGAGAGCACGGCTTTAAGGTGAGAAGAGCAAAGTTTAAAGGAGAGATGTCGGACAAGTTTTTTTTTAAATCAGAGAGTTGTGGTCAAGAAGACATTGCCAGGGGTGGTTCCGGAGGCAGAAATGATAGTGGTTTTAAGAGGCTTTGGAAGGCATATGGATATGCAAGGAACTAAGACATATGGATCACATTCAGGCAGAGAGGATTATTTTAATTTGCTATCATGTTCAGCTTGGATATTCTGTTCATGTGCTGTATTTTTCTATGTTCCCTGTTTGTTCAGTAGTGTGATATCCGCTCTTTGGCAGCGTCAGCACATTGCATTATATTCTTTGAAATAGCTACGTTTTATCTTTAAAGATAGTCACAAAATGCTGGAGTAACTCAGCGGTACAGCAACATCTCTGGAAACGGCGACGTTTTGGGTCAAGACCCTTCTGCAGAGCCTTCTATTATGGGACCCTGTTATTTTTGTCTGGAGATTTAAGAGGTCAGCACCAATCTTGTGTTTAAATCTCATCTGCATCCACCTTCGAAAAAAAATCATCCTTTCCTGCTTCAGAACAGAAATTCAACTTCTTAGATCAGGATACAAATTTTTTCTTAATGACTAAAGAAGTGGAGGTAAATACAATCTGTTGGATTACAAATGGAATCATTGAAGATATTTTATTAAGACACTTTTACAACTATCAAATCGAGCACTTAGCTGACTTAAGCAGTAGCAGATCACATCTTGCAACCTCTTAAAATTGTTTGAGGGGCTTAGATGATAGTGAAGGAGGATTATCCAGTAGGTATCAAAGGTCACTCAAGCAATAGCATTTCACAAAATTCTTCATGAGGAAAAGAAGCTTAAGAGTCTTGAATAATTGACATCTTCATAAGATTTGCCAACGAGTATTTACTTTAACCTAAGTCATGAAGGCAGATAAATCCCAGGGACTGATGGTCTGCATCCCATCAGTACTCAAGGAGGTAATAGAAACATAGAAAATAGGTGCAGGAGGAGGCCATTCGGCCCTTCGAGCCAGCACCGCCATTCATTGTGATCATGGCTGATCATCCGCTATCAATAACCCGTGCCTGCCTTCTCCCAATATCCCTTGACTCCACTAGCCCCTAGAACTCTATCTAACTCTCTCTTAAATCCATCCAGTGATTTGGCCTCCACTGCCCTCCATAAATTCCATAAATTCACAACTCTCTGGGTGAAAACGTTTTTTCTCACGTCTTAAATGACCTCCCCTTTATTCTAAGACTGTGGCCCCTGGTTCTTCACTCGCCAACATTGGGAACATTTTTCCTGCATCTAGCTTGTCCAGTCCTTTTATAATTTTATATGTTTCTATAAGATCCCCCATTATCCTTCTAAACTCCAATGAATACAAGCCTAGTCTTTTCAATCTTTCCTCATATGACAGTCCCGCCATCCCAGGGATCAATCTCGTGAACCTACGCTGCACTGCCTCAATCATAAGGATGTCCTTCCTCAAATTAGGGGACCAAAACTGTACCACAATACTCCAGATGTGGTCACACCAGAGCCCTATACAACTGCAGAAGAACCTCTTTACTCCTATACTGAAATCCTCTTGTTATGAAGGCCAACATTCCATTAACTTTCTTCACTGCCTGCTGTACCTGCACACCAAATTTCAGTGACTGGTGTACAAGGACACCCAGGTCTCGCTGTACCCCCCCCTTACTTAACCTAACGCCATTGAGATAATAATCTGCTGCCTTGTTTTTGCCGCCAAAGTGGATAACCTCACATTTATCTATATTATACTGCAACTGCCACGCATCTGCCCACTAGAAATCATGGATGCATTGGTGATCATTTTCCAATCTTCTCTCGACTCTGGCTACCCTCCAGTCCACAAGAACTGATCCAATGTAACCCCACTTTTTAAGAAAGGAAGGAGAGAAAAAACGGCAAATTATAGACCAGTTAGCCGTACATCGGTAGCGGGGAAGATGCTTGAGTCGATTGTTAAAGCTGTTATAGCAGCGCATTTGGAAACCAGTGAAAGGATCGGTCAAAGTCAGCTTGGATTTATGAAGTGGAAATCATGCTTGGCTAATCTTCTGGAATTTTTGGAGGATGTAACAAGTAGAATGGGTAAGGGATAGCCAGTGCATGTGGTGTATCTGGACTTTCAAAAAGCCTTTGACAAGGTCCACACAAGATTAGTGCGCAAAATTAGAGGACATGGTATTGGGGATAGGATATTGACATAGATAGAGAACTGGTTGGCAGATAGGAAGAAAAGAGTAGGAATTACCAGGTCCTTTTCAGAATGGCAGGCAGTGACTGGTGGGCTGCCGCAAGGCTGGGTGCTGGGACTCCAGTTATTTACAATATATATTAATAATTTAGACCAGGGAATTAAATGTGACATCTCAAAGTTTGCGGATGACACAAAGCTGGTTGGCACTGTGAGCTGAGATGAGATGCTATGAGGCTGCAGGGTGACTTGGATAGGCTGGGTGAGTGGGCAGATGCAGTACAATGTGGATAAATGTGAGGTTATCCACTTTGGTGGCAAGAACAGAAAGGCAGATTATTATCGGAATGGTGTCAGATCAGGAAAAGGGGAAGTGCAACGAGACCTGGGTGTGCTTGTGCATCAGTCACTGAAAGTAAGCATGCAGGCACTGAAGAAAGCTAATGGCATATTGGCCTTCATTGCAGGAGGATTTAAGTTTAGGAGCAAGGAGGCCCTACTGCAGTTGTACAGTGCCCTGATGAGACCGCACCTGGAGTATTTTATGCAATTTTGGTCTCATAATTTGAGGAAAGACATTCTTGCTAATGAGGGAGTGCAGCGTAGGTTCACAAGGTTGATTCCCGGGATTGTAGGACTGACATATGATGAAAGAATGGGTCGTCTGGGCTTGTATTCACTGGAATTTAGAAGCACGAGAGGGGATCATATAGAAACATTAAATTCTTAAAAGATTGGACTAGGCTAGATGCAGGAAAAATGTTCTCGATGTTGGGGGAGTCCAGAACCAGAGGTCACAGTTTAAGAATATGGGTTGGGCCATTTGGGACTGAGATGAGGAAAAACGTCTTCACCCAGAGAGTTGTGAATCTGTGGAATTCTCTGCCACGGAAGGCAGTGGAAGCCAATTCACTGGATGTTTTCAAGAGAGAGTTAGATTTAGCTCTTGGGGCTTATGACCGTAGCAAATTACTCCAGAAATAGGCAAAGCACAAACTGCTCAAGTATCTCAAGAGGATCAAGTAACATCTCTGGAGGCAAAGGGATAGTCAATGTCTCTGATCGAGACCGTGCTCAGGACTGAGAATGTAGTGGGGAGATAGTCAGGATAAATAGGTGAGAAGGAGAGGTGAAGCAGGAGCTGGCAAGTGGTAAATGGAAGTAGATCATCTCTGACCCCTCTCACCCTGGCCACAAACTCTTTGAATCACTTCCCTGGAAGGCGACTCCGGAATTTCAAAACTGTCACAGCCAGACATAAAAACAGGTTTTATCTACGAAACAGCCAAAAATTTGTAGCCTCCCTTTGACCTGGTATTTTGTTGGTTCACATGCTTGATCAATGGTGTTTTATCATTAATGTTTTATTGTTATTAATGTTTAGTGTTTTCTGAGTCATTCGTAACTGTCACTGTAGGTCATGTTGTTACTTGTGGGTGGAGCACCAAGGCAAATTCCTTGTATGTGAATTCTTGGCCAATAAACTTACTTACTTACTTAGATGAGGAGGAAGATCTTGGGTAGATGTAGCCAGTTGGGGTAGAGTCAGGAAACTGTTGTTTGTGGGTGCTAGGTACAAGCAGATAAAAAAATACATGTGATATTCCGTTATCTAGACATCTCCTTTACACATTGATGTGTTAGTTATTATTCTTGTTTGCTCTTCCACACATTGATTCCTTGAATGCAATCCATTTACTAATCATGCAGAATTCTGTCACACATCTTGCTTGCTCTAGCAACATGGCTCTGAATGTTTCAACCCGCCCTCAGTTCCCTCCACCTCTTAATCAGTGTTCTACCTTTCTTTTGTTGGTGAGTTCCTGATATAGGTTTGCTGGCTGTTTCCAGTGTATTACCACAGGCCTTTAATTTTTGTGTTTTGGAGGTTGAAAAAAATAATTCTGTTTTGGCACATTCTTTGCAGTTAGCATTATTTTTTATTTAACTGACCACCATGCTTAGCTTTGTGACCTTGTACTATTTTAAAAGTTAATACGCTTTGTAATTTCCTTCCAACCTTTCTCTTAATGTTAACAATCTTTACCACACTGTTCCATTACGGCAAGGTTATTTATACACTGAGGCACATCAGGAACACTTTAAAATAGGGATATACATCTGAAACATTTTACTATTTGTTTAATTGCCTCTTACAATTTATCTAGATGAATTGATAATTGACTTGGCAACGGAAAGATTAAAGTACATTTTGCCAAGGAAAAAGTAATCGGTAGTGTTCCACAGGAACTGTTTATGAAACCCTGATATTTCTAATATGCTAAGAACATAAAAATGGAGTGCATCATCTATTACATTTGGCTGTTATACGATATGTTTAGAATATTGATATTTGGCCAACTTATGCTGGGGTGAAGGCTCCACATGAGCCTTAGCCTTCTACATTGTCATGGACATACTTTTTTTTAATGTGTTTCTCAAAGCTAATTCTTGAATACACAGTTTCTGATTGTCTGTATTGCTCTTTGTGGTTGCGAAAATCTTTCTTTTTAAAGACATCGCTCTTGAATTCCCTGTGTTACACTTTTAGCTTAGTTTAGAGATACAGCATGGAAACAGGCCCTTCGGCCCACCGAGTCTGCGCTAACCGACGATCAACCCGTACACTAGCACTGTCCTACACACTAGGGACAATTTACAATGTTACTGAAGCCAATTAGCCAACATCTTAGGAGTGGCATACCTATGGCATTTAGATCTGGTTTAACTGTGAATGGCATCGTTTTCTCTATTTCATATAGAAACATAGAAAATAGGTTCAGGAGGAGGCCATTCGGCCCTTCGAGGCAGCACCGCCATTCATTGTGATCATGGCTGATCGTTCCCTATCAATAACCCGTGCCTGCCTTCTCCCCATATCCCTAGACTCCACTAGCCCCTAGAGCTCTATCCAACTCTCTCTTAAATCCATCCAGTGACTTGGCCTCCATTGCCTTCTATGGCAGGGAATTACATAAATTCACAACTCTCTGGGTGAAAAAGTTTTTTTCTCACCTTAATCTTAAATGACCTCTCCTTTATTCTAAGACTGTGGCCCCTGGTTCTGGACTTGCCCAACATTGGGAACATTTTTCCTGCATCCAGCTTGTCCAGTCCTTTTATAATTTGATATATTTCTATAAGATCTTCCCCTCATCCTTCTAAACTCCAGTCTAGTCTTTTCAATCTTTCCTCATATGACAGTCCCGCCATCCCAGGGATCAATCTCGTTGGAATTTTGGAAGGTTGCCATTAGATTAAATATGGTTGGCTCTTTGGTAAGCTTAGAATTAGCAAAAGCATAGGAGGCAAAAGATAGAACTGGATAACTAATCATGAGGGACATTGGAATTAACATGATTATACGGCCATAAGGTCATAAAGAATAGGAGTAGAATTAGGCCATTCGGCCCATCTGGTCTACTCCTCCATTCAATCATGGCTGATCTATCTCTCCTTCCTAACCCCATTCTCCTGACTTGTCCCCATAACCTCTGACACCTGCACAAATCAAGAAAGAGTTGTGTTAAATAGATGTAGTACTTGGACTCTTACAGGGAAAGTCAGTTATTTCCTGAGTATCATCAATGGATGTGAGAGTTCGTGACAGTTATTGATGTTTATTCCCTGTTAATCTTTCCGACTGGGAAGATCACAAGAGTTGACCATTCTTCTGATTTGTCCTTGAGGCACACGGTTTACTTAATGTACAAGAAAAGAACAGCACGAGCTAGATTTATTTAATCAATCTGCACTATTCCCAAAGACATATGGAATTTGCAAAGAAGCCTCCTGGTCTTTTACTGTTCTTCTTGGTACAGGTCCTTTCAAGGTTACGAACATGACTTATGTACAGCTCATTCATACAATGTGTTTGGAAAACCGGCGGGATGGATTTGCTGGCTGCTTTGCCACAGGCATCTGATGCTAGATGGGAACTTGATTTGTGGGCATTATCTGAATGGATGAATTAAAAGCTCTGGTTGCCTTTGTTATCTATTTGTAGCCCTCGGTTGAAATATATTTCATTTAAATCTGAAGAAAAGCTGAAGAACTTAAATATTGTGTCTGAAGAAGGGTTCCAACCAAAAACATCACCTATCCATGTTTTTCAGCGATGCTGACTAACCTGCTGAATTACTCCACCACTTTGTGTTCAACTAGTGAACTGTTCAGGTTACAACCTGTAATCTGCTATAGACAATGCAGTTTATATGTTGGCACATTCCTAAATGCAGCTAAATGCATCCCTAGGTGATAAGGTCATGTGATGGGAATAGAACTAGGCCATCAAGTCTACGCCGCCATTCAATCATGGCTGATCTATCTCTCCCTCCTAACACCGTTGTGGATGAAAATATTAAAATCCTTTCTTACTTAATTTTGATTGGAATTGAACAAGGCAACGAAAGGGTGTGCGGATGTGGCAATTGGCATCTCTTGTTGACCAGGTGCAGACGAGAAGCTTGAGAATCAGAAAAATAAAATGTAGACACATTACCTCTTGTTTGGGAATATGGCGAATGTAAACATAACAAAATTAGGACAGAGATAAGGAAGCTTGTTTTCCTCAGTGGGAAGTTACAGTAAACCACCCGTGCCCCCTACCGCTAGTTGCATAGAAATGTTGCAGTAAATGGGGGCTTATGATTGGCTCGGAGAGGGGATAGTGGCGCAGTCCGCTTGAAAGGTGAGGTAGAATAATGTCAAGATGCCCTTGCATATGTTTGGCTTGTATTAAGCATCTGTTGTTGAATAAGATTAACATAAATAACAATGGTGATGAAAGTGCTTTGAGAGGCAAATCAACTCAAACCTCGACAAAAACCGGGACCCACTGCAGTTCGCCTACCCCCACAACAAATCAACGGTGGATGCAATCTCGATGGCTCTCCACTCCGCTCTGGACCACTTTGACAACAAAAACTCATATGTCAGGCTGTTATTCATTGATTACAGCTCGGCATTTAATACAATCATCCCCTCCAAACTGGTGACCAAACTCGCAGAACTGGGTCTCTGCACATTCCTCTGCAATTGGAACCTCGACTTCCTCATTCACAAACTACAGACTGTTCGTATTGGTGGAAATGTGTCAGCCTCAATAACAATCAGCACGGGAGCACCTCAAGACTGCATGCTCAGCTGCGTACTGCGTGCAGTACTGACTGCGTAGCCAATCATAGTGCGAACTCCATCATCAAGTTCGCTGACGACACCACTGTTCGGCAACTTGAGTGCCCTGGAGCGGAAAAGATTACAAAAAGTAGTAAACACTGCCCAGTCCATCATCGGCTCTGACCTACCTTCCGTCGAGGGGATCTATCGCAATAGCTGTCTCAAAGAGGCTGGCAGCATTATTAAGGACCCACACCAGCCTGACCACATACTCATCTCCCTGCTACCTTCAGGCAGAAGGTACAGGAGCCTGAAGACTGCAACGACCAGGTTCAGGAATAGCTTCTTCCCCACAGCCATCAGGCTATTAAACTCAGCTCGGACAAAACTCTGAACGTTAATAGCCCATTATCTGTTTATTTGCACTTTTATCAGTTTATTTATTCATGTGTGTATATATTTATTCAATGGTATATGGACACACTGATCTGTTCTGTATTCATGCCTACTATGTTCTGGTGTGCCGAAGCAAAGCAATAATTTTGTTGTCCTATCAGGGACACATGACAATAAACTCTCTTGAACTTGAAATATGTTATGGCTAATGAACTAATTGGTACACATGGAGTAGATAGTATAGTTGTATTTAACACAAAATAAAATGTGTTTACTGCACAGTATAACAGTCAGCTAATTCTGCTGTAAAGTCAGAGAACTGGTGAGCAGTTAACAACCACCATCTCCATGATATCATGCAATAAAGTCTATTGAAGCAAATCTGTGAAGTTTCCGCTTTTCATTTCTCTTTAATTTCCCTCTAAATGATTTTTTTCCACACTCATTCGCCTGCCTTTTCCCCATAACCTCAGACACCTTAACTAATCAAAAATCTATATCTCTGCCATAACAATATCCACTGTTGGCCTCTACATTCTTCTGTGGCAAAGAATTCCACACATTCATCACTGTCTGACTAAAGAAATGTCACCTCATCTCCTTCCTAAAAGAACATCCTTTAATTCTGAGGCTATGAACTCTAGTCCTAGACTCTCCCACTAATGGAAACATCCTCTCCACATCCACTCTATCCAAGCCTTTCACTATTCTGTATGTTTCAATGAGGTCCCCACTCATTCTTCTAAACGCCCACAAGTACAGGCCCAGTCAATGTTTCCACTTTGAAGAAAATTACCTGAAATTCGGGAAATTCCAGTTGTCTTTGGGTAATTTTAGGGATATTAAATAATTTCGGGAAATTTCCTGGCCCCGTAAGCCTTCCTCAACTGCGCATGTTCGACTACAGCCCCAACTGCGCACGAGCGGAATCCGGGCCCACTCCACACGCGCGGGGCGACGCCAAAGGGTCCAATCAGGCCCGTGGAATGATTTGCAGAAAAAAAGTATGTACTTGTATATTTACGACCATCTGCACCTGCACAGTTGGGGGAGGCCCGTCAGCCGCGTCACAATTGAAAATGGCGCCAGTGACACGGTAGGGAAGCCGTCTCTCCGCACGTGCGCAGTGGGCCCGATATCCGTGCGTGCGCAGTTGGGGCGGCAGTCGCACATGCGCAGTTGGGGAAGGCTTACTGGGAAATACCATCAAATTCCCGGTAATTTGGAATTCTATTTCAGGAAGTTTTTTTTGAGGTGTGGAAGCACTGCGCCCAGTGCCGACAAACGTTCATCACAGGTTAACCTACTCATTCCTGGGATCATTCTTGTAAACCTCCTCTGGACCCTCTTCAGAGCTAGCACATCTTTCCTCAGATATGGTGCCCAAAATTGCTCACAATATTTCCAAATGTGGCCTTACCAGCTCCTTATAGAGCCTCAGCATTACATCCTTGTTTTGTACACAAGCCCTCTTGAAATAAATGCTTTCTTTACTGCAGATTTGCCTTGCAGATTAACTTTTTGGGAATCCTGCACCAGCACTCCCAAGTCCCTTTGCACCTCTGATTCCTGGATTCTCTCCCCAATCGTCTACACCTTTTTTCCTACTATCAAAATGCATGACTTCACACTTTGCTACACTATATTCCATCTGCCCACTCTCCCAACCTGTCCAAGTCCTTCTGCTGAGTCCCTGCTTTCTCTACACTACATGCCCCTCCACCTATTTTCATATCATCTGCAAACTTGGCCACAAAGCCTTCAATCCCTTTGTCCAAAGGGCAAAGGGTCCTGCTGCAATTTAACTAACTTTAAACATTGGCACAATAACAACTTTGATTTATTCAACATACTTTATAAGAGAAAAATCCTAAGCCATTTCACAGAGGTGTAATAGAAAAATGAAGGGAAAGTGTAGGGAGGTCATACTAGAATAGGTATAAAAGAATTGGAAAAGAAAAGGTTTTGAGTGATGTTTTAATAGAAGAAAGGAAGGAAAGCGATCACACATTGAAACCAGCTTCCAATGTAACTTGTTCCAATGTAACTTGTTGACTCACCCCACAACAGGTACAAGGTGCAAAATGCACCTGACTGAACTATATTATGCTGTATCCATTGACAAACTTCTTCAGTCACCGCCAATTATTATGTCATCCATACATTTACTAATCAACCCTTCCACATCTTCATCCAAGTAATTTAGACTTAAACGTTTACTGCACATCCTCTGTGGTAATGTTCTTTGTTTTTTGATAAGGAGACCTGTGTACAATATTCCAGGCAGAGCATCACCAAAGCCCTTTATAATGGTAACAATTGTAGGTGAGGAAATACAAACTTATAGAACAAGCAAAATGATGTCTCAAAATGGAACTGCAATACAGTTAAGGGCCTGTCGCACTTGGGCGTCATTTAACATAGAAACATAGTATTTGTGCGTCATTTACGTGTCACGACGCGCGCGCGGTGGCGTAGGCAGTGACGTGCGGTCGTGCGCGGTGCCCCAGGATTTTAAGATTCACAAAATGACGCCCAAGTGGGACAGGCCCTTTAGTTTCACATCTTTTGGATTTTCTTCTTCTTACAATAAGATCAAGTATATGTTTTAATAATTTAGTGAGTCTATCAAATTCAATCAAAACAAAACTTGATTAGAAATTATCATTAATTCATAAACACTAGCTGTTATTGTGCATTTGTGGATATTGGGTGAGCACAGTTTGGACTTGGCTATAATACCTTTACAAAAATCTGGAGTGCACATTGTTTTAGTTCTCATCTGAATTGTGCCCTTTTTGAGAATAGTCTGATATTTGCAGTGGCATTGTGAAGCCATATATTAAGTTTGCTGCTTTTTCATTGCATCTTTCATGGCCCTAAGTTATCACAAAGCACTTCACAAGATTTAGAGTGTGGTCATTTATTAGAATATCCGATAGGCCGAGTCTTGCAATTTTGAAATTAGCATCAAGTATAATGCAGGAATTGCACAGTGCCATCCATTCAGCGTCTTTGTTGATGAGGTGGAACGTACTTTACATCTGGCACAGTGTTATGACAGTCATTCATTTTCATGGTTGTTTCATTTAATTATCCATGTTTATGTTATTTAGAAGTAAATGAACAGCAGATGTCAGAGGTTGGAATGAACAACCTGAATTATTATTTTTTGGAAATGTATTGCTTTTGTTATACAAGGTAATAAGCTGTAAAATACACATACAAAATTAAGCAGTTCATTATTGTAACTAACGTAAATGAATTGCACAATGGATTCAGTGTTTCATGCAGATTTTTCTGATCTTTGCTACTAAACCCTGTAGTTTGCTAGCGGATGTTTGGATAATGTTTTGGAGGATTTCCAAAAAAATCCTCAAACACTGTTTTTAGGTGGTCTGAATCGTCAGTGCTGACTACAAACAAGCTGTGTAATGCAAAACAATATAACATAAAGTTTCATACAGTCATATGGAGCAGTAGATGCTAATCTAATCTAAAATAGGTAATCCAAAAGCAAAATATTGCAGGTGGTGGAAACCTTAAATAAGAACATGAATGTCTATTTATTTGTATTTCCTATTTATTATAATTTAAATAATCAACAGGGCACACAGGGAAACAGTCAACTTTTCAGGTTGGTTGCTTTTCAATAGAACTTGTTGAAGTGAGTGGTAAAACAAGCTTGTTTGATGGGGTGGATAGTCGCATATTCTCCCCTTCTCACTCTCAATTTTGGTCATTGTGAATATTATGTTTGTAAATACTTAGTCATTAACCAAAAATATTCTGTGACCTCAACATTAGTGATGACATACTGAGACCGGTTTTCTCACGATTCCGGTTTTGTCATGATATCAAAGGCTTAACTTTAAATGTTTCTTACTCAGCAAATGGCAGCTAATTAGTTCAATTTTCTGTTTTTATTTCAGACTTCAAGATTTAAAAATAAATTGAATAGGTATATGGACGGGAAAGGAATGGAGGGTTATGGTCTGAGTGCAGGTAGAAGGGACTAGGTGAGAGTAAATTTCAGCACGGACTAGAAGGGCCGAGATGGCCTGTTTCTGTGCTGTAATTGTTATATGGTTATATGGTTACTTATTTACTTTTGTTAGTCGTTGAGGTAATTTATGTAGTAATTTATAAAAATTATTTGCAGGATCCAATGGCCTCCAAGTGATGACTAAACAATGAGTAGCTTTACTCATAACCTTTGTGATTTCAGCCAACAATGCAACTTTCAGCAAATTCTCTTTATATAAAATAAGATCCCTATTGAAAATTGGAAATAAAATAATTAGTTTGAGATTAATTCAATTTACTTTTTTTTATATAAAGCAAATCTAGAAAATCATCTGGTTTGAAATTGAATTATGCATAGTACTCATTTTTAAATGCCACTTTATCCAAAAAAACAACTTCTGTGTATTAGCAATAATTCCCAGATGAAATTGCACTTAATTGACATGTCTGCTATTACAGCAATGCTGGCAAATCCCAGTGCCCAAAATGCCAGTTTATCCTTGTTGAAATCAAAAACAAAATTAGCCAGTTCTTTGTGAGTATATTGTTTCGGCAGTCTCTCTTACTCTGTGGTGAGCAGCTAATTGAGAAATCTGGCAAATATCTGCAGCTGCTGCTTGGATTGAACCAGTGTTCAGAATACTGAGATTCATCACCTAGACTTAGTTGGACAATGTACGATTTGTTTGTCTCGGGGTCATCCTGCAGAATGTCTTGTATCTCTGTGATGACAGTTTTTGAACCCAAAAATACACTATGTAGGATGGCTGTTGCTGTAGCTGGAGGAATTCCCTTTGCAGACATATCTTCATCTTCTACCCCATTGACCCTGACCTGCAACTCCCCTCATGATTTTATACACCTCCAGAAGATCACCCCTCAGCCTCCTGTGCTTCAAGGAACAAAGTCCTAGCCTGCCCAACCTTGCCCTACAGCTCGGACCCTCGAGTCCTGACAATATTGTTGTAAATTGTCTCTGTACTCTCCCAGCTTAATGACATATTTTCTGTAGCTGAACACTACTGAAGACTAAACTCCAAGTGTGGCCCCACCAACATTTTGTACAACTGCAACAGAATGTTCTAACTTCAATGCGAAATTCTCTGTTTGATGAAGGCAAAATGGCAAAAGCCTTCACCAACGTATCTGCATGCGATTCTGTCCTGGTTTGGATAGTGGTGCCTCAGGATTAGATGGTATTCTTTGCTAAGAATTGGCTCTATTGGTTAGGATCCTGGCTTGAATGCCTTTATGGAGCAAATGAAAATGGAGACATATTCCTTGTGCAGTTGAATTTCAGAAGTGCTCCTAATCCCTCCCTTTAGATAGAGTGTGCTATTTCAAAAGCCATGCAGTGAGTTGGTGCTGCGTCCTGCATTTCTGTAGGAACTGCTGTGTGTCAAAGCTAATGCCTTTAGATGAACAGAATCCACACTAAAGATAATTCCTTTAGATGGACAGAACCCACACTGAAAATCATTGAATAGCCCTTTGGCAACTGAATGGAGGGAGTTGAACAGGGCTCTGATGATGATTTTCCCTATGCATCCAATAGGATAACCCTTTTGGTTAGCACAATCAGATTCGTGTTTATTCCAGGTGGCCCTTGTTTAACCTCCTCTTCTGAGGTGAACAATAAGGATGTATATTTGACATGGAAACTCTTCGCCATCACGTCTTAGAAATTCAATGAGCAAACTATTTGCTTATGGTTTTTTTTTTTTATAGGACATGGCACTTTCGACATTGTTTAGTGGGAGTGGCAGTAAGCCTCGACCAAATTGCCTGCCGCGGAATGGAGACAAGGACACTCACATCAAGGGCAGAATCGTGTTTTAAGAGGTCATTGAAATATTCCTCCCTGCAATTATTTACTGCCTCTCTGTCCTTGGCAAATTCATCTTGATTCTTGGCCCTCACTAAAGTAGGCTTGAGTGTTTGGGCCATGAATGAGAGTACTGAAGAACCCTAGTTTTATCATGGAAAACAACAAGTTGTATGGTACTTTAAACTCTCCCTCTCTGCAAGCTTATCCCCAATATATCAGCAAATGAATAACAGGGAGCTCTCATACATTAATTTATAAAGAGATAAACAAAGTAAGACATTGTAGACTTTGGTTCTATGAAAATGACACAACACATTATCTGATAAGTGGGGACCATTAATGATAATGGATGACTCAATGAATACCCTGAATTGCCTCATAATTCTTCTCATGATTGAGAAGAACTTTCGTTTGGATACACAAAAAATATACTGTAAATGGGGGCCATTGGAGAAATGTTTGCATTCCTAGATCATTTTTCAGATAGTGTGCTATTTCAAAAGCCATGCAGTGAGTTGGTGCTGCGTCCTGCATTTCTGTGGGTACTGTTGTGTGTCAAAGATAATGCATTTAGATGAACAGAATCCACACTAAAGATAAGTCCTTTAGATGGACAGAACCCACACTGAAAATCATTGAATAGCCCTTTGGGAACTGAATGGAGGGAGTTGAGCAGAGCTCTGATGACGATTTTCCCTATGCATCCAATAGGATAACCCTTTTGGTTAGCACAATCAGATTTGTCTCTATTCCAGGTGGCCTTTGTTTAACCTCCTCTTCTGAGGTGAACAATAAGGATGTATATTTGACATGGAAACTCTTCGCCATCACGTCTTAGAAATTCAATGAGCAAACTATTTGCTTATGGGTTTTTTTTATAGGACATGGCACTTTCGACATTGTTTAGTGGAAGTGGCAGTAAGCCTCAACCAAATAGGCTGCCGTGGAATGGAGACAAGGACACTCACATCAAGGGCAGAGTCGTGGTTTAAGAGGTCATTGAAGTATTCTTCCCTGCAGTTATTGACTGCCTCTCTGTCCTTGGCAAATTCATCTTGATTCTTGGCCCTCACTAAAGTAGGCCTGAGTGTTTGGGCCATGAATGAGAGTACTGAAGAACCCTAGTTTTATCATGGAAAACAACAAGTTGTATGGTACTTTAAACTCTCCCTCTCTGCAAGCTTATCCCCAATATATCAGCAAATGAATAACAGGGAGCTCTCATATATTAATTTATAAAGAGATAAACAAAGTAAGACATTGTAGACTTTGGTTGTATGAAAATGACACACCACATTATAGAATCATAGAAAATAGGTGCAGGAGTAGGCCATTCGGCTCTTCGAGCCTGCACCGCCATTCAATATGATCATGGCTGATCATCCAACTCAGTATCCTGTACCTGCCTCTCTCCATACGCCCTGATCCCTTTAGCCACAAGAGCCACATCTAACTCCCTCTTAAATATAGCCACTGAACTGGCCTCAACTACCTTCTGTGTCCAGAGAATTCCATAGACTCACCACTCTCTGTGTGAAAAATGATCTTCTCATCTCGGTCCTAAAAAACTTCCCCCTTATCTTTAGACTGTGACCCCTTGTTCTGGAATTCCCCCACATCAGGAACAATCTTCCTGCATCTAGCCTGTCCAACTCCTTAAGAATTTTGTAAGTCTCTATATGATCCCCCCTCAATCTCCTAAATTCCAGCGAGTACAAGCCGAGTCTATCCAGTCTTTCTTCATATGGAAGTCCTGCCATCCCAGGAATCAGTCTTGTGAACCTTCTCTGTACTCCCTCTATGGCAAGAATGTCTTTCCTCAGATTAGGAGACCAAAACTGTATGCAATACTCCAGGTGTGGCCTCACCAAGACCCTGTACAACTGCAGTAGAACCTCCCTGCGCTTGTACACAAATCCTTTTTCTATGAATGCCAACATACCATTTGCTTTCTTCACTGCCTGCTGCACCTGCATGCCTACTTTCAATGACTGGTGTACCATGACACCCAGGTCTCGTTGCATCTCCCCTTTTCCTAATCGGCCACCAATCAGATAATCGTCTACCCTCTTGTTTTTGCCGCCAAAGTGGATGACCTCACATTTATCCACATTATACTGCATCTGCCATGCATTTGCCCACTCACCCAACCTATCCAAGTCACATTGCAGCCTCCTAGCATCCTCCTCACAGCTAACACTCCCCCCCGGCTTCGTGTCATCCGCAAACTTTGAGATGTTGCATTCAATTCCCTCATCCAGATCATTAATATATATTGTAAATAGGTGGGATCCCAGTACTGAGCTTTGCGGTACCCCACTAGTCACTGCCTGCCATTCTGAAAATGACTCTTATCTGATAAGAGGGGACAATTAATGATAATGGATGACTCAATGAATACCCTGAATTGTCTCATAATTCTTCTCATGATTGAAAAGACCTTTCATTTGGATACACAAAATATATGCTGTAAATGGGGGTCATTGTTTGCATTCCTAGATCATTTTTGACCTGGCGACTTAGTGGCTCAATTGTATGGAAGCAGGACATTTTCTCTTCCAGAGTGCAGATGTTTCTTCACTAATTCCTGTCTTTCCCTAATCCTGTACATAATTAAAAAGAAAGCACATGTGGTCCAGGGAGCAGTCATTCTGATCACATTGTACGACCTAATCAGCATTATGTTTGATTTTGGCAAAAAGCCAACATGTGTTTCTTTATCCCTGTGAGCAGGTTCTGCTTGGATGGAGGGGTTTGATCAATGCAATGTTTCGATTATTTTCAGCTGATGAAATAGTTTATGAGTAATGTCAGCTTTAAATCACTTATAACAAATTTACTTAGAATGTCTGAAACCATATTTAGTTCCATAAAATACATTTCTGGTCCATGTTTGGTAGGTTAACTGGCATGAAATTAAAAGTATGGAATAATTCCACATCTGATTATGCTGTTTTGTATGGAGTTTATTACATTTCAGAATTTCTATGCAATATTCCAAATGTAGGCCCCTATGCAAAATTCTACACCTCCCATCTCTTCTTCCACTTTGTAAATCATAACATCCCTATTTCCTGTGTTGGTGATATTTGTTTTAATATGAATGGTTATGTCAATGGCAAAATAAGAACTTATTTGTAAATTTGTTTTTAAACATTCTGTGCTCTAAGCAATTTAATTTCTAGTTTGATCTAATCCTATCATCCCACTTGCTTCAGATTAGGGTGAATTCATCAGGTTAGATCAAATGAGACTTACAAATTAGATACACTGACTTGAAAAATAGATGATAGTTTCTGCAGATAAATCTTAACGTTTAGTTAATTTCAGGTTAATTCATAAAGCTTCACATTTTATGCCAGTTAATACTTTACAAAAATAGATTTTAAAATAATCAGTTATCTTTGTCATTGTTCACCTTTGTTTTTAGAACAGCTATCTTTCATCATCAGATTTATTTTACACTTTCCTTCGCTGTGTGAGGTACTTTGCCATTAAATAATTGATAAATCACAAATAACTAATTGAAAAGGTATGGTGAGTGAAAATTATGAGAGTAAATTGCCATCTTTTACTTGCATTCTAACTTTTGATATGTTAGATAGTGGGAAAATAAAATAATCCAGAATAATGTGTTTTCAGATAACGTACCAAAGAAAAATATATTGGAAGCAGATATAAATAGAAAACACATGCAAATATTTAATGAAGAAGTGAAGGAAGAATGTAGAGATTTTTTTTTAAATTGGGGGCTTGGCAGTTAAACTGCAATGGTCCTTTCCAATGTCGCACAAAAGTAATAGCTTGCATACAAGAAAGGTAAATGTCCTTGAAAATTAGCTTTTTTTACCTCCCAAGGCCATTGTCAAATTTATCACTATCATCATCAGCCGTTTGTTACCCATGCCTTTCGAAACCTAGTCCTCGTGTACATGCAATTAATGTACGCCTAAATCTAAAGTCAAGGCTATTGGAGAAGGATCTATTCAGACTTTCAGTTTCAATTGAGTTTAGGGTAATGCAAGCTGGAACCTTAAAATGGTGGCATAAATGCAATTTAGAATTGATAGAGCTGTAATTGGGTTATAGAATTCTTTCAAATATCATCACAGCTGTAATTTCCTCTAATTAGAGGTAAGCATATATGCAAACATTGGATATACAGTGGTTATTGATCATGAAGAGAGAGGAAATGTAACCAGTCTTCCCGAGTTACTGATGTGTGAAAAGTTTGCCTTCTGAGAGAAATCTTGAATGGCATGAGAAAGATAAAATATTTCTCGTGGGTGGTTCTCACAAGTGCGTTGCAATTCATGCCCTTCCTGGGAATAAAAAAACTTTGCACCACTGAGTTGGCAGTTGTATGGCACCTACAGGAAATGTTACAGTATATTCTTAGTAGTATTTAAGTCCTTGCATACCAGCAAACCATAGGTCCATATGTAGAAACAAAGAACTGCATATGTTGGTTTATACCAATGATAGACACAAAGTGCTGGAGTAACTCAACCAGTCAGGTAGCATCACGGGAGAAAAATGACGGGTGGCATTTCGGGTCAAAATCCTTCTTCCTTTTTCCTCAGAGCCGCTGAGTTACTGCAGCAATTTGTGGCTATCTTTGTTATGGATCCAGATGTACTATTTTTCTAATCCCTTGTAAATCAGTAGACTCGGTATTGAAGGGTGGGTGTGGTCAAAGGAACTGATGTAAGTGCATGCTTGCATTTCTTTGCCCATTTCTGTTATATTTGTAAATTTTAGAAGCTGATATGTATATAAATGTGACAGGGGAGAAGTTATAATTTCTCATAACTATTGTGATTTATTGCTTTTTTATCTATAAACGAATTTAACGCACTTAGTAGCTTTACCACATTGTAGAATCAATGAATGTTCCAGCAAGGAAATGGGCCAATGGCCTTTAAATCAGTATGTGTTTATCTTCATGAGCCACTAAATCCAATCCCACTTTCTATTCATTTCATATACTATTAATATTCCTTAAGTCACTCATCTTTTTAAAAATAAAAATGGATTTTGTCTTATCTGTATTTGTGGCAGAAAAGTCATATTCTTCAGAATGTTATTTTTATTCATTATTTCTGTGATTTCCTTTTTAGCTGACCAATCTACTTTTATGGTACATTTTTACAAATTTTAAAGACTCTTATTTGGTCATTCTACAACTTTATACTAAGGAAAATACTGCACATTTCGTAACTTCTGGTCACAATTGAGTGAATCTATACTTCACCTTTTAAGTTTGATTTCTTGTGGTAAAAGAGTGTGCAAAATTATAACCTAGGCTCTAACTAAACTCTTGTCTAAATGCTATCTTACTTTTCATCATTTGAAACAAAATGGAGGACCATGACTTTGCCTACATTTCCGAAAAATCACGATAACTAATAACACAAGCAAATGTAAATCTTTTGGCACCTCTGGTATCTTTAAATCTTATATTTAAGATAACTCTTATGTTCCAATTTTTATTCCAAAATGTATTGTTTCACACTCTTTCACAATCGTTTTGATAATTTGCCACAACTTCAATTTGGTATTATTAAGTGCCTATTATTATTTACACATGTTAAATAAGAACAGGCATATCACAGATTCTCTTGAAACAAGAATCTGTGAAATGCCTGTTTTGTGATCTGTTATCACAAAGCTGTACTTTTGAGATAGGAAGTTCCTATGCTTTGGAATCCATACTGTTAACAGAAAAAAAAAGTATTATATCCAGCTCCTAAATCTACGCAAAGTACTTTACTTTGTCAGAATTAAAGTGCTTGTTTGTCTTATTCAATTCACTTATCATTTGACATGTTGAATGATAATTGTTGAGTAGATTTTGTCATTTTGAGAATTTGTGACAAATACATTGGTACTATATATCACTGATATGTTGTTTGTTGATTTCTCAGTTGTGGCATTGCTCAGGGAAGAATGTCCAGGCTGCGATTGTTCATTTCCGGTGCAATCTGATTGTTTCGGTGGTTGACAAGTGTACTTGTATTCCTTGTGAACTGCACAGAAAAGAGAACTTTGCTTTGTTACTTTTTTTTCAGGTGTAAAAAAGGTTTCTCTGCAGGTTAATTTAGTGGCATAAAAAGAATAGACCTTTATGGTTCATCCAATGAGCCATGAAATGGAAGGAATTCCGTTAAACTCTTGCAAAATCCACGTCCCATTGTGAAGTGAATTCAATGCTGGAAACCCTTAACCAGTCAGGCAGCATTTGTGGACGGAGAAACTGCGTTAAGGGCCTGTCCTACTAGCATCCGACTCCATGCGATGAGCGCGATCAAACTAGAAGCGGGGGCCGCGCGGAGGTCGGGTGATCCCCTGTACAGGGTCGTTCCCACCGGCATGCGGCAAGCGCGACCAATGTGGCAGTGAGGGCCACGCGGAGGTCGGGTGAGTGGCGCAACGCGGCGCAAAGTGAGGCGAACTTGGAGCGAAGTCTTAAGGTAAGTTTGCCAGGACAGAGAGGGGCACACAGAGACGGGCACAGAGGCACACACACAGAGGGTCACGGAGCCACACACATAGAGGGTCACGAAGGCACCTACAGATAGGTTCACGGAGGCACGATGTTGAGGCGGTGTGTAATGCGTCGAGGCGACTGCGAGCCGGCAAGCCATTGCCGCGCGGAATTTTTGAACATAGTCAGTTTTTCGGAGGCACGCGCGATGTCGGGACGAACTCCGCACGGGTCCGGCGATCAAAGTGGGACCGGCCCCGCGACGCTGGACGGCTCAAGCGACCACGTTAGGTCGCGCTCATCGCATGGAGTTGCATGCTTGTAGGACAGGCCCTTTAGTGCTTCCAGTCAGAGACTATTTGAGAACTAGGAAGAGAGATAACAATTATAATTTTAAGTTGTAGAAAAGGGAGTGGGAGGAATGGATAAGAAAAAAGGGTATATCTGTACAGAGTGAGACCAGGTCAAATGGGTTAATGGAATAGTTAGTTGTTAATTACACTTCTTTGTGTTATGTATTGTTAATAATAGGAGTGAGAAAATAGCCAGTCGTAATAATGCAGAGAGTAAAACCAAGCCAAAATCATAGATGGTGACTTTGAAAATTGGACACAGAATTGAAGTGACAGGAATCGCCCCTGTAGATTGAATGAAGATGTTTAGGAAAGCGATTATACAATAGTTTGGTGTTTGGCAGTGGAGGAAAGATTTCCACATATATAGTGGATTGTGCTTTTAAAAGCAAATCAGTCAAGTGGACCCTGAAATTAACCAAGTTATGTGGCACCCTCTTCTTCCAGTCATGCAAGGGTTCTTTGTTTTCCCAAAAATGGTTTCAAGCTTCTCAATGGCATGTTCAGGCAACCATGGGCCAGAGTTTCAATAGACAATAGGTGCAGGAGTAGGCCATTTGGCCCTTACGAGCCAGCACCGTCATTCAATGTGATCATGGCTTATCATCCCCAATAAGTACCCCGTTCCTGCCTTCTCCCCTGACTCCGCTATTTTTAATAGCCCAATCTAGGTCTCTCTTGAAAGCATCCAGAGAACCTGCCTCCACTGCCCCCTGAGGCCGAGAAGTCCACAGACTCACCACTCTGTGAGAAAAAGTATCTCCTCTTCTCCATTCTAAATGGCTTGCCCCTTATTCTTAAAATGTGGCCCCTGGAGATGGGGTGGATTTTACACTTCTGCAAGGAAACTTTGAGCATATCCACAAAACCTTGCAGCAGAAGAGCTGCACGTTATTGGTGGTCCACATCTTGTTGAGGTGTGGGGTAGAAACGTAATGGCTCTGCTGAGGATTGACAATTCTACATCAGAATGAGACAGGTGGGGGAATGGTGAAAACCTAACAGTGGTAAGAGCTAGGGTCCAAGAGGGGAGAGAATTGGAGAGAGGTTCGGGTGAGGTACTGTAGGGGGGGTTGTGAGCGCGGTGTGAGGGATAAACCAGTATCTGCAGTTGCTTGTTTCTAAATTTCAGAAGCACCGAGCAGGCCAAGGTAGTATTTAAGAAAGAACTGCAGATGCGGGTAAAATAGAAGGTAGACACAACATGCTGGAGTAACTCAGTGTGTAAGGCAGCATCTATGGAGTGAAGGAATTGGCCACATTTTGCGTCCAGATCCTTCTTCAGACTAATGTCAGGGAACGGGGCAGGACAAAGAAAGAATGTAGGCGGAGACAGTAAGACTAGTGGGAGAACTGGGAAGGGGGAGAGGATAGAGAGAGAAAGCAAGGGCTACCTGAATTTAAAGAAGTGAATGTGAACGCTGGGGTGTAAACTACCCAAGGTGGCAGGCCAAGGTCGTATTTGTGGAAAGACCTACATTAAGGATCGCAATCTAAAACATTGACTCTGTTTCTCCCTTCACAGATCTGCATGAGTTACTGAGTGTTTCAGGCATTTTCTGCATTTGTTTCAAAAATATGTGCATTGTGATCAGTTTGGAAAGTTCTTGCAGGTAGAGTGCCGGGAGGTTGGCTTTAGTCTTGTAATCTAGGCTTGCCTAGACATATTTTTTAATCGGCAATTGTGAATTTGATCTCACTCGCGTATTAACAGAAAAAAATATTTCCACAATTAATGATTGGGATATATGAATAGGACAAACCTTTACAATTGTAGTTGACCTGCCTAAAAGGTCATTTTTGTACTTTAAACTTAATTGTTCTTGCAAAAGTAATGGAACTGCCACATATTTTAAGCAAGTTATTATTGATTCATGTTTGTGTACTTATGTTTTGACAGGTGATTATCTAAAGTTTTTTGATATTTTGTCAATTGTCTGCCTCCACATTCCTAATTTTGTGCAATCCTGAAAATGTTGATAATAATTGAAATAAATGCCAAAAATAATCTTATTTGCAAAGATTATTTAAAAAAAAGAATTTTGGCATTAGACTTGCTACTGAAACAAAATTGTCTGGGGAAAATAGCTGTGAGGAATGATAGTAAGATTAAACGAGAACTTACCAGTTCGAAGGTTGATCTTTATTTTATGAGGAGTTGCGATGAGGGATTTCGTGAAGACCCCGCCAACACGCATGCGCGGCATCCTTCAAAGCAGCGGTGTGGAATCACAGACTCGACGAAAAGTAAGGATATTAAGATTAAACTGCGAACTAACCAGCTGAACATAATGATCGAGGGTTGGGAGCGGAGGGCACGAAATCCCTCATCGCAACTCCTCATAAAATAAAGATCAACCTTCGAACTGGTAAGTTCTCGTTTAATCTTACTATTTTACTTCGGAGTCACGTGAGTGACTTCGTGAAGACTTCAAAGCTCTGTGATTACACGCCCTGGACAACGCCCATGCTACCATACTGCCGCAATCCTGATGGAGGAAGTTTGTTAAAGCAATCCAGACTGGACAATCTGAAAATAATTAACATTTATTAAACACAAATCATAAACAAACCCCCTGACTGGGGACAAATTATATTAGGGAGCAGCCCTGAGTACTGCATCCGCATATGTTGCAGGTCCGGCCAATGGCTTATGGTAGAACCGTTGAAAGGTTGACTCACTGGCCCATCCTGCCGTAGCGAGGACGTGATCCATGGGCACCTCCATGGCCCTCGCTGTTGATGTGGATGCAGCCCTGGTGGAATGAGATTTAAACAAGTTAGTGTCAATACCCGCTGCATCCAACACTTCCCTGAGCCACCTGGAGATCGTCTGCACTGTCACCCGGCGATGTGGTTTTTTGTGGCTTATAAGCAGTCCTTGTTCCGAATTCCTGATCGACCGGGTCAACTCAATGTAGCAACGGAGATGGGTGACTGTGCAGAGTGTGGCATCAGAGGGGTACGCCTGGAATTCCAACTGCAGCCCCAAAGATCCGGGTCGATGCTGCTTCAGCAGGTCTGCAACGTAAAACGTTATTTTCCCAGGGGTAGAGAGCATATTGTCAATGCGCAACTTTTGAAGCGCCTGTACCCGCTGAGCAGACGTGAGCGCCATCAACATGACCACCTTCAGGGTGAGCTGGTGAAGAGGTAACCCCGCCATGGGGGACCATGATCTTAACAGGGACAGGACCACTCCTGCATCCCAGACAACGTTATATCTGGGCCGTGGAGGGTTTGTGTTAAATACACCCCTCATAAACTTCGACACCAGATTGTTGGTCCCCACTCCTACCGGAAGGTACGAGGACAGCGCACTCCTGGCGCTATTGATGGTACTAAAGCTGAGCCCTTCATCATAGTGGAGGCCCGCCAGGAATTCCAGGACGTCAGGTATTGTGGCAGAATCATAGGTAACACTCTTCCTTAAACAGAATAGTTCCCATTTCCTGATCTGGGTCAGGTACTGCCGCCTTGTAGATGTTCTGCATGATGCAGCGATTAAATCCATGGCCCTCGGTGAGATCCCCGTGTTCAGCAAAGGCCTTTTCAGAACCTGCAGACCAACAGGTTTAAATAGGCGTGGCACGGATGCGGCTCGCTAGTGACGGGATTAGTAACCAATTGTGGGTTGTTTCCTATTCGCACCCACGGGTGCTTCAGCATCTGAGAGACCACCGGGTACCACGGTTGTGTCGGCCAGTCGGGTATTACCAGAATGGCTGATGCAGAGTCTAATTTAATCTTCTGTAATACCCGACTGATGAGGCAGAATGGGGGAAAAGCGTAGCAACACCATTTCCCCCAGTGGAGCGAAAAAGCATCCAAAGCCACTGCCCCAGGATCTGGTTCCCACGATACATATGTTGGTATCTGATGGTTCAGTCTAGACGCAAATAGGTCAATATCTGGCATACCGAATTTTGTCACAATTTCAGCAAACACAAGGGGATTCAGCATCCACTCAATGTTATCATTAAAAACTCGTGACCTGGTGTCCGCCACCGTATTGAGTATCCCCGGAAGGTACGTTGCTGATATCCAAATACCCCTTTTGATGCACCAGAGCCAAATTGTATTTGCCAAATCATTACAAGATACTGACCTGATACCACCCATATGATTTATATAGGCTACCACCGTGGTGTTATCGATTTGAAGGCGGACATGTGCATGACGCAAATTACTGCAATATGCCCGCAGTCCATGAAAGACCCCCAGCATTTCCAAATAATTAATGCCTTGCACTTGGAGAAGCGTGAACTCATGAGCATCCCATCTGCCACCACAGCTGGTTACAGTGTCAGTTGCCCCCCAGCCTTGTGCACTCGCATCAGTTTGCAACAGAACCGTGGGATTCGGGAGAATGATGGGTTTGGAACTTACTCCAATATTATGAACCCACCATTCCAGCTCAGTTTGCTCCCCTATGCCTAAGCGCATAGGTCTGTCAAAATGTCCGGTATTCAATTTTAACGCCAGAATTTTACTTTTTTGTAAGTTTTGGTAATGCAACGGACCATAATTTACGGCCGGGAATGTGGCAACCAGCTTGCCAATTACCTTAGCAACCTGCCGAATGGTTGGCCTGTTGTTGTCAAGTAAACTGATGCATGCTTGTTGAACGTCCACCACTTTGTCAACTGGGACCGTGATTTTCATCTGGTTAGTGTCTATAGTGAACCCCAAATAGTCCATGACCTGCGAAGGGTTGAGCTTGGATTTGTCTGGATGGATTACAAACCCCATTCTTTGAAACAAAGATATAGCGGCCGAGACTGCCAACTGGGCGTGCTCTAGGGTTTTTCCTGCTATGAAAATGTCATCTAAATATGCCATTATAATATGGTTTTGTTTCCTGAGATGTGCCAATAAAGGTTTGACAATTTTAGTAAATAGTCTCGGCGCTGTTGTAATCCCATTAGGCAAAGCCATATATTGCCATAATTGACCTTCCCAGACAAATTTCAAGAACCTTCGATGTTGTTTAGCAATAGGGACTGTATAGTACGCATCCTTCAGGTCAATGCAAGCCATAAAGTACCCATGACTAACCAACTGCTTGGCCGTCTCAAACGTCTCCATCTTAAAATGGGTATATTGTACGAAAGCATTCAACTGGGTTAAGTCGATGATAATCCGACAGCCTCCATCCTTCTTAACCCTAGTAAAGATGTTGGAAACAAACTCCAATGGCTCGTGCGTCGTTTTTTGTATCACCCCTTTCTTTTCTAATCGTAGTATTTCAACATGAGCCCGCTCCTTCTCTGACTGAGAGAGTGCAAATCTGCGACTAGGCTCATGTTGCGAAGGGGGATCTCTGCCATTAATAAACTCTATCTCATAACCCTGAATGCTTTGTAAAATAAAAGGATCCGTAGTTAGGGTATCCCAAGCAGACCGGAAACCCCGAAGCCGTCCCCCCACCGGTGAGGTTACTAATGCTACGTTGTGGACGGACCCAAGCCCCCTTACCTCCAAGGTTAGCGCCGGGGTCTGGACTGTGGTGTCTTTGCTCCTCGTGTGGCGCGGCCCTGTTGCCGCATCTTCCAAGCTGGCTTGGGCTGGCCTTGGAATAAAAAAGGCCTCTGCTGTTGGGCCCCCGCCGAGGAATATGTTTGTGAATATGTTCTGGGGCCTTGGTCCACCGATGTGTGGGGCCTGAACGAGGAACGTGGCTGCTGCCTGGTGTAACCGGGAGTTTTGGATGAATAAGACTGTCTCATCATCCCCACAGTCTTGGCTTCCTCGTCCAGTTCCTTTACGCGTTTAGGCAGGTCTTCCCCAAACAACTGCCTTGGTGGTGGTGGTGCGGTGGAGGTGCTGCATAATCCCGCAAATTTGGGATTCAAATTTGGCCGGATGGAGCTCTTCCTGAAACAGTTTATCTCAAACTGTGTGGTGCACAGAAGCGCTAGCGCATCCTGCTGCTCCTCGGACACATTCGTGGCATCCAGCGACCGAGCAAAAGCCGTGATACCTGCTGTCAGCAGCTTTAAGATTTTCTGGAGCTTGCCCTCCTTGACCCTTGTGTTCGCCGACATGTTCCCCCATATTGCTGCATTCACTTTCGGTACGTTGAGGGAGTTACAGTTTGCTGGTGCCTTATACTTCCCCACTGTTTCCGAGAGCACGGTATCCTGGAGCTGGTGCGTAGTCAGGAAATCGATTGACGCCGCTATTTTGGGATGTAGTGGTCCTCCTGCCGCCGCAGGTGACCCAAATTTCGACACCGCCTCCAACATTTCCTGTGGGTTCTGGACCTCTTCTCCCTCCTCAGGCTCACCCATACTTCCTTGCTGGCTCTCAAGCGACGGGGAGATAGAAGGTGGCGGCTGCATGTAGCTCCCAGACCTCTGGGATTCCCGTTCCTGACACTCCAGGTCCCGTTGATAGAGCACCTCCACCATATGCTCCAACCAGCCGATACAACCGTCACCGCTGTACGCGGGCCACTGGTCGTCTTCCCCAGCCTCTCCAGAGGAACCGGGGCTTCCAGCAGTTGTCAACACCCCCACGGAATGTACTGCCGGGAAGTCGCCAGCTCCCACTCCAGCGGGGCTGTGCGACTCCCACACGGACACACCGCTGGTCCGCCGTCGTTTGGACAGCAGCGGCCCCTCTGTCTGATGGGAGGGAAGAGGGCTAGAGTCAGTACTTGCACCAGAAACTGGACTCTCTGATGTCTGTGCGGGCTTACCACCACAGCGTTCCACATATAAACGGGACTGTGGCGGCGCATGGTCTGCTTTACCCGCCTCAGCAGGGGCGCTGGACCGTACTTTGCTGCCACCGGCCCGCACTACGGCAGCCTGTTCCAGTGGTGTGCCGGTACATCCTGCCCCCACAGGGATCCTCGGCACGCCAGCATTGCCACTGGTCTGCTTCCTTGCAGGTTTACCCAGTGGCTTGTCCCTGCCTGCCGTACCGACAAGGCTGGACTTTAGCGAGGCTTCCCCCCTGTTCTGCCCGCGAGGGACCTTTAAAGGGGGGGATGCACTCGCGGACACGCTTGCTCCAAGAGCCCCACGTGCTTTACCTCCAGCCCTTGTCTTGGGCACTGGAGTTCTGGAGTCAGGGTCTCCCAGCCCCTGCTCCTGCGCGGACACCCTCTTCTTAGTCAGAGGGGTTGTGCCGGGTCTGGTCAGCTGCTCAGAGCTCCCCGACTGCCGCGACTTCTTCCTTGGTGGTGTCTCAGCTGCTCCCGATGTAGCGGGCAGCTCCGAGGACTTCACTCGCTGAACGCGACTCCCACTTCTTCCTCCTTCCATGGTTCTGAAAAACACACAGACCACACAAAACGGTAAACCAGCTCAAGGTTAACTTACCTGCAGCTGCTTACCTTTTTGAAGGAGCCGGTTGAGGGAGCGCACTCCCCCCCCCCCCCAGCTGCCGTGAGCAAATGCGCGCGACGATATGACGCGCATGTGTGTTGGCGGGGTCTTCACGAAGTCACTCACGTGACTCCGAAGTAAAATACAGAGCCTGCAAAGGTAAAGGGATTTCCATTGTGATGTTGCTACCTTTTGTGCCTGAAGGGTTTAAAGGGCCTGTCCTACCAGCATCCGACTCCATGCAATGAACGCGATCAAACTAGAAGCGGGGGCCGCGTGGAGGTCGGGTGATCCCCTGTACAGGGCCGTTCCCACCAGCATGCGCCTGCATGCAGCAAGCGCGACCAAACCGGCAGCGAGGGCCGCGCGGAGGTCGGGTGAGTGGCGCAACGCGGCGCAAAGTGAGGCGAACCTGGAGTGAAGTCTTAAGGTAAGTTCGCCAGGACAGAGAGGGGCACACAGAGAGGGGCACAGAGGCACACACACAGAGGGTCACGGAGCCACACACATAGAGGGTCACGGAGGCACCTACAGATAGGTTCACGGAGGCACGATGTCGAGGCAGTGTGTAATGCATCGAGGCGACTGCGAGCCGACAAGCCGTTGCCGCGTGGAATTTTTGAACATAGTCAGTTTTTCGGAGCCCCGCACGATGTCGGGACGAACTCCGCACAATTCCGCACGGCTCCGGCGATCGAAGTGGGACCGGCCCCACGACACCGGATAGCTCAAGCGACCATGTTAGGTCGCACTAATCGCATAGAGTTGCATGCTTGTAGGACAGGCCCTGAACTAAGAAAAAGATACAATCCCTTTTAAAATGACAAGAAAATTATTACAACTTGTAAAGCTTATACACGGAGATGAATGCTCCAACTACCTCGTGGCACGTTGTACATTGAACGGCTCAATCGGATGAGGTTGTTGTGAAGTCCAGTCTTTGAAGCTTACTTTTGATGAATTTTTAAAACATAGCTTTTGAGGCTAAAATTGATCTTGAGGTGTTTATGTGCCCTTTACTGTGAAACATTTGCATGAATAATAGGTTTTGGTTGAATTTAAATAAAATGAAATATGCATTGTTCATTCTACTTGATTGGGTAGCATTAAATAGAAAATAAGGCGTTTCCTTAGCAAATGAAGCAGTCCATGCCAACATGGAGGCTCAGGCTGGTAATTAGCAAGCAATCTTTATGCCATATGCTGTAAGTAACAGGCATTGACTGCCTTTGTCAATATAGGGTCTATCCACCTACCTTTGACATAATCACCAACATCCTGGAATCACGCCTGAAGAAGGGTTTCGACCCGAAACGTTACCTATTTCCTTCGCTCCATAGATACTGCCTCACCCGCTGATGTTTCTCCAGCATTTTTGTCTTGGAATCACTATTGATCAGAAGCTTGATTGGACCAGGTCTGTAAGAGCAAGTCAGATATCCTGCAATGTGGGACTCATCTCATGACACCCCAAGGCCTTTCCATTATCTCCAAGGCACGTCAGCAGAGTTACGGCATGCCGTCTACTTGCCTGGGTGAGTGCAGCTTGAAAGATACGCATGAGGAGGAATGGTGAATCTGTTGAATTCATTGCCGCAGATGGCTGTGGAGGCCAAGGCATAGGGTATTTTTATAAGGCAGGAGAATGGGGTGGAGTGGGAAAAATAGATCAGCCACGATCAAATGGCGGAGTTGACTCAATGGGCCCAATGGCCTAATTCTGCTTCTATGTCTATGGTCTAATTTTATATATTTAAAAATTTGAGAAATTGAGGGTTATGGTAAACTGGCACAGAAGATGAATGAGGGCAGAGTAGATTAGACTTGATCATCGGATCTTGTCCCGAAACATCACCTACAATGTTCTCCAAGGATGCTGCCTGACCCGCTAATCCAACACTTTATGTCCTTTTGATTATATTGCCAGGGAAGACGTGGTGACCTACTCCTGCACTTATTTTCGTGTGTTCTTGTGAGATTAAGATTGTTGAACCTTTGATTTTCATTGTATGGGCACTTGGCTTAGTTTTCTGTATTCCTAATTCAAGTCAGAAGCTAGAGATTCATTGGATCATGATTGGTCTACTATGATTACAAGGATACAATGAATTTCCTTCGAATGATTGGAGATTATGCAAGTGTCCTGTTGTATAAAGTTAAACACCATGGTTAACTGCTTACAACTGAAGAGTATTTGAGGGTTTAGTGGGTGTAGATGCTTTGCAGTGGAGAACACTTAAAACGGCAAACCTTTAATTGATGTTTTTGATGTGGAGTTGTACCGCCAAAGCTCTATGCCTACACTGACTTACCTCTACCCCTCAGCTGAGGAAAGGAGACAATTTGCCTCTCCTTGAATTGACAGACTTTGTTATCATCCTGCAGTTTGTAATGATATACTACAAACTTAACGAAGCTGCCAATGCCTGATGTGTCTCCTTGAGATGATCAGAGGCAACGAGGTTCCTGGTGCCAGGATCCACGATGTCTGGGGGCAGGGATTTAGATTCTTAAATCACTGGGATCTGTTTTGGAGTAAGGGGGAACTGTACAAAAGGGACGGATTGCATCTTAACAGGTGGGGGACCAGCATTCTGGCAGGCAGGTTTGCCACTGTTACACGGGTGGTTTTAAACTGAATAAGGGGGGTGGGGTGTCAAATGAGATAGTCGACGATGGAGTTAATGGGAAAGCGAGTAAAGGGATGGTTAATGACCCCAGAATTAACGGGAAAGGAAGCTCACAAAGGGATAGGAGAGTATGGCCAAGTGTAATAGGGATCGATGTGAAAGGTGAGATGCGTAAGGAATTAAAAGTATTGTATATGAATGCGCGAAGTATAAGAAGTAAAGTAGATGAGCTTGAGGCTCAGTTAGAGGTTGGTAGATATGACATTGTGGGGATTACTGAGATGTGGCTGCAGGAGGATCGGGACTGGGAACTTAATATTCAGGGTTATACATCCTATAGAAAGGACAGGCAGGTGGGCAGAGGAGGGGGGTAGCTCTGCTGGTGAGGGATGGAATTCAGTCCCTTGCGAGGGAAGACATAGGGACTGACGAGGTAGAGTCACTGTGGATTGAGTTGAGGAATTGTAAAGGCAAGAAGACACTAATTGGTGTTATTTACAGACCCCCAAATAGTAGCCCGGATGTAGGGTGTAAGTTGCAGCAGGAGTTAAAACTGGCATGTAACAAAGGTAATGTCACTGTGGTGATGGGGGATTTCAATATGCAGGTAGACGGGGAAAATCAGGTTGGTTCAGGACCCCAGGAAAGAGAGTTTGTAGAATGCCTCTGAGATGGATTCTTAGAGCAGCTTGTAATGGAGCCGACCAGAGAAAAGGCAATTCTGGATTCAGTGTTGTCCAATGAACCAGATATAATAAGAGAACTCGAGGTAAAGGAACCGCTTGGAGGTAGTGATCATAATATGATTAGTTTTAATCAGCAATTTGAGAAGGAGAATGTTAAATCGGAAGTGGCAGTGATGTAGTTGAACAAAGGGGACTATGAAGGCATGAGAGCGGAGCTGGCCAAAGTAGACTGCAAAGGGATCCTAGCAGGAATGACGGTGGAACAGCAGTTGCAGGAATTTCTGGGCATAATCTGGAAGATGCAGGATCATTTCATTCCAAAAAGGAAGATAAATTCTAAGGGGTGTAGGAGGCAACCGTGGCAGACAAGAGAAGTTAGGGATAGAATAAAAATAAAAGATAAGATGTATAACACAGCAAAGAGTAGCCGGAAGCCAGAGGATTAGGAAACTTTCATAGGACAACAGAAGGAAACAAAACGGGCAATACGGGCTGAAATGATGAAGTACGAGGGGAAGCTGGCCAGGAATATAAAGAAGGAGAGTAAAAGCTCTTTAGATATGTTAAGGGAAAAAGAGTAGCAAAGTCAAATATGGGTCCCTTGAAGGCAGATACGGGTGAAATTATTATGGGCAACAAGGAAATGGCAGAAGAGTTGGATAGGTACTTCGGATCTGTCTTCACTAAGGAAGACACAAACAAACTCCCAGATGTACTGGAGGACAGAGGATCTAAGGGGGTAGAGGAACTGAAAGAAATTTTCATTAGGCGAAAAATATTGGGTAGGCTAATGGGACTGAAGAATGATAAATTCCCTGGGCCTGATGGTCTGCATCCCAGGGTCCTCAGGGAGGTGGCTCTAGAAATAGTGGACGCATTGGTGATCATTTTCCAATGTTCAATAGATTCAGGATCAGTTCCTGTGGATTGGAGGATAGCTAATGTTATCCCACTTTTCAAGAAAGGAGCGAGAGAGAAAACGGGGAATTACAGACCAGTTAGCCTGACTTCGGTGATGGGAAAGATGTTGGAGTCAATTATTAAAGAGGTAATAATGGGGCATTTGGATAGCAGTAAAAGGATTAGTCCAAGTCAACATGGATTTATGAAGGGAAAATCATGCTTGACTAATCTTCTGGAATTTTTTGAGGATGTGACAAGTAAAATGGATGAAGGGGTGCCAGTGGATGTAGTGTATCTAGACTTTCAGAAAGCCTTTGATAAGGTCCCGCAAAGGAGACTGGTGAATAAAATTAGAGCACATGGTATTGGGGGTAGGGAGTTGACATGGATAGAAAATTGGTTGGCAGACCGGAAGCAAAGAGTAGGAGTGAACAGGTTCTTTTCAGAATGGCAGGCAGTGGCGAGTGGAGTGCCACAAGGCTTGGTTTTGGGGCCGCAATTGTTTACCATATATATAAATGATTTGGAAGAGGGAATTAGGAGCAACACTAGCAAGTTTGCGGATTACACGAAGCTGGGTGGCAGTGTGAACTGTGAAGAGGATGTTAGGAGGTTGCAGGGAGACCTGGACAGATTGAGTGAGTGGGCAGATGTGTGGCAGATGCAGTATAATATAGATAAATGTGAGGTTATCCACTTTGGCGGCAAAAACAAGGGGGCAGATTATTATCTCAATGGGTTAGGTTAGGTAAGAAGGAAGTACAGCGAGACCTGGGTGTCCTTGTCCACCAGTCACTGAAACTTGGCGTGCAGGTACAGCAGGCAGTGAAGAAAGCTAATGGAATGTTGGCCTTCATTGCAAGAGGATTTCAGTACAGGAGTAAAGATGTTCTTCTGCAGTTGTATAGGGCTCTGGTGCGACCACATCTGGAGTTTTGTGTACAGTTTTGGTCTCCTAATTTGAGGAAGGACATCCTTGTGATTGAGGCAGTGCAGCTTAGGTTCACGAGATTGATCCCTGGGATTGCGGGACTGTCATATGAGGAAAGATTGAAAAGACTAGGCTTGTATTCACTGGAGTTTAGAAGGATGAGGGGGAATCTTATAGAAACATATAAAATTATAAAAGGACTGGACAAGCTAGATGCAGGAGAAATGTTCCCAATGTTGGGTGAGTCCAGAACCAGGGGCCACAGTCTTAGAATAAAGGGGAGGTCATTTAAGACTGAGCTGAGAAAAAACTTTTTTACCCAGAGAGTTGTGAATTTATGGAATTCTCTGCCACAGACCGCAGTGGAGGCCAAATCACTGGATGGATTTAAGAGAGAGTTGGATAGAGCTCTCGGGGCAAGTGGAGTCAAGGGATATGGGGAGAAGGCAGGTACGGGATATTGATAGCGGACGATCAGCCATGATCATATCGAATGGCGGTGCTGGCTCGAAGGGCCGAATTGCCTCCTCCTGCACCTATTTTCTATGTTTCTAAGTTGGAGGAGACTATGACAGCCATAGCAAAATGGACAAAGTGCAGCACCGCCTTCAGTAGCTGATAATTCTTGGGAAATACTACCATCTGCATGACTCAGTCAAGTTCATGTATTCTCTGACCACTTTGGAAAGAAAAGCCTTCCTGGGCATCTCCTTTTCCTTCCCTCTTTTATCAAACTGAGCACTTTTCCTCATCCGCACGGTCACGCTGAAGATCAACAGGACAGCGATGAAAAAAAAAATTTCTTGAACAGAAAGGACTTACCTTATATTCCGTGCCTCATGTGAAAGTTGTTATTCTTGGCAATTGGGAGTGAGTAGTAAATGATAGTCATGTCAGTGATGCACTCATCTTGTAAAATGAATAGAGGAAACTTACAAACAGCACATAAATCTTCAACCAACTATAAATAAAGATCCATGTCGAGACCCTTCTTGAGACTGATGTCAGGGGAGTGGGTGGGACAAAGATTGAATGTAGTCAGAGACAGTAAGACTGGTGGGAGAACTAAGAAGGGCGAGGGGATAGAGAGGGAAAGCAAGGGCTTTTTGAAGTTAAGTCAATGTTCATACCCAAGAGAAATATAAGGTGCTGTTCCTCCAATTTCTTCCTGAGTGTCAGAGTGAGGCCCAGCGCAAATTGGAGGAACAGCACCTCATCATTCGCTTGGGCAGCTTACACGCCCGAGGAATGAACATTGATTTCTCAAACTTCAAATAGCCCTTGCTTTCCCTCGCTATCCCTTCCCAGTTCTCCCACCAGCCTTATTGTCTCCGACTACATTCTATCTTTGTCCTACCCTCTCCCCTGACATCAGTCTTAAGAAGGGTCTTGACCCGAAACGTCACCCATTTCTTCTCTCCAGAGATGTTGCCTGACCCGCTGAGTTACTCCAGCATTTTGTGTGTACCTTCGATTTAAACCAGCAACCGCAGTTCTGTCTTACACATAAATAAAGATCCCTTTAATATCATAGAGTTGTGTGGGGGTTGGGTGTTCCTCCTGCTGGCAGCATGTCATTCATTTGTCTAATTGGCATGAGTTGCTCTACAAATGTGCATTTGTGATTCACGTAAGAAATTTTGAGGAACTTGTCACCTACACAGCCAAAAATAGATATTGTAAAACCAAATGTCGTGACCACTGTATTTGAAATAGACCAAGTTGTCAGATAAAAATACATTTTAGTTAGCTGTTATATTAATTTACAACCATCAAAATGAATACTTCAGTTCTGTAATTATTCTTGCTTTAATGATGAGCTGGACCTTGAGATATACTCTGGTGTGAAAACGTAAGCTGCCAGCTTGCATTTGCCACTTAGAATTAAATCTCAAGAGCAAAGTTCCTACGTGTCAGCAACAAATAACTCTTGTTGGGTGAAATAGATGGCTAATGTAGCCTGCATATCTGACAGTTGTTTGCTAACCTGTAAATTGTTTGGAGCTCCAGAAAAAAACACATCACACTTGGTGAATGGAAATTTCTATTGTTTTAATATTAAAGTTTGGAATTATTCCAGTGAACACAGATGATGAGTTCGTTTGGAAGAAAAACAGAAATACATGGAAGTTAGTTTTAAAATGTGCAGAGACAGTTGATTAAAAGGGGAAAATTAGAATTTTGTTTTGAATTTTGCTTATCGCAGTATTGTCGATATTTATGGCCATAGACAAAGTTTATTTAGCACGTCATGATCATACTGTAAAGTCTTAAGCCATACCACAAATGATTAGTCCAGTAAACCCTTGATTTAACGGATCCCTTTATTACGGATTTAGTTATTGGGGACGGACCTGCCGATACTACCTCCAGCTTGCACAGCATCCCCCCCGCCTCTTACAGACCTGGTTCCCACACCATCCCCGGCTTGCAAGATGCAAGCGAGTCACCAAGGGACTCCCTCACTTCTCACCAGCCGCCGCTTCTTCCTATCACTTTGTACGCCAAGTGGACAGAGGGACAGGAGAAGGAGGAGGAGGCAGTGGGGAGCGGACAAAGTGACAAGCTGACAGGAAGAATCAGCGGCAGGTGAGTGGGTAGGGAGCCACAAAGTGACTGAGCATAACCTGTCGGCGGCGATGGTGGCCTGAAAAAAACGCTGTCCCCAGGGGCTACAACATGTGCTGCAACAACAGCCACTTCAACCGGATGATATGGTGGGTAAAGAATGGCGCAAATGATCTTGCAGCTCTCAATCCTTTCCACCTGCGCCATTGATACTGCAAACGTCTCGGTGATATTAGAGCTGAATGTGGCCTTTAGGATGTGAGTGTATGAGGTGTAAGGTAACGGTCTGAGAACGCATCCAAGTGGGGTGGCTAGTGTTGAGAATTATTGTGGAGGAGGTGTTGTCACCTATCCTTCCTGATTGTGATTTGTGGGCCAGAAAGTCGCGGATCTGGCAGCCGAGTGGGATGCTGATTCCGAGGTCTAGGAGTTAGGAGATGAGTTTTGATGGCATTATGGTGTTGAAGGCAGAACTATAGTCGATAACTAGGAGTCTAATGTAGGAGTCCTTGTTGTCTAAGTATTACGGAGATGAATTTAGGGCTGGGGATATGGCGTCTGCTGTGCATCTGTTGCGATAATAAGTAAACTGCAGTGGACCAAGGCTCGCTAATTCATCCATTAGATACCACGTAGCAGACCCAGCCATTTTGCAGTCTTAGAAGATACAGAAGGAAAATGGTGGATCTGGTCTAAATCATGAAAAGTATATGATTTATTACTGAAATTAAATCGTGCAGTACAAATATCTGTGCAAAGTATTCAATATTTAGCCATGTGTATCTGGCTGGCAAATTGCATGCAGGTCAGAATTTGCTTTCAGGGCATGGTCTGCGTCTAGATATGTCTTGTCCTGCACATCAACCTTTAATGGCTACATGGTGCTAACAATTTCTGCAATAAACATTCTTGAAAAGTAGCAAAAATAGATTATGAGAAAAGCAATTTAAATTTAACTTTAATTAACAATTTTACTCCTATATTGCCAAGTTGTAATTCTATGATTATGTCTCTGTTCAGCATCCCACCAGAGAAAACTGTTTCTTTTCTATCTTATCTGATTTGTTTATAATTTTTAAAGACATATATTCATCCTTCAACTTCCTAATTTCTCATGAAAAAACCCCCAACTATCCCACCCTGGTGAATATACGCCGTGTCCCCTCCACATCCAGCATTTCTATGGTGGAGTGTGGTAAAGAGGCCCTTCGGTTCATCATACCTATGGTGACCTTTTTGCCTATCTATACTAATATGCTTTGCACTGTAGCCCACTGTGCCTGGACTATTTCAGGGATGTCTTTTCCTGAGACATTATACAGCAAAATCATAATTGCTGCATTTTGTGTTCCAATTCTCTTGAGATTAAAACTTGGAACGTATTCAATTTATTATCCTATTTAAAAAGGAATCTAGCGGATTGTACATTGACTTGAATGCAGTCTTTAAAAGGACGAAACTCCCTAGATTTAGTACATGTACCGAATTAGGAGTGATAGCAAACAACTGAGAACAGTCTAATTAAATAGAGAGAATCTGTGTATATTGGCAAGTCAGGCTGAACAGCACATTCGGAGTCTGAAAGGACTGTAGATAAGGAAAAATGAGAGCTTGATGAACTCATCTGACTCAAGGCTGAACCCATTGCCTTTCTCTTAATCTCGTCTGATACTTGTCAAGAATGTCACTTACAAGAGCATTAGGGTGGCGCAGCTGGTAGAGCCGCTATCTCACAGTGACAAAGACCCAGGTTCGATCCTGATGTCTGTGTGGAGTTTGCATGGTTCCTCCGGGTCCTCTGGTTTCCACCCACATCCCAAAGTTGTGCGGGTTTTTAGGTTAATTGGTCTGTGTAAATTGTCTCGAGTGTGTAGAGAGTGGATGACAGTGGGATAACATAGAACTAGTACGAATGGGTATTGATGGTTAGTGTGGGCTCGGTGGGCCGAAGAGCCTGTTCCCATGCTGTATCTGTTAATCAATCAATTGCCAAGAGCTACCAGCTAAGACTTAGAAACGCAAAAACATAAAAGGTAGGTGTCTGAAAATCCTATTCCTGATTTTTCCCCATATCCATTGATATCTTTGCCATGGAGGCAGGTTGAGGCAGGTACTATCGCAATGTTTAAGAAACATTTAGACAGGTACTTGGATAGGAAAGGTTTCGAGGGATGTGGGCCAAACGCAGGCAGGTGGGATTAGCGTACATTGGGGATGTTGGTCTGCGTGGGAAAGTTGGACCAAAGAGCCTGTTTCCACGCTGTATGACTCTAATAAATCTCCCTTGCATTATTCCTTCTCAATTAATATGCCTCCTGGTGTTTGCCTGCTGCAGTTTAAACTTGCTGTCCGGAGCTGGGGCCCAGCTTTTTTTCTTGGGAGCTATCAGTTAACATGATTTCTAACCTCAACAGCTCAGTTTCAATTTAATCTACAAAGATGAGTGAGTGATGACAACTTGCAAAAGATCTACCGATTTTCTGTGCGTTGACAGCATACTTTTTGCATTCTTGCTGTGGCATCTTCTCCAGCTGAGAGAGTTTACTACAAAGGCTTGCAAATCAACTTTGATGCAATCAAATACACCCTGGATTTTGTGAAAAAAAAACAGTAAAACTGTTAGTTCTAATGCAACAAAGACAATGAAGCTTGTCATATCATATTAAAAAACATATAGAGAGAAACCTGGGTCAAGTAGAGCAAATCAACTAAAGAGCACTATGTCGAGCCAGAGGTTCACAGAGTGAAAGCCAACCTCCGGATGTGGATAGGTTAATGATATCTTTCCTGTATATAATAAGTATATATCAATAAGTTTAAAATGTAAATTTATCCCCAGTAAGTAACTAATGTTGTTTTTTAAAGTGTGGAAAAGGAATGTAGTTAAAAATATGATACAATCTTCTCTCCGTAGTTAAGGACATAATATTGCCTTGGTTGCCTTCCAGTGGAGGTCACTAAATTATTATACCCATCTGCATGCCTTGTGCATAATTGGAAATATTTGCCAAAGGTCTATTCATCGTGGCACACTCATCTATATAACTTTCACTTAAAGCACTGCATTTTAATAAATACATCTCTTATTTTATTTAAGAAAAGAGTTGATTGACAATGTGGACATAAATATACTATTTTTGGATTCCAAAATCTCAGTACCATTGAAGTGTATCCCCAGACCATGTATTCTATATATAAATATATATGTAACATAACCAATCTATGTTTAGACTCAAGATTGATTGGATTCTTCTAATGAGAGTGGAAAATGTGCCTAAATGTTTATGAGCAACAAAAGGGATAGATTTCTAAACCTTTGCAGTTAACATGTGGAAGCAACGTGGAGTTTTGCTTTTTTTTAATAAACTATGAACAGAAAAACTGCCAGTTACAACCTCTTATATTAAAAACCCAGCTTAGAAATTCTGGAAGAATTATGATTGATTATTTGTAGAGAGTGCATTGTAGAGTGGCTTAAGCAGTTACAGATTTGAAGCTTTTCTTCTGCCTTTTCATGTGACTCAAAGGATTGAATTAGCATTATGTAAATGACACTAACTTATTTTTAGAGCACCTTGCATTCACAGGAGCAGGCAGAATGCTGCCTGACATCCGTGTATGCAAATGCAGCATTTGCACCATATGTTACTTTCCAGGGTTGACATTTATGTAATGCATGTTGGAAACTTTTTGAACATCCAAGATTTTATGAGGTCAGAGTTTTTTTTTAAAGTTATTTTTATCCATGAGTGTATCATGTGGCCTGCATGTCAGCACCGTATGTTGTTACGCTGTCATAGGATCCATGGAAAATATCACATTCCAAACAGATCATAGCCAAGCTCGGCACAAGCTGGGTGAACAGGTCAATTCTCATTGAGGACGGTTCCTCAAAACATTAATTATTTGATTAAAATATTTAATAAAAAACAAACGTTCACCTAAGTTGCTCAATGGATTAATGATCTTGAGATGGCTGTTACCAACTTGGTGTTAATAGCATTAATTAATAGAAAAGTATATAGTGGTGTGTCTCAGGGTTCGGTGTTAGGCCCATTCTCATTTACATCATTGATTAGGACGAGAACATACATGGCAAGATTAGTAAGTTTGCTGATGATACTAAAGTGGGTGGTTTTGCAGATAAAAAATGTGAAAAAATTGCAGCAGGTTCTTGATCGATTGGCCAGGTGGGTTGATGGAATTTAAGACACAAGTGTGAGGTGTTGCATTTTGGAAAGTCTAACATGGGCAGGACCTACACAGTGAATGGTAGGGATCTGGGGAATGTTGTTGAGAAAGGGGATCTAGGAGTGCAGGTGCATGGTTCCTTGAAGGTGGAGTCACAGGTAGCTAGAGCGGTCAAAAAGGCTTTTGACACATTAGCCATTCTCAGTCAGAGTATTGAGTATAGAGGTTGGGAGGTCATGTTGCAGTTGCATAAGACATGGGTGAGGCCGCAGTTAGAGTATTCAGTTTTGGGCACCACATTATAGGGAAGATGATATCAAGCTGGAAAGGGTAAAAGATTTATGAGGATGTTGCCAGGACTAGAAGGTCTGAGCTATAGGGAGAGGTTAAGTAGGCTGGAACTCTATTCCGTGGAGTGCAGGATGATGAGGGGAGATCTTAGTGGGCTATATAAAATCATGAGAAGAATAGATCAGTAGATGCACAAAGTCTCTTGCCTAGTGTAGGTGAATCGAGGATCAGAGGACATAGGTTTAATGTGGAGGGGAAAAGATTTAATAGGAATTTGAGGGGTAACATTTTCACACAAAGGGTGGTGGGTGTATGGCACAAGCTGCCAGGTGAGGTAATTGGGGCTGGGACTATCACAACATTTAAGAAACAGTTAGACAGGTACATGATAGGACAGGTTTGGGGAGATATGGATCAAACATGGGCAGGTGGGGCTCGTGTAGTTGTGGCATGTTGGTCGGTGTGGGCAAGTTGGGCCGAAGGGTCTGTTTCCATGCAGTATCACTCTATGACCACTATCAACTATTCTAAATCAAGAAGTACATCAATTTGATTTAATAATGAGTAGATTGCATCAAGAGTTGGAAACAAAAGGATTTTAACTATTAAAATCACAAAATTATACAAGCAGGACTTAGGAGTTAGTCCAACAACATTACAAGAAAATGCAATACCTGTATCTTTCCCTTCCTTGAATGGCAATGCAAAGTAATTGCAGTAATTTCAAAATGGAAGAAATATTGCAGTGAGGGTTCATTGGTACTTCACAAATAGGCAAGAGCAGTAGACTCACGAGAACTCACCATTTCCAAGTTGCATTCCAAGTCATATACTTGGAAACAAAGCGATTTTCATTTTGACATAGCTGGTCAGATTCCTATCGTTCCCTACCTATCTTCCTTCTGGTGATGATTGCATGCGTCAAGATTAATAACACAAAGAGTGTTCAATTATATCACCACTGCTCGAAAAGTGCAACAATTTAAGTCAGTATACTGCAAGACAAGGAGAGTATTATTGGCATAAGTGGCTAGGTGTCTAGTACGGTATGCTATACAACTGCTTGGTGATGACCACCTTTAACAGGAATCAAATCACTAATCATGTTCATGTCTGAATATTGACAAACTGTCATGATGTCACTTCTAAACTCTAAGCTCTAAAACCCCCACCAAATGGTCATACAGTATCCTTGCAGAGACATAACCAAACATTTGATTAAATGAGTAAATAAACTTCAGGAGAGTCCTCTGCAGTGGCAATCCAAACAAATTTCAAGACAGGATAAATCAAACAACCACACTACCTCCAGCTGAAGAGCAACAAACTACTCTTCATATACACTGAGTTAGCCAACTCGTGAATTTGTTCAGTTCTCCTGAATACTTGGAATGGATGTGAATTCACTGCCAATGTCCAGCAACATATTCCACAGATTGATGATTATCTGTGAAAAAAAATATCTATTAAAATCTACTGATGCCTTTGCCAATACCAATTAAGGATAAGGTTAAGATTGGAGGGAGGTATTTAAATGTGCTGGGTTAAAATTAAAATTCCTTCATTCATTCATCATCGTTGAAAACATTAGCGATGCAGTGGTGCTGGTTTCCAACGGGAACAGTGACGGACGCACCACACATGCTGGAAGTATAGGATTTTGGTGTGTGCTTTATCATCATTCCTTACAATGCTGTGTACGACAGTGATCTCAACTTCTGCTGAAGTGTGGATGGCCGTTGACTTGCTAGACGCTCATCCGCCCTTTGACAGGTCTTGACCGCGAGGTCGCGTAATTTGCGTGCCACGGACACGTAAGTGGGACAGGCCCTTTACTCTTTTAAAAATCGCAAGGCATTGGTCAGCTGCAGTGCAATTTAAAATAAACTGGAACTTCGAACAGACTGATGTTACCGATGTTTGAGCCACTGCCCTATTCTGCTTGATAGCGTCAAGTGTTTTAACAATGGATGTTTTCTTGTGATCTGGATGCTGTGAAGCTAATTGGTTGCCTAGTAAGCCAATCTTTCTGGATTTATGGGCTTCACAGCATTTCAACTGAAATCATTATCTATACTGCGACAGAATGTATCTGAATATCATATCTCGTTCTGACCATTTATTCAAATTTGTGACAACTTTGTTCTCACAGTCAAACATCAGGTAGGTAAAATTGTTTCATCAACCTGCAACATTGCACAGAGTCGATGCCATGAAAGTAATTGAGCAAAGCTTCCACACAGTTGCCAAGCTCACTGACCATGGCAGTATTCTGTCATGTGCACTTCATAATGATGATGAAATCAGTAATCCGATTGCCAAACAAATGTGCCTTTCAGCAGACTACATGTAAATATATGGGAATGTTAATAAACAAAATTAAATACAAGTCTCTGAAGGCTTTGTGCTATTAACCTTGATGCATGCTTGTGAATCTTGGACAGTGTACAGATATCATTCTACAAAGCTTAACTACTTTTATGAGGAGGGTCTGAAGAAATTGATAAGAAATAGATACGATACGATAGAACTTTATTTATCCCAGGAGGGAAATTTATTTGCCAACAGTCATAAAAAACACAAAATACATTAAACATGAAAATAGAGTGACGAGTGGTAAGGCTTTGTGGATGTGCAAAGATTGAGGAGGTGGGGTGAGTGTCAGTCTCAATCTCAGTCTACCCCACAACTGAAGGGGGAGGAGTTGTACAGTTTGATAGCCACAGGGAAGAAGGATCTCCTGTGGCGTTCTGTCCGGCATCTTGGTGCAATCAGTCTCTTGCTGAAGAAGGTACTCCTCACGCTGACCAGTATGTCATGGAGGGGATGAGCTGTATTGTCCAGGATGCTGCACAGTTGAGGAGCATCATCTCCTCCACGACCACCTCCCAAGAATCCAACTCCACCCCCAGGACGGAGCCAACGTTCCTGATGAGTTTGTTGATCCTATTGGCGTCCGCGGCCTTGGCCCTGGCACATGGCAGTGAAGAAGTTGGCACTGGCTACCACCGATTGGTAGAATATCTGCAGCATCTCACTGCAGACGTTGAAGGAGCGGAGCCTTCTCAAACAGTACAGGCGGCTCTGTCCCTTGTACAGGGCCTCAGCATTCCTGGACCAGTTTACTGTCCAGGTACACTCCCAGGTATCTGTACTCCCTGGTAAACTGCACATCCACGCCATTCATGGGGACAGGGGTGTTCCTCTCCTCCTAAAGTCTACCACCAACTCCTTAGTCTTGTCGGTGTTGAAGTGCAGGTGATTCAGCCCACATCACTCAATAAAATCGTTGACTGCACCTCTGTATTCAGCTTCCACCACCCCCCTCCCCCAACCCCCTCACAGATGCAGCCCACAATTGCTGAGCCATCTGAAGGCCTTAAGATTTAACCAGATAGCAAGACAGTCTCTTATCTTGAGTTTTTCATGTGTGCAGGTGTTCCATGTGTATACATTTTTCTAATGACATCAGAAATGAAAAAATCAAACAACATATTGGCTCGGTCAGCCGATCATGCTCACAGATACCAAATCTGTTATTTTTCCACAAAACACATCGATACTGAGACACCATATCAGTACATTTTGTCGTACAAATTTGGATAATTAGCATTACTCGTATTTGTCTCAATTCTCTTTTGGAAATCAATGCGTTTCTATACTTCTCAACAAGTGCTGATTACTAGTAATTTCATGTATTAGTGTGTGCATGCCAATATTTGGACCTAATCAAATTTGACAGCATTTTGAACCTAATGTGGGCCACCTGGGGAAGAAGTTGAAAGAAGATTCCTTCCACAAAACAAGTATTTCATTATTGACTACCAAGTACCACTACAAATCAGTGTCAAGGGAGCCACGATTGTTCATACCCCAGTAAAATGGAGAAATACTTTCTTCAGGAATACTTTTATTCCCTGCCAGTCTCTTGATATCAAGGATATAATGCTTCTACTCTGGTTTTGAGGTGATATATAACACCAAAGTGGGAACGCCATCTTCATGGGGTAGTTGTTGACATCAGAAATGAGGTAGTCCAGCATTTCTGAGACTCCCAATGAAGAATTAGTGAATGTCATGTAACTATAGGCTCATTCTAACACAAAATCAAGACACAACAGTAATCAGGACACTTGCCCAACATTGGAATCTTTATTTATGACTGTATCTTGGTTTTGAAGTAGCCTAGGATGTTTTTCTGAGATTACATATTGCTTTCTGAGATGCAAATCAGATTTTTTTTTTCAAGGTCATACGTCAAACTAGAAATCTTCCTTCGGCTTATACTAAACTTCCACCATCTTGTACTCAACTTTGATCAAGTCCTGCCCATCATGTCTCAGTCGTGTCTCAGATCAAGAATGTTGATCTCACAGCATCTTTAATCCTGAGCTATGATACACAACTATTTTATCCATCATTATCATGGAAAGAGATTAGTAAGCAGTTGGAGGATAAGAATCAAAGATGTACTCAAAAGCTCACCAGAACATCCCAGCTGGCTCCTGTGAATCCCTGACCCATGACCAAAATGGAAAAGGAAAAGTCAGTATTTATATGGATCATAAATCATAGTTGTTCAGAGTAGAATTTGGCCATTCGGCCCATCAAGTCTACTCCACCATTCAACCGTGGCTGATGCATCTCTCCCTCCTAACCCCAATCTCCTGTCTTCTCCCCATAACCTCTGACACCCTTACTAATCAATAATCTACCTATCTCTGCCTTAAAATTATCCACTGACTTTGCTTCCACAGCCTTCTGTGGCAAAGAATTCCACAGATTCACCACCCTCTGACTAAAGAAATTCCTCCTCATCTCCTTCCTAAAAGAATGTCCTTTAATTCTGAGGTTATCACCTCTAGTCCTAGACTCTCCCACTAGTGGAAACATCTTTTCCACATCCACTCTATCCAAGCCTTTCATTATTCTATACCTTTCAATGAGGTCTCCCCTTCAATCTTCTAAACTCCAGCAAATATAGGCTCAGTGTTGTCAAATGCTCATCATATGTTGACCTACTAATTTCTGGGATAATTCTTGTAAACCTCCCTGGACCCTCTCCAGAGCCAGCACATCCTTCCTCAGTTAAGGTGCCCAAAATTGCTCACAATATTCCAAATGTGGCCTGACCAACGCCTTATAGAACCTCAGCATTACATCCCTGTTTTTGTATACAAGCCCTCTCAAAATAAATGCTAGTATTGCTTTTCCTTTCTTTACTACTGATTCGACTTACATATATTAACTTTTTGGAAATCCTGCACCTGTACTCCCAAGTCCTTTTGCACCTCCGATTTCTGGATTCTCTCTCCATTTACAAAATAATCTACACCTTTATTCCTATTACCACAATGCATGACTCCACACTTTGCTACACTATATTCCATCTGCCACTTCTCTGCCCACTCTCCCAACCTATCCAAGTCCTCTGCAAAGTCCCTGCTTTCTATACACTACCTGCCCCTCCACCTATTTTCGTATCATCCGCAAACCTGGCCACAAAGCCTTCAATCCCCTCATCTAATTCATTAATTTACAACTTGAAGAGTAGTGGCCCTAGCACCGAGCCCTGTGGAACTCCACTGGTCACTGGCAGCCAACCACAAGAAGTCCCATTTATTGCCGCTCTTTGCCTTTTGCCATCCAGCCAACCTGATATCCATGCTAGTATCGGCCCTTTTTGTCAATTTATTGGGAGCATGTATAAACCCAGTGTAAATTTCTCCACTGGGAGATTATGAAAACCTTAGGAAATGCTATAATAGGATGTTATTAGCGATGTGTTTGTATCCAGACAGAGCTCTAGTGTCGTCTTTAATTCATCGACTATACCACCATTGTTGGATGAATAACAGGTAACGATGAGTTTGAATGCCCAGGACTGAAATAGGCTGCAGAGAGTAGTAGACATTGCTAACGCATGTACCAACTTCCTCACCATCAAAGCGATCTTTAGGAGGCACTGACTCAAATAGGCAACCAATTTCGTCAACCAACCACCATCATGGCCTCTCTCACTTTATAACTTGTTCAGGAGCTTAAAAGTCGTGACCAGCAGGTTGAAGAACAGCTTATTTCTTGAACACTGCACAAAACTAATCACTACCTCTGCAACTATGATCTTCAATGGACTGTGCCATTTGTTGCACTATGAATTTCAGTTTTTCACTATTATGGTTACGTAGTATCGCAGTCATTAAATTATTGTATTATTTATCTGTATGTTTTTGCGTTAACATACCAATAAGTTGCAGCAAGTAAGAATTTCATTATCCTGCGACTAGGTACGCAGGACAATTAAATACCATTGACACCATCTATTTCAGTTCCATGATCATTCTTCAGAGCATTCTCCAGCGGCGGCCTGGCTTTCAGGGCTGCAATGCTCCAGTGACGTTCCAGTGGCGACCTGGCTTTCGGGGCTGCGGTGCTCCAGTGACGTTCCAGCGGCGACCTGGCTTTCGGGGCTGCGGTGCTCCAGCGGCGACCTGGCTTTTGGGGCTGCGGTGCTCCAGCAACGTTCCAGTGGCGACCTGGCTTTCATGGCTGAGGTGCTCCAGCAACGTTCCAGCGGCGGGCCCTGTGGCGGTGTTCCGGCATTCCGGCGACGGCGGTGGCGGCGGCCCGGTTTCAGAGGCTCGGCCGTGGGCCTGGTGGACGGCAGCATCGGAGGCCTGGATCTCCTCAGCGCAGAGGGAGAACAAGGAGGGAAGAAGACAGAGACTCTAAGACTTTTGCCTTCCACCACAGTGAGGAGGTGTATGGTGAACTCACTGTGGTGGATGTAAAGTTTGTGTTTATTGTGTGGTTTTGTTATTTTATATATATGTATGACTGCAGGCATGACATTTTGTTCAGACCAAAAGGTCTGAATGACAATAAAGGTAATTCAATTCAATTCAGCAGGTAGAAATTAGCATTCAAAAAGCTTTAAGGGGCAGAAAAGGGGAGAAGTGATGCTGAGAACAAATGGAAAGGTCTTTGCTGGGCTACAGACCAGGAGAAAATGACACAGATTAGCTTGTTTAGTGACACAGAAGTAATGGTTCTAGATGAAAATGGTGCAGATCAATGGATAATGAAAGGTGTCAAAGGAAAGAGATAATATAGCAGAAGCAAGTTTCTCTACGTCTATTTCTGTTCATTATTTCTACTTGTCTATTTGTTCATTGTCCTACAACTTTAGGCTGTGCACGCCACACGAAAGAAGATTTGTTCATTTCATTATTTTCTTCTTTGCTGAAAATGTATTCACCTAAATTACCACTGACTCGTCATACATCAGATGACCTCATCACCACATTGACTAATCTTCATAAGCACTTGCAATTTATGAACAGTTGACTCATGTATTTGGGATACTGGTGAGACGGATTAGCTAGCTGTAGGTATCTTCAGTTTTTTATCCAGGCTAGGGGAATCAAAAAACAAGAGGACAGATAAGGTGAAAGGGGCAAGATTTAATAGGAACCTGAGGAACAACCCTTTCACTCAGTGGGTATCTGGAATGTGCTGCTAGAGGAAGTAGTTGATGCAGGTATTATAGTAGCATTAAAAGACACTTGGGCAGGTACATGGAAAGAAAAGGTTGAGAGGTATACGGGCTGTTGGAATTAGCCTAGTTGGTGCGACTTTATCAGCATGGACGAGTTGGGCCAAAGGGTCTGTATGCTGTATGACTCAATGAAATACAGAGATTTAAAATTATGTTACTTTTACTTGCCTCATCCATTAGGTCCAGCTTCTTAAACCTTGAATGGATGTTAGGCATTTAATAGGACAGAAAATTGCGAGAAAGTAGTGTTGACAGCTGGAGAAATCTGTTTATAACCAAAGTATAAATGATATGTAGACGAAAAAGCTGGAGAAACTCAGCAGGTGAGGCAGCATCTATGGAGTGAAGGAATAGGTGATGTTTCGAGTCGAGACCCTTCTTCAGACTGATAAGTATCAGGGGTGATCATTTTTGCCTTCTTAATTTCACATGATTGAGTTTTCATTGAATGGATGGGTAATGATAGCCTTGAATCTTCATGTAAAAACCCCCAGGCACTGAATCAAAAATATAATGCAATATTTGTAAAATTAATTTTTTCAGTAATCATCATCTTAATGATCTTAAACATCTTAATTCACATAATCACTCCAGCAGTTGCTTTATATGCTTTGTTTGCTTTATATATTTGTTTGCTTTATAATAGACAATTTGGCATCTAGATGAAAGATCTAGTCACAATGGAAAATCATTTTTGTAATATTTCTGTGTTTCAATGACATTGAAAACATAGTCAGAAGACTTTTTGTCAGCCACATCTAGCATAAATGTAATTAAAATATGCCAAAAAAAAATTTTCAACATTATCTGTATTCTCCTCCAAAGACCATTGTCTATTGTCCATTGACCAGGCACATTAAAGAACTGAGAGGCAGATGGAGAATTCCTGCCAACTGTACGAAACATTTTAGATATGACTCTTTCTTCTGCTACCTGTTTTATCCTCGGAAAGAGTGTTTTGGGCCAGAATTAGGTAGCATTTTTTTTCCAGAATACTTTATGCACCAAGGTGTCTGAGATGATTTCTTAAGATGGAAGACCTGTTTCATTTGCTTGTAAAGAGTCAATAGTGTTTATTGTCATATAAACCAGAACAATAGAATTCTTACTTGCTGCAGCTTGACGGGCACACGAGAGACAAAAACAACAACAAATATACAATAATGACAACGGTGACATCAGGAGCTCGCGGGTTCGTGTGGGAGACCGCTTTTCGGAGCTCCCGCAACGCAACTTCTCCCGCCCGTGTCACGGGGTTGGAACGACCCGGAGTGGGACCGTACATCGCCCGGTGAGGCTTTAATGGTCGCGGGACATTCCAACGCCCGCCTGGGTCTCCAACGTTGTGACTTTTGGGCCTGGAGCGGGGCCGTACATCACCCAGCACACTCTTAAATGGCCGTGGGACTTACCATCGCCCGCCTGGGGATTCGACATCAGGAGAGAAATGGTGCAGGGGAGAGAAAATACTTTGCCTTCCATCACAGTGAGGAGGAGATTCACTGTGATGGATGTTTGTGTAAATTGAATTGTTTGTATTTTTTGTAGGAATTGTCTTTGTATGGCTGTAGAATGAGTTTTGTTTGAGCCTCACTCAGGTTCAAAATGACATGGAATAAAATATTGTATATTGTATTGTATATATTGTATTGTATTGTTGTAAATTCAATTATTCTAAATTAGACCATGATAGTGCAAAAGGCAAAATATATAGTGCAACCATAGTAGCAGACAATTCTAAGTGGTTCAGTACGGCTTGCTTGTCTAACAAGTTGATCCTTGCATAGGAACAACTACCCCGGGGATAATGACGGAGTCAGTTGCTTAAATATCTTGTCCCAACAATGACAAGTTCATTATGAATGAATAAGTTGTTGCAGATAATTTAAAGTAAATATGTATTACCTCATGTTGTACATTGCTGCTGGGAAACATGTGAGACAAATCTAAGGAATTCTTCTGTTGCAGAAAATCTTGTAGATTAACAAGGGACCCATTTAATAAACAGCAATATTCTTGAAATGGCAATGCATTGACGGATCGGTCTTTGGAAGTGTCAGCTGAAGTTTAAGTATTGGCCAGGGCATTAGGAGAACTACCTCAGACATGATGTCAGATCTTTTATATCCACTGTATTGTCAGTTGTACCAGAATGAGAATAAACTAATAATAATCTAAATTATGTGAAGACAAATAACTAAAATTAAAGTTAAAGCTTAATTTTGATAAACTAATCAAGTTTACAAAGGCAATGTATAAAATTCAAATACATAGTGCTGCTTTGAGGCCTATTTGAATGTAGGTATGCTCTGTGCACAGGAATTTGTGAAATAAAAGATCTTCATAGGGAGAAAAACAAATGACCTTTGATGTATATCATATGATTGACGAACATATAGAATAAGCCAGACTAATGGACCAAATAATATTATGGATATAATGGATTTCTTCTGTTGTGGGAGGTGTGGTCCCTCACAGCCGTCCTTGGGGGCGTGGAATGTAAGACCCCTCCCAGTTTCATGAATTAACATTATGGACATTTTATAACTTCTAGAAATTAGCTGTATTTTGAATAAAATCTTTGTTGAATATATAATCAGTACTTTAACAGAATGGCAATACTTTCTAAAACAACAAAAGTGCTGCAGAATGTTGACTGTGTCATGTTGTAAATTCTTGAGCATAATCATTGTGTATGTTATAAGATTTAAGTTGCAAAGCTATACATATCCATGCAGAAATGTATGCAAAATGGTTAATGTATTTTAAATGAAATGTTTTGTGTAATACTGGCTCTTAATTGCTGGCAGCTACTGTTGTGCAGCTTGTGCAGCACTAATGTTCCCATCAGCTAATGTATCTTTTAAATACAGTCTGGTCAAAATGCTCAAAAAAGATTTGGAGCTTAACCAAAGCTTTATTATTTTCCTCAGCCACACACTTACAATAGTAATTTGGTAATCTGAAGAAGGGCGCGTCCGGAAAGGTCACCTATCCGCGCTCTCCAGTGATGTTGCCTGATCTGCTGAGTTCCTCTGCTGAGAATCCAGCATCTGCAGTTTCTTGCAGCTCCAAACGGTTCTCTTCAGGACCACATTTTCTTGCCAATCTTGGTCTTACCCTATCGGAAATATTCCTATTGCCCTATCCATACCTTCCCCAAAATGTCTCAGCCTGAAACATAAACTGTTTGTCTTTCAGCAGATGCACTCTGGTTTTTTGAACGTTTCCAGCAGTTTCTGTTTTCATTTCAGATTTCCAGCAGCAGCAGGTTTATGCATTTCAATAGAAACATAGAAAATAGGTGCAGGAGTAGGCCATTCGGCCCTTCGAGCCTGCACCGCCATTCAATATGATCATGGCTGATCATCCAACTCAGTATCCCGTACCTGCTTTCTCTCCATACACCCTGATCCCTTTAGCCACAAGGGCCACATCTAACTTCCTCTTAAATATAACCAACGAACTGGCCTCAACTACCTTCTGTGGCAGAGAATTCCAGAGACTCACCACTCTCTGTGTGAAAAATGTTTTCCTCATCTCGTTCATAAAGGAATTCCCCCTTAACCTTAGACTGTGACCCCTTGTTCTGGACTTCCCCAATATCAGGAACAATCTTCCTGCATCTAGCCTATCCAGCCCCTTAAGAATTTTGTAAGTTTCTATAAGATCCCCTCTCAATCTTCTAAATTCTAACGAGTACGAGCCGAGTCTATCCAGTCTTTCCTCACATAAAAGTCCTGACATCCCAGGAATCAGTCTGGTGAACTTTCTCTGTACTCCCTTAATGGCAAGAATGTCTTTCCTCAGATTTGGAGACAAAAACAGTACACAATACTCCAGGTGTGGTCTCACCAAAACCCTGTACAACTGCAGTAGAACCTTCCTGCTCCTATACTCGCTATGGATGCTAACATACCATTTGCTTTCTTCACTGCATGCTGCACCTGCATGCCTACTTTCAATGACTGGTGTACCATGATACCCAGGTCTTGTTGCATCTCCCCTTTTCCTAATCTGCCACCATTCAGATAATAGTCTACCCCCCTGTTTTTGCCACCAAAGTGGATAACCTCACATTTATCCTCATTATACTGCATCTGCCATGCATTTGCCCACTCACCCAGCCTATCCAAGTCACCTTGCAGCCTCCTAGCATCCTCCTCACACCTAACACTACCCCCCAGCTTAGTGTCATCCACAAACTTGGAGATGTTGCATTCAATTCCCTCGTCCAAATCATTAATATATATTGTAAATAGCTGGGGTCCCAGCACTGAGCCTTGCGGTACCCCACTAGTCACTGCCTGCCATTCTGAAAAGGACACGTTTACTCCTACCCTTTGCTTCCTGTCTGCCAGCCAGTTCTCTATCCACATCAATACTGAACCGCCAATACCGTGTGCTTTACGTTCGTATACTAACCTCTTATGTGGGACCTTGTCGAAAGCCTTCTGAAAGTCTAGATATAACATATCCACTGGTTCTCCCTTATCCACTCTATTAGTTACATCCTCGACAAAATTCTTTAATAGGTTCTGTTTGTTCTAACATTACAGAAGTGGCTTTCATTTACATAAAATGCCCTCATTGTCTTATTGATGGGTGTCAGAGCCACTGGATGGTAGTGATTAAGGCCTTGCTTTTCTTAGGCATTGCGATGATAGTGGACTACTTAAAAGTAGGTGAGAATCTTCAAGGTATCGATGAAGCAGGGAGATATTAAAGATGCCCACAAAAATCTACTGCTGACTGGTCGTGCAGATCCTGAGGAAGCAGCTGGGAACTCCATCCGGGCCAGTTGCTTTTTGTGGGCTAACTCAGGAAGGCCGATCTAACATCTGGAGCAATGATCATGGGTACAGGAGCAACCAAGACTGTTGGGGCAGATGTCATCATTCCAACGACCTTCTGTGCAAAGCAAGCATAGAATACATTGAGCTTGTCCGAGAGCGACACTGTGCCAGAGATGCTGCCCAACTTTGTTGCCTATTACAACATGCAAGCGTTTAACAGGTGCCATTGTCATTATCCTGAGAGTATAACTTGGTCTGGAATTCCATCTTGGCATCCTTGATGGCTGCGTGAAGGTCGTAAATAGATTTCTTGTACTGCTATTTTGATTTCAATGCTGCAGACTTAGTCTTCACCTGGGAATGGCCCATGGTTCATCCATGGTTTCCGGTTGGGGAACAGTCGAACATTTTTCTTCTTTGGCAAGGATTCCTCTACACACTAATCAGAATCAGAATGCCTTTTATTGTCACTATACACATGTCCAATGAGATTAAAAGCTGCTCCTACTCAGTGCAAAACAAAACAAAAAAGGGGGGGGGGAATAAGGTGCATAGTTTCTGCAGCGCTATATACATATCTATAAAAAGACAATGGATAAATAGAATGGATAATAGGATTCCTATATCCAGTATGGGTTATTGCACATATTGGAAATTACAGTTACAGTACAAATTACAGTAGGTGGATAGATGAAACTCCGGGGGTTAGGCTGTGAAGTCAGTGCATGTGTGAGTTCAGGGAGATAATGGATTTTGGAAAGAAACTGTTCTTGTGTCTATTTGTCCTTGTGCTGATGCACCTTTAGCGCCTCCCTGAGGGTAGCAGGTTGAACAGGCCAAATGCAGGATGGGAGCTGTCCTTGATAATGTTCTTCGCCCTGCTGAGGCAGCGGGAGGTGTAAATGTCCATCAGAGAGGGGAGAGGGCAGCCGATGATCTTCTGTGCTGCCCTAACTACCCTCTGAAGCCTCTCCGTCTGCCATGGTGCAGCTGCCGTACCATGCTGTAATGCAGTATGTCAACAGGCTCTCAATGGACGAGCGGTAGGTCAGCAGCAGGTTGGAGTCCAGGTTGTGCTTCCTGAGGACCCTCAGGAAGTGCAGCCGCTGCTGAGCCTTCTTGATGACCGCTGTGATGTTGTCTGTCCAGGAGATGTCAGCGGAGATGAGGACACCGAGAAACCGGAAGGTGTGAACCCTCTCCACACACTCGCCGAGGAGTGTGTGGAGAGGGTCCACACACTCCTCATGATGATATCTGCCCCAACAGTCTTGGTTGCTCCTGTACCCATAATCAGAGGAAAACAGGGTAAATTCTTAGGAGATAATAGAGATAGCAATGCAGAGGTGAAAATAGATTCCATTGGAGATCATTATCTGACTGAATCCACATAAGAAAAAATGGCAGTTATTTCATCTTTTGCAGTGGCACATAGCTCAAGAAACCCAGGAGATAATTACCCTTTGAAAATAGCAGAACATCCATTTTATAAAGCCTTTTATCCTAAGATAACCAACTGTAAATCCTAATGGAAAGATTGAATGATAACTTTTTTTCTCGATATATAAATGGCGTGTTCAAAAAATAAACTGGGTTGACTGCAGTTGTTGATGTAGAATAATAAGTTCAGTTCACCTTGCAGCTGACAATGAAGTTTCTAATCACTCTTCATATAATTGCACATTTCACCACAAGGGCATTGAAGTTTCAAATGGTTTACATCTCTAAATTGTTTTCATTTCAACACTGCAATTTAAAAAATATATATTTCATTCTTTCTTTTTCAAGAAATACTTGATGGGAATTGAGTCATTTCTCATTGGAAAAAAAATAATTTGAATGGCGCAGAGGAACAAGTAGAACTAGAAGAATGTTCTTGCTGGGTGATTTCATGACCTTGATTGAGTTTAAGGCAAGTTCTTAAACTTTGCATTCAACAACCACACACAAATCACTGAAACATTGATTTTTTTAATATATAAAACCATTATGTTATGTTCACTTGTGATTTATTGATAGTCAATTGACTTCATAGACTTCTAAAGGAAACTATTTTAATTATTTTGTCAGTCGTACATCAAATAGCGCACATTATTTTACTGGTGTAAATATTCCCACACCAATGAGAACTTGGAAATATATTACTAGTTCATCGTCATGGGCTGCATCTAAATGCTGGAACTCCCTTCCAAATAGAAATCGTCTTCTTCTTCTTTCGTATGGCGTGCACAGCCTAAAGTTGTAGGTCAACTTGTTCTATTTGATCTTCCGTTTGTGCTCGAGTTGAGTGCATTAGTCGAAACAGGGCGGACCACGTGAAGGTTGCAATCTTCCACCCCATAGAAATAGTCCAAGAGAATAGAGTCTTGACAGGCACTCAACCAGAAGCATGGATAATGTTTTTCTCCCAATAGTTGCTGAATGATCTGCTGTGTTCTTCCCACAGGATGCCCCAGCAGAGCACAGATGATGCATTGCCCCTTTCTTCATATCTTCCTTTGCAAATTCACAGGCACAGAATGTCACATATGAATTATGTAATAGCTTGCTACAAAACCTTGTATTTTCATGAGTGGCAGCTGAAGAGCTGCAACAAATGTGTATAAATTAAGATGGATTACTTGAGTCCTAATCTAAATAAAATGTTGCAGATGTTGGAAGCCTGAAATAAAAGTGGAAAGTACAAATAATCTTTTGCATTCAGGCAGCATGTTTGGAGAATGAAACAGGGTTAATAGACAATAGATGTAGGAGTAGGCCATTCGGCCCTTTGAACCAGCACCGCCATTCAATGTGATCATGGCTGATCATCCACAATCAGTACCCCGTTCCTGCCTTCTCTCCATATCCCCTGACTCCGCTATCTTTAAGAGCTCTATCTAACTCTCTCTTGAAAGCATCCAGAGAACCGGCCTCCACCACCTTCTCAGGCAGAGAATTCCACAGACTCCCAACTCTCTGTGTGAAAAAGTTTGTCTTCATCTCCGTTCTAAATGGCTTACCCCTTATTCTTAAACTGTGGCTGTTGGTTCTGAATATACATGAATGTTTTTGCATCAGAGTAAAATGGAAGGGTGCACTGATGAAAGGTCATTAACCTAAACGGTTTACTCATTCCTTCTGCACAAATACTGCATGTCCTGCTGAGGACATCTAGTATTTTCTGTTTTCAAATGGTTCTCTCACTATTTTATACTGGAACGGGAATGGACAAGAGAAGGCTTGTGAGAAGATGAATACTGACACAGTCTTGATGAACCAATTTGTCCATTTCTGATTTGCCACATTCAGTGTTTCCATGGCACCCACCCACAGAGATATTCATAATTCCTATTATGACATGTAACAATTTATGCTTTAAAATCGTAAATAAATTGTGAAGTGCTTTTAAATGTAGAAATTGCCACTCAGGAGAAAAAATACTACTTCAAAGGAAATTTAAACAGCCAGGACAATTAAATAGGTTTTGAGAAGACCTTTAAAATGATGGCGGAATGCTGGTACAGCTAGTAGAGTCACTGCTTCACAGCACCTGTCCAACTAAAGCATTATCCATGCATCCATCTTGTCAAATCCCGTAAGAATTGTGTGCATTTCAATGAAGTCACCCCTCATTCTTCTAAATCCAAGAGTTTAGGCTGTGTCTGCTTAATCTACCCTCATTAGACAATTTTCCCATCCCAGGAATCAGTTTAATGATTGTTTGTTGCACTTCCTTCTTTGCAAGTACTTAAACCTCCTTTGGTATGGAGACAACATCTGTACACCATATTCCAGAGCTCCACATACTTGGAGCAAGACAATCCACTTGGAATAAATGCTAACATCCCTTCCCTACTTGTTTGCTTTCCCTGCACTCTGATTTCATTTCATATACAAGGACACGCAGGTCCTTCTGAATGCCAACACTTTACAGTCTCTCGTCACTTCAAATAAATTCTGCTTATTAATTTTTCTACCACTGATTTTATATTTTCTTTCGCCAAGCATTCTGCATGGATTTGTTTCCAAAATCCTAATTGCAATTCTTTTACTATCACTCCCCTGTGTTTCCTCTGTATATGAGTTACTGGTGGGCAATTCATAAAATCTGAAATGAGACAGTTTCATGTCTTCATTCAGACGTAGGCTGAATCTAGCCATCTGCTTAATCTGTGTTCATAAACTAGTTTCAAAGCAGTCTTTCTGTATAGATTTAGTTATTTCCAAATAGTGCAATCCTTAAAAGGGTGACAGCCCTAAAAAGCCATTGCTCAGACCAAGCACTGCACGTACTGTATTCTTGGAGAGCAACATTTATTTCATAAAGGGAATGAAACAATTGCTTAGGAAAAAACCTTTCTTTACATATTAGATTTAAAAAAGAAAAATATTGAGAGATATTTCAAGAAGCAGGCAAGAATTAACACAAAGCCACATACCAGGCACGTGCCGTGGATAATTGCTCAGGGTAGGCACTCAGTCCGCTTGAAAAGAAATGAAACCTCGCATGCGCAGATTGTTCTCCCCGTTAAATAAATAAATAAATAAAAGCCGTGACATTTCAATTTGCCCAAGGCTTCCTAGTCCTCGACCAATTGGGGGAACTGTTCCTTTCACAGCGTGTGTAGAGTCTGTGCCAGGGGTAAAGTTGTGGGGAGGGCACGAGTGTTGAGAAGGAGGGTGTGGGGGATAATGCCAGTAACTCAATCACTCACCGCTACCGCAGCTCTCCGGGTGTGAAGCCACGCACTGTAGCTGGGGATAGAAGCAGCTCGGGGAGCGGCCACCGGGACCCGACAGCTCAACTGGCCGCCACTTCAGCGCCTTCTGCCGGCCCGCTCACCTTTGGCAGTGCTCTCCGTCGGAACACCTGTCACCTGCCGTTCGCTGACTTCACTCATGTCAGTGACTTGCTGCAAATCCTTAAATTCCCACAGCGGAGTAACCTCAATCGCGCTGTCGGAATTTAAGGACATGAGTGAGGTTTTTAGAGGGAGAGCTGCCAGAGGTGAGCGGGGACCGGCAGAAGGAGCTAAGGTGGCGGCTGGTTCCGCTGTTCGGCCCGGCGGCCGCTCAGCCACCCGAGCTACTTCTCTCCCCCCCCCCCCCCCCCCAGCCTCAGAGTGGTGGCATTCCACGCCTCCATGCAAGGAGCGTCGCAAGTGGATGCTCCTGACCCCTCATTCATAACATTCGTGCCCTCCCCGCAACTTTACTGCGGGCCAGACTCCCCAAACGCTGTGAAAGGAGCTCTCCCCCCCCCCCCCCACACCCCCAGACCCCGGGAAATGCGGTATTAAAAAATAATCACAAAATGTACTTACCACATCATTGGTACACGACAAACCATGGTTGAAAACCCCACCAAGAAACCTGCGCTGCGCATGCACAGTAGACTGATGCACATGCGCAGTATGATGCTGCACATGCGCAGGGCTGCAAAGGCAGAATTTCTGCTGCCTTCAGCCCCGCGTGAAAGTGACGGCTTCAGGCAGCGCTGACGACACGTGGGCTGCACAGAGCTTCCCGTGTTACAAGCGCTGCGGATGAAAGGCACGGAGAATTATGCCTACCTAGGAGATCGATCTCTCAGATAGGCATAATTCTACCATGCCTTTACTATTTATATTTAATAATTGCCATTTCATAATTTTAGTCAGGGGAGGCAGTGCCTACCTTGCCTACCCTGACGGCCACATACTAAGGTAGGTGACTTAGGGGATAGTTAAAGTGATAGTTTTAAATAGGTACTTTAATGGTAAAAATGGAAATAAAGAAGCAGACTGTGAGATATTTAGAATGGGAATTCCAGGGTTTTTAGGTTTTTGGCCAGTGCAGATAGGGAAAGCAGTCATCGAGAATTTTAATTTGGGGATAATCAAGAAGCCAAAATTCTCTTCCTAAATTAAATTATAATAGCCACAAATTTTAGAAAGTAATATTAAAGTGATTTGGGAGCATTAGACCAGGTGATGTAGATAAATATATTTGTGCTTTATGATAGACCGAATAAACCTAGTTTTTGCGCTCTTAACTTAATATGATTTGTTTTGTGAAAGTACATCCAGCAAGAATATTATGATTTAGGAACAAACTGCTAGATCTAGGAAATGAGTGTGATCTTATGACCCAGAAGCCATACCTCATGAATCTATAAGGTTTTATGCAGAAATAGGAGGAGGATTAGGACATTTGTGTCTGCTTCAGCATTCATTAAGATCAAAGCTAATCTTTCACCTCAGAGTAACCTTCCTGCATTAATTCCAGAATCCTTGATTCCCTTGTTATAAATCTGTCCATCTTTGGCTTGAATATACTCAACAACTTCTAAACAACTTCACTGCTCGCTGGGCAAAAATAATTTATTTCCATTTCAATCCTGAATGGCTATCCCGTATTTTGAGGCTGTGAACCTTTGATTGCAGCTATCCCAGCCAAATATATCTTCGTGCATCAGCGCTGTCAACACCTGTTTAAAAACAAAGTATATATCAATCTCAATCTCATTCTTTTTAACTCCAGAGAATATAGGCCTGCTCTGCATAATTGTTTGCTCCTTTGTCAATGCCCCTTTGCACAGTATCAGTCTGAACATTGGGTACATTTCCACTCCTGCAAGTAGGGAGACCTGCATACAATATTCCAGATCCGATCTCATCACTGCCCTATGTAATTCCAGGAAGTAGCATTTGCTGTTGGATTCAGATCATCTTGCAGTCAGGGCCAGTGTACTGTTTAACTTTCTAATCGCCTGATAATGCTACAAATCAACTTAAATAATTTATTGTACAAGGACGCCAGTTTCCTTTGAATATTAAACATTAATATGTTTCAATTTCTCAGCATTTAAAATATAATTCTTTTGTTTTTCAATCTTTTCTACCAAAGTGGAAGACGTCACATTTTTAAAAATTTTAAATCCCATTCATTTAGCCTATTTATATCCCCCATAAAGCCTGTCTGCAACTCTTCATAACTCATGTTGCCGTTCAACATTGCATCAATTGAATGAAGATGAAAGCACATGTTTTTTAATTCCTACGGTAGTTTGTGTGTAAAGGCATGATTCAGAAACTGAATCATAAAATGTTCGGGAAATGGCAACCTGCATGACTCAAGAGGAATACACATTTTTATATTCACTTTTAATTCTAAATAAAATGTGATCCAGTATATTGAACCAAAGAATGTCATCAACAGTTTCTATTAATGCCCTCAGCTTTTTCATTAAGCAGTGAATAAATCACATTTTTCATTCACCATCCTGATAACTATCCACAGAGCTTTTTATTCTCTTTTAAGACGAGGCTTGCTCTCATTAGGCAGTTGTTCAGGCAAAGAGGAATGTAGAAACCTAGAAGGAAGACGTTCAACTCATTGAATCAATGGTGATTTGTTGTGGAGTGAAAAACAAATTTTCCTTTTTCCATTTTCCTTACACTTTCTCACTTTGAGCAGCACAGTGGTGCACTGGTAGAGTTGCCAGAGATTTGGGTTCAATCCTGACTATGGGTGGTGTCTGTATGGAGTTTGTACGTTTCCTCTGTGACTGCGTGGGTTTTCTCCGGATGCTCCATTTTTTTCCAACATTCCAAAGACGTACACAGATTGTAGGTTAATTGGCTTTGGTAAAATTGTCCCTCGTGTGGAGGATAGTGTTAGTGTACGGGGTGATCAATGGTCAGCATGGACTGGATTGGTCTTTTTCCAGTCACTTTGAATCTCTCGTGCCAGTTCTTGAACCATCTCACTATTTACCCTATCCTATATCTTGCACATCTCAATCACTTTTCCTGCCAGCTTTCTTTGCTCCAAGGAAAACAACCCTAGTTTCTCTAACCTAACCTAGTTAACAATTATTCTCTCGACAGGTTCTGCTTGAACAGCATTTTCTGTTTTTATTAAAATTTCTCATCACTGGAAGCATTTTATAAACATTCTTGGTACCCTCTCTAAATGCCTTCCTATAATGGAATAGTCAGAATAAGATGCAAAATTCCATTTGTGGCCTAAGTAGTGTTTGCCTAATATGACACTGTATTCCTATGACAAATGAAACATTATTGTAAAGTGAGTGCTAATCATTTGGATCACAGAGAAATTTGCTGATGGTTATCCCGTGTGTTAGGTGCATTAAATGATGGAAGAGCTTGCGCACATACTGAGACATCCGGTGATGAACAACTTTGGGTTGGATTTCACTGCTTCACCTTTCGTGTGGCGTGCACAGCCTAAAGTTGTTGGACATTAGTTGATTGCATTAGTCGAAACAGGGCGGACCACGTGAAGGTTGCAATCTTCCACCCCGTTGGATGTCACTTCCAGATCTTTCAAAGGTGCATACATTGTGGTGTGACGGTGCCTAACGGCAGCAGCTCGACTGTAGTCCGTTTGTCTTTTTTTCTATTTTTGTCTCGTTAAATGTATGTTTTGACTCTAGTTTTTATTATTTTTTTAGCTGTGTATATGTGGGGGGTGGGCGGGGGGGCGGGGGGCGGGAACCGTTTAATCTCTTCCCTGTACGTGGACCCGACTTTTTCCCTGTCGGGTCTCTGATGTCGTTGGGGCCTAACATCATGGAGCCGGCGGTGGCCTCCAACCGGGACCAACCTGAGGGCTCCAGTCGCGGAGCCTGCGGACCTGCCATCGCGGAGCTGGCCGACTTTGGAGCGGGAAGAGCTGTGGAGGTGCGCGGCTGCGACCCGACATCGGAGCTTTGGAAGCTCCGGCCGCAGGCCCTGTGGGCGGTAACATTGGGAGCTCGCACGTCCCTGATGGGAGACGGCTTTTCGGAGCTCCCGCAACGGCAACTTTTCCCCCCGGATTCGCGGGGTTAAATGACTCGGAGCGGGAGCCTAACATCGCCTGGCGCGGCTTAAACCATTGCCCGCCCCCATTGGCGGGACTTACCATCGCCCGCTGGCGGCTTTAACATCGGGAGCCCCAGTCACCTGAAAAACTGGACCGCGGGTGAAGAACAAAGGGAAGAGATAGGACTTTTGCCTTCCATCACAGTGAGGAGGTGTTGGAGATTCACTGTGATGGATGTCTGTGTAATCTTTGTTAAGTGTGAGCAAGAGCATGAGCACACTCACCCACACATGTGCATGCGCACACTCACCCACATCATGTCCCGCCTCCATTGCCTGCTGACCGACGTCTCTCTCGTCCAATCGGCGCCCTCCATCAGCAGTCCCACCTCTACTGTCTCGCGGAAAGCAGAGACTTTAAAATCCGGATCACAAAAACTTGGGGGGGATGCAAACATGGAGGGGAAGTGTTCCCTTTGCCTCCCCCCGGGTTTTCCGCCCCTGATTGTTTGGGTCTTGTTTTTTTTTGTAATGTTAAGACTGTAGAAAATGCAATTTTGTTCAAACCAAGCTGTTTGAATGACAATTAAAGGCATTCCATTTATTCTATTCTATTCTACATTGCCCACGAGGCCCATATGGCACTCATTCTGAGACAGGCTTTCTCAATTCCTGACTGCAAAGCTAATCAGAATGTGTAATTCTCGCTGAGATGCGCAGGGGCTAAACCAGGAAATATACTTTATATTTAAATCTTGCAAAAAATACAAAATAAAGAGGGAAACAGCAAATTGACTTAAAAGAGTAATTAAGTTGACGATCAAAACAAGTTAAAAAGTACTTTATGTGTTAAAACATGCTCAGTTCAAAAGTTCAAAAGGTATTATATGAGGTAGAAGACAGCTCACCAGAAAATCTCTGATCATTAATGAGGCAGGTCCTGTTTGAACAGCATTTTCTGTTTTTATTTAATGCTATGAAAATTATCATGCAGGATTCGGCCTCGTGCTTTTGATGTGGCTTTTATCTAACTCTGAAATGAAAAGAAATGAAGTAAAGAATTCACCTGGCTTTTTTTTTGTGGAAAACATGAATGATAAAACGCTGACTTATTCAGTCTGAAGAAATGTCCCAACAAAAATCGCTTGTTGCCTGACCTGTTAAGCTCCAACACTTTGTTTTTTTTTAATCAAGATTCAACATCTGCAGTTTCTTGTGCCTCTATTTGTTTTTAAATGATTTAGTTTTTCTTGACAAAGCAAAAAAAATCCCACTATTGATTCCAAACTGTAAAAAATGGCATTGATCATAATATAAGTTATTAATGATATTAAAAATATACGTTCATAATTTGGTTAATAGCATTATCGTGGTCAATGCAATACTTGGCCTACAAATCCTATTAATAATAGAACATAGAATACCAAAGCAAGTAAGTGTTGCTTTAATAATTTAAAATGAATTTTAATACCATTCTTGCTGACCTATTCTGCAATTAGTTTAAACTTTCTCACTGTAGGATAGGAACTAAATCTGAATCAGTAACTGCAAAATAACATCGTCAAATATGATTTCTTTACGTCTTTGCAATTCTGTGCAAAAGCACATCACATAGAAAACTAACTTTAAGTGGAGTAATGTTTGAGATTGCAAGGATTGTACAACAGATGCTGATTGGGAAATATGGTTTAATAATAATCTCACTAGTTTTGAAATAATTGGAACAATTCGTTGGTCTTCCTTTTTTGAGGTAAGAGAGCATGGAAACAAACCATTCAGCCCTCCTTATCCATGTCGACTGAGTCAAGAGTCTAAAGTGTTTAACTGTCAAATGTACAGACAATGGAACACATGAGATTCTTACTTGTATTTGTCATGCTATCCTTCCAATCCATACATCTATCTAAATGTCAGTTGAAATTCATAATTGTATCCATTCAGAGTCATAGAGTGATACAGTGTGGAAACAGGCCCTTCGGCCCAACTTGCCGATATCGGCCAACATGTCCCTGCTACACGTCCCACCTGCCAGCATTTGGTCCATATCCCTCCAAACTTGTCCTATCCATGTACCTGTCTAACTGCTTCTCAAATGTTGGGATAGTCCCTGCCTCAACTACCTCCAACATGTTCTGTACATCCACCACCCTTTGTGTGAAAATGTAATCCCTCAGATTCCAATTAAACCTTTTCCTCTTCACCTTAAAACTATGTCCTCTGGTCCTCAATTTACCTACTCTGGGCAAGAGACTCTGTGCATCTACCCGATCTATTCTTCTCATGATCTTATATACCTCTATCAAATCACCCCTTCTCCCCCCGTGCTCCAAGGAGTCCCAGCCTACTCAACCTCTCTCTATAGCTCAGACCTTCTAGTCCTGGCAACATCCTCGTAAATCTTTTCTGTACCCTTTCCAACTTAGTGACATCGTTCCTATAGCTGGGCAACCAGAACTGCTCATTGTATTTAAAATGTGGTTGCAATAACGACTTGTACAACAGCATTATGGTGTCCCAACATTTCTACTCAAGCTTGCCAAAGGCCTTTATCACTATACTGTCCACCTGAACCACCACTTTCGGGGAACCATACACGTGCCCTCCCAGCCCTCTGCCCTGCAACACTCTCCAGGACACTTCCAATTACTGCGCAAGTTCTGCCCTGGTTTTTCTGCCATTATTCACCTTCAATCATATTATCCACAATATCACACTCTTTCATTTTGTTTTTTCTTATCAAAGGCTTTCTGAAAGTCCAAATTACACCTCGGCTGGTTTGCTCTTTTTTAGATTAGATTAGATTCAACTTTATTGTCATTGCACATAGTACAAGTACAGTACAATGAAATGCAGTTTTGCATCTAACCAGGGTGCAGAGTAGAAAAGTGCAAATGAGGATATATGAGACAAATGAGGATATAGTGGTGTACGTACATCCTCATTTGCACTTCTATCTTTATATATATATATATACATACATACATATATATATATATATATATATATATATATATATATAAAGATAGTTGTTAAGGTGCAAAAGATTGACATGTGCTATATTCTGGTGAATAAGAGCTTAACTATAAATTATATGAACTATAATTAATACTGATGAGAAGGGGGGGGGGGGGGGGGGGGCGAGCGCCGGGCCTGTGAGTTCAGCAAGGTAATGTTGTTGGGGAAGAAGCTGTTCCTTAGCCTGCTGGTGTGAGACTTGAGGCTCCTGTACCGCCTCCCTGATGGGAGGAGGGCAAACAGCCCATGGTTGGGTGTGAGGGGTCCTTAAAGATTTTGCCAGCCCGTCTCAGACAACGTGTGTGGTGAAGGACAGCCATGGCAGGGAGCGGGACACCGATGATGTGCTGGGCGGTTTTCACCACCTGTTGCAGTCCCTTCCTGTCAGCTGTGGTGCAGCCGCTGTACCACACCATGAAGCAGGTGGTCACGATACTTTCTATGGTTCAGCGGTAGAAGTTGGACAGGATCTGAGGGGACAGGTGAGCTTTCTTAAGCCTCCTCAGAAAGTAGAGGCGCTGCTGCGCCTTTTTAATCAGTTTGGCGGTGTTGAGGGACCAGGACAGATCCTCAGAGATGTGTACCCCGAGGTATTTGAAGTTGGAGACGCGCTCCACCTCAGTCCCGTTTATGTGGATAGGGGTGTGTCTGCTGCCTCTGGTCTTCCGGTAGTCCACAACGATTTCCTTCGTCTTCTGTGTGTTGAGGACAAGGTTGTTGTTGGTACACCAAGACACTTATCCTGTTACTTACAACCTCAAAAAAAAAGATTTGTAATGCATTATTTCTCGTTCTACACGGACTCTTCTATGTCCTATTATTGTTTATAAGAGTGCACCACCTTCTTAATAGATACCAAACTATTTGCTTCCTAGTTTCCTATTTTCTTTGTCCCATCTTTCTCAAGTAGTGGGTTTACATTTGCTACCTTCCGTCTGTGGGAAGCATTCGAGAATCTCTGAGCAGTGCATTTGTTATTTCTGTAACCAACCTCTAATCCCTCATGTCTTGGGGATTCATTTGCTTTCTCATTAATGTCTCCAGTTCTGGTATTTTATAAATGTTAATTTCTTTGAGCTCTGCATTCACGCCAGCCCTACAGTTCACCACTATTTCCAAGAGGTTTACTGTCTCTTCCCCTGTCACTGTTTGCGGGACCATATGCAGTATTTTAAATTTGCACTATATGCAATATGAAATTCAGTTTGAAAATATCTCCAGGTATTGCCGAGGAATATTTGAAAATGCTGCTGCACAATTCTGGGATTATTGACTTTAGTTCTTATATTTCAGCTTTATTATGTCTAACTGGTGCCATTACACATTTTCTTCTTGCATTGTTTTAATGTTTTACATCTAAAGATGTGTCAGTGTGAAATACTATATTAATTAACTGAATTCAAATGAGAGGCATTTTATTCCCATGGTGAGAAAACGATAAAACCTTTTACTTCAAGTAAATTTCCCTGACAAATCCAGCAGTAAGAGGACTTTAGTTTGAACCTAAGCTTTTATCTTCAAATTTTTTTCTTGGAAATTCTTAAATGTGCACAAAAAGCAGGAAAAAAAAATAGCTTTGAATTCAAGGTTGTTTGTCCTTTATTGCTGGCAACATAAGCCCATGTGGATGATGAAGAACTATTGATTTACTATATGGCTTGCTTTAAAATGGTATCCTCCAAGGAAGATACCAAGAAATCAAAATTTGAAAGCTGTAAAAGGAATAAGGGAGCATTGCAAAACAAGGAATAACACTTCCATTCAGTTTGATTCTTTGGACAAAATATTTTGGTAAATAAGAAAAATCCTAGCACTCATGTACAAAAATACACTGTAATGATGTTGCATCAGTTTCATCCAGGGCTATTGGAAAGTTATTTTCAAGCACAGGTGTAGTATTCGTTAGCATGCGATTTGTGGTTCTTTCACACAATAATACTCATTAGCTGTGCATAATTTAGGAAGTAATCTACAAACCAATCTGTACAACATGTCATCATGGCTGGAGTTCTTAAGGTGTTGTTTCTTGACAGAAATCACTGCTGAATATGAGGAAATGGTGGCAGAGCAAGACAGCAGAAGGGCATGCACAATACAAATACAGGAGGCACATTTGCAAATCGATAATATCCTTGCATATTACTCCATTGATGTTTTCTGTAACAAATATCTCAGTGATTATGCTGTAGAGGTCTCTTTAAGTCAGGCATGAGCAGGCGTGCTTCCTTTTGTTAGGATCTGCATTTCTGACGATGGCCCACGCTATTTGTTATTTATCTGTGGTCCCTTGGAGCAATAGCAAGATCAAATACGTATTGGCATCACAGCTACGTGCCTAGTATCCTTTTTCATAGATTTATCACTAGTATGGAAGCATCTGTCCAAATTGTTTTTTTTTCCAGTTTTGAATATTTTTTCTTTGGACTTTGGTGAAGTAACTATGTAGCTGAATTGTAAAGAGTTAAACTATTTCCATCTGTCAACCATTGGTGTAGTGGGGTGGTGATCTCGGAAAATGTATAATGAACTTGACTAGGAATGGTCAACCTGATCCAGGTGAAGCTGTCAAGAGTGTGCAGGAGCAGCCCACACAAGAAACTCCTCCTTGCTGTTCCATATTAACTTGACATGGCTCATGTGTGGGCTGTGTGGGTCAGGTGTCAGGTTGTGTGGGGCCAACTCCTGAGGGACATTTCAGGGTCTGGGTCTGGCCAAGCAAGAGTCATTTGTCCAAGTTCCTTCACAGCAAAGTTAGCTGAGGTACACTGATTAGAATAGATCAGTTATGGATTCAATGGACAATAGACAAAAGGTGCAGGAGTAGGCCATTCGGCCATTCGAGCCAGCACCGCCATACACTGTGATCATGGCTGATCATCCACATTCAGTGCCCCGTTCCTGCTTTCTCACCATATCCCCTGACTCCGCTATCTTTAAGAGGTCCATCTAACTCTCTCTTGAAAGCATCCTGTGAATTAGCCTCCACTGCCTTCAGAGGCAGAGAATTCCAGAGATTCACAACTCTCTGGGTGAAAAAGTGTTTCCTCATCTCCGTTCTAAATGGTCTACCACATATTCTTAAACTGTGGCCCCTGGTTCTGGACTCCCCCAACATCAGGAACTTGTTTCCTGCCTCTTGTGTGTCCAATCCCTTAATAATATTATATGTTTCAATAAGATCCCCTCCCATCCTTCTAAATTCCAGAATATACAAGCCCAGCTGCTCCATTCTATCAACATATGACAGTCCCGCCATTAACCTAGTTACTTTTCAAATTTGTTACTTTTATACACTGGTAAAAGACAAAATTCCATTACGCATTCATATCTGATCTGTGACCATTGTAGAGAGCAAGTTAACACCGAAGACACCAAAATGCTGGAGCAACTCAGCAGGTCAGGTAGCATCTCTGGAGAGAAAGAATGGGGGACATTTTGGGTTGAGACTCTTCTACAGTTACATTATCACATACTGAAGGTGAGGGGGTATGGCAGGGTTGCAGGAATTATAACTGCTATCACTGGGTGAAAAATGTGCTGTGATGTGCATGTCACACTTCCTTTGCCCATCCCTTTGATGGCTGTGTTTTAAGCTATAAAGGTTCTGGAATTCCACACCCTGAACTTAAAGGTTCAGTGTAAACATGGGTTGTGGTTCATGATAGTGAATTGGGGCCTTATTTATCGTTCAGCTACTGTAATTGTTTCTGTCTTCAGTGGGAAAGACTTTCAGGAGAATGTAAAAAAGGTTGGTGATTCATGCTGAGTGATGAAAATCAAACTGGCACGGTTATCCCTCTGTTTGACAGGCTGACCATGTTTTTGCCCAATTCCTCGTATAACTAGTTCAGTGGGTAGAATAAACTTATTTCCTCTTTATTTCCAGTACAGAATTGGACAACTGTACATGATAAGCAAACACAGCCACGAGCAAAGTGACAGAGGAGAGGGTGTGGAGGTGGTACAGAATGAACCTTATGACGATCCCATTCATGGCAAGGGCCAATATACAGAAAAGAGAGTTTACTTGAACAGGTAATGCAAGTTTAATGCGATAAATTAAAATTATGAGCTTGTGATAGATTATTATCAATTGCTTTTTATAACTAATTCACAATGTTACGGTTTTTTTTTGCTTTATAAAACTTGCCTATTGCAATATTATCTGACTAGAATATTAATAAATCATATAAATGCATTATTGTCTAAATGGAAACTATTTTAAATGGAAATCATAAAAGTTTAAATGAGTACTCATGTAAGTGTTTGCAACTTATTAAAATATAAGAACTGGGAATTGATGGGAACTCCATTGAGCACATCCATTAGGTGCAATCTCAGACTTGTTGGAGACACAAGAGAAATGAGTGGTTGTAATATGGAGCAAAAAACAAACTGGTGGAGGAACTCAGTTAGTCAGGCAGCAACTGTTGAGCAGAATGAAGGTTGATATTTCGGGTCAAGACTCTACATCAGATTCCTAAAGGGCCTGGCCCACTTAGGCTATTTTTTAGGCGGAGACAGGCGACTAGGCTGTCGCCACATGGTCGCTGGGGTGTCGCCTGTGTGGTCATGTGTCGCCTCCTCAGTCGCCCAAAGAGTTGCAGCATCTTTCTGGTCACCGCTGAATTTTCAACATGTTGAAAAATGTTCGGAGACAGTTGGCAACAGTGGGTTTGACGCCAATGAGCGTAGCTTGACTTCTCCTGACGTAGTTGCTGTCGTAGTTGTCACCAGATTAACGTAGGTTGTCGCCGGTGCTGACTTCATTTTTTTTGTTGTTAAAGCAATGATTCCATTTCAAATTTTATGTCGAAGCGGGGTCCAGTTGCCGTTTTTTCGGTGACCTGCTACGACTATGACAGTCGCCGGCAGTCGCCTAAAAATAGCCTAAGTGGGACAGACCTTTAAGTGATTTTAACTACAGTATTTGACATTTAGGCATAAAATCTTTAGTGGACATGGCAGGGTAGATGTTAAGATGTTTCCATGAGTGGAGAATGTGTTTGGAGAGGACATCGCCACAAGATCAGGGGCAATTATTTAAAACTGAAGTGTGTTGGAACTGCTTCTTGCAGAGGGTGGTGAATCCCCAGAATTCGCCACCATAATGGATTGGAGAGGCCTGATCTTTGAGTTATTTAGAAAATAGGACATTTCAGAGAATTGAGGGTAATAGGGAATTGGCACTGAAGAAAAGGTGAAGCTTGAGGTAAAGCACGATCAATGAGCTGAACTAAACTATTGAATGGTAGGTGGGTTTGAGGGACCATCTGGCCAAGTTGGTGGCCTCTCAGTGACCAAATCCCGAGAGTGGAAGAAACCTATAGCTCACAGTGCTAATGGTGTAACAAGTTATTAAACAAATCTGCTGGATCACAAAGGTACATTCCAGTCTATGTGATGTCACATTCTTACCGTGAAATTATCTGCCTTCATAAGGTCATAAGGAATAAGAGTAGAATTAGGCCATTCGGCCCATTAAGTCTACTCCTCCATTCAATCATGGCTGATCTCTTCCTTCTAACCTTCTCCAGGCTTCTCCTGCCTTCTCCCCATAACCTGTCCACACCTGTACTCATCAAGTGTAACCTGTACAATGCCTTCATTGTACTAATCTTCACTATTCCGGTGATACATTTTAAATATGTACCGAATTGAATTGTTACAATAGAACCATAGAAACATAGAAAAATAGGTGCAGGAATAGGCCATTCGGCCCTTCGAGCGTGCACCACCATTCAATATGATCATGGCTGATCATCCAACTCAGTATCCCGTACCTGCCTTCTCTTCATACCCCCTGATCCCTTTAGCCACAAGAGCCACATCCAACTCCCTCTTGAATATAGTCAATGAACTGGCCTCAACGACCTTCTGTAACAGAGAATTCCAGAGACTCACCACTCTCTGTGTAAAGAATGCTTTCCTCATCTCGGTCCTAAAGGAATTCCCCCTTATCCTTAGACTGTGACCCCTTGTTCTGGGCTCCCCCAACATCGGGAACAATCTTCCTGCATCTAGCTTGTCCAACCCCTTAAGAATTTTGTAAGTTTCTATAAGATCCCCCCTCAATCTTCTAAATTTGAGTGAGTACAAGCCGAGTCTATCCAGTCTTTCTTCATATGAAAGTCCCGACATCCCAGGAATCAGTCTGGTGAACCTTCTCTGATCCCCCTCAATGGCAAGAATGTCTTTCCTCAGATTTAGAAACCAAAACTGTACGCAATACTCCAGGTGTGGTTTCACCAAAAGAACCTCCCTGCAGTAGAACCTCCCTGCTCCTATACTCAAATCCTTTTGCTATGAATGCCAACATACCATTTGCTTTCTTCACTGCCTGCTGCACCTGCATGCCTGTATGCCTGCAACAATCCTGTGTCTTTGTTGATTGATACTGATCGGTTTCCTAAATACCAACTATTTAATCTACTAATTCTAACAACAGGAATCTGAATAGCCTGCTTCTAATTCCATGTCTAAAAATCATGATTTTAGAAACTGTAATTGGTCTTTAAATGATCTATAGTACTGTAATTCTAGTTGGAATAATTAGTAAATCCACTGTTCTGGAGCAATCACAAAGTGATTTGTAATCAAGAATTATTGAGAAGATGAATAATTTTAAATTTTGGTGAAGATATTTTGTGAATCTCTGAGTCCATTATAACGATTTAAATTTAAAATATTCTAGTCTTCCAAATTCTAGGAACAGAGTGTGTTATTATACACTTTTACCATAAAAGCTACACAGAAAAGACTAATGTGACATGGGATGTGTAAAATGGTGGTGCACTCTAAAGCACCAGCAACCATTTGGTCACTGCACCTACTCGCAGTCACGGTGGCACAGTGGTGGAGTTGCTGCCTGACAGCGAAATCCCGGCTACGGGTGCGGTCTGTATGGAGTTTGTACGTTCTCCCCGTGATCTGCGTGGGTTTTCTCCCATACTCCAAAAACGTACAGGTTTGTCGGTGAATTGACTTGTTTGGCTTGACAACAAATGTTAAACTGTCCAAGATGGCGATATGCAGAGTACTGCCCTGCCGACTACAAAATTGAGAAGGTTCAGAAGGTACTTGCAGCCGAGGCCTTGACACTGAAATTAAGCTGCAACGCTGGTTTTTAAGGCAGGGATTGTTGGCCGGTGTGGGGATGAAGGGCGGGGAGTCGCCGATGGTTGGTCAGCAGGATGCAGTTGGGGAGATCAGGGAGTGGAGATTGAGTAACTTGGTGGATCAAATCAGCAGCTGGTCAGTTAGAGGAACTGACAGGGGCCGGGGAGATTTGTGATGTCCAGGTAGGTGGCAGCATGTGGAGTTGGTCGTGTGGTGTGACGGGGGGGGGGATAGTGGGGGTGTTGGTGGAGGAGGAATGGGGGATGATTGTGGGAGGGGGGAATAGGGGTTTGGTGGAGGATGAAGGTCAACAAGTTTGAAGGTTCAGGCTGCACTGCAGTGCCAAATGGCACATACCCCAAATACCCCAGCTTCAAAACAAACAGGGCATTATATCATCGAGTGGATCCTGCTTTGGCAAGCACGTTAGGGATACAAAGAAGGTGCAGAGAGAAATTTCATGGAGGGGATAAGAATAAAGAAATAAAAGCAGTAGTCTATTCTGCCACTCTCACCTCTTTCGCCATTCAATTAGGTGCCATTTGTGATGTTTTGAAAAACTTAACTCACTACTAGATGCCAGTTCTTTGAAATAACAGGTTCAGTGTGTTTTCTCCTCTGTAAGAAATAAGATTGTGTACCAATCATTCAAATGATGCATTGATCTTTTAATATAGCACAATCAGCAAACGTTATAAATTCATACATTCATACATTCTCTGGTGCCTTAAGCATGACCATAACCTGCACTTTTAGGCATCGAGATTCACTCAACAAATAATGCATGCAATGCCCCCTAACGCCTTGCATTCTGTACATGGGGCTAATGAAGTCTCCTGCTTTTCTTCAACGTAGGAAAAAACCCTTGAACTGTATTCCTGATGCACCAGCATCTGTTGTAAATATATCCAAATGTTGATGGACTCTACACAAAATTTCAGTAATGGATCACCAAATCACTTTAGACACTACAATAAAGCATAGCTTTGATGCAGTTAATAATTCCATGATTTCTGTGTTACATAGAGGCACCATGCCCCATGAAAGCACCATCAACAAATGATAAGCCACAATTCCATTGAATAGCAACGCATATGCCCAAGAATTTATTGCAAAACAATATCTTAGGAATTGGCTCATTTTTGGGCATGCAGAAAATACAATTTATATATTTGCATCACCAGTTTTTTTACCCAGGTAGGTGAATCAAAAATAGGACATATGTTTAAGGTTAGAGGGACAAGATTTAATGCAAACCTAAGTAGCAACTTTTTAACTCAGTGGATGGTGAGTATATGGAATGAGTTGCCAGAGGAGGTAGTTGAGACAGATACTATAACAGCATTTAAAAGACACTTGAACAGGCACATGGATAGGAAAGGTTTAGAGGGATATGGGCCAAATGTGGGAAAATAGCAGCTTAGATGGATCATCTTGGTCTATAGGATCAAGTTGTGCCAAAAGTCATGTTTCTGTGATGTATGAGTATATGACTCCTGTTCCTGCCTCAAAGGTGACACTAAATGTTCTCCAGATATCGATCTTATTTCTATAAAGATCAATATCTCATGAAATACATATTGGTGAAAGGCCACTGTTTCTCCGCGTCCAGCCTTGCTAACAGTGTTGATGGAAGTCAGAAATGGTTTATTCACATTTATTGGTCAGGACGAGAGTATCCTAATTAAAATATTCTCTTTCATAATCTGAAAAGTTTAAATAGATACTTACACTAATACATGAATTCAACTGCTGTTTCTAATTATTGTTGGCTCTCTGTTGCCCATGATAGAATTTCCAAACCTAACAGCACAGTTCTGCATCTGAGAGGAAGCAGAACATATCGTTACATACTTTGACTTTTGGCATCACCTCAGAGAGAAAGGAGGGAAGCAAAACTTTCTTTAAGGGAAGCAGATAGTGCAGAAAAGAAAATAACTGAGAGGAAATTCAGAAAAGAATTTGCTAAGAGGACATGACATTTTGAATAGCCATGAGGCTTCTCTATCTGTAATCTGCCACAGTTCAGAGAAAGTGACAAAGTATTCCACTCAGAGATGTAATTCAAGAAATTACTCTCTTGAAGAAAGCAGGTGTTTTCCCCTGCAGCATCCACCATGCTCTGCTCGTTACTCTGATGTAATTATTTTCATTTTCCATGATGAGTAGCCTTCAGTGTTGTCAAGTCATATTGGGAGCAGCAGTGTTTGCCTGAATAGGAAAAAGCTCGCTAATAAATCACAGCTTTCCTATTTCACATCACAGGATAATATTGATAATGCTCAAATGTAAATCTTGACCTTCCCAAGTTTTACTCTCCTGTTCGTCTTCAATTGTTATGTTTTGAATATTATGAAAAGGTGTAGCTTCTGACGTCCATGGTCAAATTACCTTGTAGAGACACCAAACACCGTGAATAAATGGTTTCTTTATTCAGGCATCATAGGTTAGATATACATGCACGCTTCGTCCTCTAACACAAAAGACATTGTTGCTGCTGCGAGGCTGTTGTCTCGTGGCCTCGAGCTGAGCTCCTGCTGGGGTGGCAGGTCACTCACGTGAAGAGAAAAGAAGAGGAAGAGGGAGGGATGGTTGACCCGGGGTTCGTTCTATATACTGGGCCACATTCCTATACCCCGTGACAACTCCTTCCCGCCATTGCCCAGTCATGTGACACTACCTCCGACTGCCGAGGGTTTGCATAGCAAGTGGCCTAACCACCGGGTGTCATCACAACCTTTCATTGATTTGAATCACTTTAGTTTTACTTTTGCAATTTCATTCAATATAATATTCTGGATTTTTATGTAACAATCATAAATGCATCTATAAAGATCATTACCCAAAAGCTTCCTATAATAGACAAAAAAATGTTTCTCTCCTTTTAATAAACAAGACCTATAACAGCAAAGATTCAACCTTTGGATCCTCTCTGCAATATCTCCAGTGGGTGATGTCATGCAAATTTCTTAGCAACTAGAAACCAATACTCAACATGTGGTCTGACCTGAGCACCTGTTCATTTGATGATGACTTCTACTGATTTGCATTCTACTGCTTTGATTTTGTTGGCATGTAATATTATGCAGCATAATTTACCCATCATAATCAACCCTTTCCCAGTGAATTAATTCCAAAATAGCATTTTTTATGACTAAAATATCTGCATTTTTCCCTCAAAAGGAAACTTTTTATATTTAAAGTTATGAAATTTAATGCTATTTCTATTTCTAACCCAAGATCAAGCTCATTTTTTTTTCCTATGATAACAACTTGTTCCTGCTTGTACTTTTGGAGATTTTAATATCCTCTGCATAATCTTTTATTTACTAGATTCTTCACCAGTGTTTCACGTCTGTTTTTTTTTACTGCGTCTCTACACCTTCTCTTCCTGCAGCAAGACTATTTCCTCCACTGTGTCACGGCTTCATCCGTGGCCCTTTACTATTCCTCACTCACATCCCACCCTTTGATATTATCCATAATGCGAATCTCCAACCCACGCTTTCTTTTCATGGGTAACTATCGGCACATTTGTCTTCCGAGCCGTAGTGCCACGCCAGATTTGTAAGCTGCTGTGCCCAGCCTTTAAGTATTTTCTCTATTATCTGCCTCCATTTCTTTTATCGTTGCACAATGTTCAGGATTTCTGATTGTTTGTTTTCCTTTGGGAGTGTTATGTTAAAGTGGAAGTCTGGAAGTAATGTTGAAAGAAGGACAATTAAGTACAGTCTAAAGACTTCAAATCAAAATCAGTAATGGAAAAGCAAAAATACTGCTGAAAATCTGAAATAAAGCAATGAAAATGCTTGGAATACTCTGCAGTTCAGGAAGCATCTGTAAACAGAAAAATAGAGTAACCAATCCCTTCATCCAAAGACAGAAGGTCACTAACTTGAAACATTAACTTTTGCCTACAGCAATAGAAGTCTTGATCAATCTCATCGCTGGACTTATGATATTCATCAACCTGGTAACGCAAGACACAATGATCTAGTTTATGTTTTTATTTTTTACTAGGAGGAGTTTAAAGCTAATTTAAGTAATTTGAGAAATAAAAACAGGTTTAAAATAAAAACCATGAGGTAAGAGATCATGGCTGATCTGACCTTGTTTTCACTTGCATTTTGGCTGCCTATACTCCATAACTCTTCAATCCTCAATAGCTCTATACTGTATTACAATATACAGATCCACTGTTTACAGCTTAATGGAACTTTATAATTGGCATCTGACCTCATTACACCAAGTGTGTGGAATTCTCTTCCTCAGAGGGAGGTGGAGGCTGGTTCTCTGGATGCTTTCAAGAGAGTTAGATACTCTTAGGGACAGCGGAGTTAAGGGATATGGAGAGAAAGCAGGAATGGGGTACTGATTGTGGATGATCAGCCATGATCACATTGAATGGTGGTGCTGGCTTGAAGGGCCGAATGCCTACTCCTGCACCTTTTGTCTATTGTCTATAATTCAGTCTACCTGCTAAAAGATTAAAAAACTACAAGTATTGGCCCAAGTGAAAAACACAAACCAAAATGAAACCTGCATATAAGGCTAATGTCAAATCCTCACTCATAGAGAATTGTGAAATTAGGACATCTTCTGTATTAAAAGAAAATCATCATTGTGGTCTGCTCCCCATTTGGCATGTTAATACTTAACGTGCATTTCCAGGGAGAATGGAGGTGTTTTTTTCAGAATCACATAAAACAGGAGGGAGGAATGAGTATGAAAGGATAGCAGCAAAACATCTTTCAGGGGAAACCTCAAACCACAATGAGCAATACCCATCGGATTCAGAGATCAAGGCCTGAACGAACTACACATACCAGTTCAATGAAGCTTTGATCTTTACAGAGACCTGCTGGCACAAATTTGTTAATGATCAAATTTTCATACAAGAATTTGTGAACATAAAAATTGATATCCTGGGGTGGGGAGACATTTTGAATCATGCATAGCTCATTGCCTTCAGCATGATACAATGAATTGTGCAGGAAAGAACTGCAGATGCTGGTTTAAACCGAAGATAGACACAATGAGCTGGAATAACTCACATAGGCAACATCTCTGGAGAGAAGGAATGGGTAACGTTTCGGGTCGAGACCCTTCTTCAGGCTTCTTCTGAAACAAAGTCCAATCAAGGAAAGTCTGAGGGTCACCAAAGAAGTTGATAGTAGTTCAGCACTGTGTTCAGTTGTGGTAAGATGAATCAGTTGCCTGATAACAGCTGGGAAGAAACTGTCCCTGAATCTGGAGGTCTGCATTTTCACACTTCTATACCTTTTGCCTGATGGGAGAGGGTAGAAGAGGGAGTGGCCAGAGTGCGACTCATCCTTGATTATACTACTGGCCTTGCCGAGGTAGCGTTAGGTATAAATGGAGTCATAATAAAATACTTTCTATGCATGTGTAGTGGTTGTGAGTTGTAAAGGACATGCCAAAGTTCCTAAGCCTTCTAGGGAGTTAGAGGCGTTGGTGTGCTTTCTTGGTCGTTGCTTCAATATGGGTGGTCCAGGAGATGTTGTTGATATTACTTCCTAGGAATTTGAAGTTTTCAACCATCTCTACTTGTGCTCAATGCAAACTGAGCTATGTGTACCCCGCCACTTCCTAAAGTCGTTCACTACCTCCTTAGTCTTGCTGACATTGAGGGAAAGATTGTTGTCTCGACACCAGGACACGAGGTTCTCGATCTCCTTCCTATACTCCGTCTCATCATTATTTGATATCTGGCCCACGATGGTGGCGTCGTCTGTGAATTTGAGAATTGAATTAGATTTGTACGTGGCTGCACAGTCATGGGTGTACAAGGAGTAAAGAAGGGGGCTGAGAACGCATCCTTGCGGAGCACCAGTGTCCCCTGGTTTGTCCCCTATCCTCAATGATTGAGGTCCGTTGGTCAGGAAATCAAGGATCCAGCTGCAGAAATTAGTGCTGACACCAAGTCCCGCATGTTTGGTGATAATCTTGGATGGTATAATGGTAGAGGCAGAGCTGTAATCTATGAATAAGAGTCTGACGTACAGTAGGTGGCTCTCTTAACCAGGTATTCTAGGGATAATCGTGGGGCTAGGGCGATGACATAGTCCGTGGACCAGTTGTGACGGTAGGTGAACTGCAGTGGGTCAAGGCCTCTCAAAATATTTCATGGTGATGGACGTCAAGGCCACAGGAAGGTGGTCGTTTAGGCATGAGGTCTTGCTTTTCTTCGACACTGGTATGACGGTGGTCTTCTTGAAGTAGGCGAATACCTCAGAATGGAGTAGGGAGAGATTAAAGATGTCTGCGACTACTCCCACTAGCTGGTCCATGCAGCTACTAAGGACATAGAAACATAGAAAATAGGTGCAGGAGTAGGCCATTCGGCCCTTCAAGCCTGCACCACCATTCAATATGATCATGGCTGATCATCCAACTCAGTATCCTGTACCTGCCTTCTCTCCATACCCCCTGATCCCTCTAGCCACAAGGGCCACATCTAACTCCCTCTTAAATATAGCCAATGAACTGGCCTCAACTACTTTCTGTGGCAGCGAATTCCACAGATTTACCACTCTCTGTGTGAAAGAAAATGTCTCATCTCGGTCCTAAAAGACTCCCCCCTTATCCTTAAACTGTGACCTCTTGTTCTGGACTTCCCCAACATCGGGAACAATCTTCTTGCATCTAGCCTGTCCAACCCCTTAAGAATTTTGTACATTTCTATAAGATTCCCTCTCAATCTTCTAAATTCTAGCGAGTACAAGTCGAGTCTATCCAGTCTTTCTTCATATGGAAGTCCTGCCATCCCAGGAATCAGTCTGATAAACCTTCTCTGTACTCCCTCTATGGCAAGAATGTCTTTCCTCAGATTAGGAGACCAAAACTGTACGCAATACTCCAGGTACTGTACGCAATACTCCAGGTACACGGCCAGGAACTCCATCTGGGCCAGTTGCCCTAAAGATGACCAATCTAACCTCTGCTGCAGTCACCCTGGGGAGAGGCACACTGGAGTCTGAAGGGCCAGGTTGAACTTCAGCTCGAAGCGAGCATAGAAAGCATTCAGTTCATCAGGCAGGGTCGCACTATCACCAATTATGTTGCTTGACCTTGCTTTGCAGCCAGGTACATTATATTGTCAGTTAGCCTTTTACAGTACATATATAAAATAATTAAATTAATTACAGAGCCACTTATATGCACACTCATACTCCTGACCAATTGAGAATTCACTCAGTCTCTTACTTTTCTCATCTACAAATCTCTTCATCACAAACAGTGAACATCTCTGAATGATCCACTCCGGGTACAGATCATTCCAGCGGATCAGTTCTCCAGAGTGGCATGATAAATACCTGATCTCATATTTGCACTTTAATTGTTACCTAACAGTGTAGAACTATAAATATAGTTACATGTACTAAACAGCAACTTTTCACATTAAACTTAACATCGGCTAACCCTGATTAATAACTACAATAGCTACACTTATACTTTGTATTTAGTACATTAATTAATATGAACACAATGATTTCCAAATTAAAATGATAAATGCTGGGGATAATCGGTAGGTCAGGCAGCATAATTCTATGTGAAAGCAAAACATTACTTTCAACAATACAGAAGGAGGCCATTCAGCCCACCAAGTCCATGTATTCTCTTAACAGAACAAAGCCATTCCACCTCTTCTCTGCCTGAAATGTATTCTCCCACATGTCTACCAATGCCCATTGATTCATTTTCTTCTTACACTGAAGAATAATTTACAGTGGCCAATTCATCCATAAGCACACTTTTGGGATGTGGGAGAAACCGAAGCATCTGTTGGAAACTAATGACTTCACAGGGAGCACGTGTAATCCCCAAACAGACTGCACCCAAAGTCAGGAACAATTCCAGGTCCCAGGAGCTGTGGGGCAGCAGGACTACCTGCTGCACCACCTTGCCACCCAGATACTAAACGCTTTAATTAAAAACAGAAAATGTCAGAAGAACTCTACAGCTCAGATGCAAATTCTGAAAGATGAAATAATGTTTAAGGTTAAAGACCTTTCATCAGAACCAGAGAAGTGATTTAGAATGCAATGAGGAAGAGGGGGTGAAAAAACAAAGGGAATATCTACAATATATTGACAACTAAGATTGTTCAGATAACATAATGGCCTTCGGCACCGTCCAGTCAACGAACAAAATCGGACATTTGGAGAAAAATGTAACAAATGAAGGTGTAGGAAGTGTGAGATGGAGAAGACAACAAATGCTGGAAATTTGAAACAAATCAGAATGCTGGAAATGCCCTGCAGATCAAGCGGCATCTGTGAAGAGGAGAAAAACAGTGTTAAAACAGTTATTGGGTTCAATATAGAATTGCATGGTGTGCTAAGTGCCTAGATATAATATAAGGTGCTGTTCCTTGACTTTACATTGGTTATTGGTGAAAGTGTGTAGAAGAGCAAAGGCAGAGAGAAGAGAATGGAAACGTGATGGACAGTTAAAGAAACAGGTGACCAGAAGGTTAGGATCATCTTTGTGATGTGAACTGAAGTATTCTGGAAATGGTCACCCAAACTGGGTTTGGTTTGATGCAGTGTAGTGTACTGCACTGCAAAAAAACAAAAGCAATACAAGAAATTAGAAGTGTAAGTGAATTATTGTTTCAACTGCAAGGTCTGTCTGGGCTTCTGGTTAATGGACAAAGAGAAACTAAATGGCAGGCGCAACATCTCCTGCAGTAGCTTGTAAAAATGTCATGTCGTGCAATTACTCTCTGGGATATCTGCAGCTGTACACCTTCAACAATTTATTTCTGGGTAAATGCAGCATAAAAATACTCATGGAGCAATTTCCTACTCTTCACTGTTTCTTCCAGCTATAAATACCTTATTTTTAAAATCTACTCCAAAGCATTGCCTTTGTCGGTTATCACCCACATTGTTAGAAGGTTTATATGAAATGTTCTACTTCTCTTAAACTGATGACTGCTAGTTGCTGAAAAATCACCTTCTTGCCTTATTGAATCTTCCCATTTCATTTGATGACTCCATTTTTTTAACTCAATTTGTTCAAACTTGGCATAGAATGAATGTATTTCCTGTTCGAAAAGCATTGTTGTTGGTTTTAGTTTCTATAGAAAATACAGCGTAAAATACACCTTTCGCTCTCTTGAATGCAAATCATCAATCTCCAAGATAATTCCAAAGAGTTTTATTGTCACCATTGACTTTTTCATGGTAGATATTACAGTTGCTCTATTAGATTCTGGGAGGTGCTGACTTCGCACCTTTCAAACGGCGGTCTTTTAGAGTGGGGGTAGTGCTGTCTGAAATATGGGTGGTTCCTCAATGTTCCTTGATCTTTTCACTATCAAACCCAGTCCCTAATTGAAATTACTCAATCCAATCTTTGCATGACATGGTCTTTATGTAACTGAATCTATCTGTCCACTGGAAATCCAAGTTTTCACTCCCTGGAAGTCAGAGAGAACTCCTGCGTAAATAACCATTAACTCTGCCTCATTGGAAAGTGGTTGAGGTATTTCTAACACACCATATAACCATATAACCATAAAACAATTACAGCATGGAAACAGGCCTTCTCGGCCCTTCCAGTCCGTGCCGACCATTTATTTTCCCCTAGTCCCATCTACCTGCACTCAGACCATACCCCTCCATTCCCTTCCCGTCCATATACCTATCCACTTTACTTTTAAATGTTAAAATCGATCCTGCCTCCACCACTTCTGCTGGAAGATCATTCCACACAGCTACCTCTCTCTGAGTAAAGAAGTTCCCCCTCATGTTACCCCTAAACTTCTGTCCCTTAATTCTCATGTCATGCCCTCTTGTTTGAATCTTCCCTACCCTCAATGGGAAAAGCATATCCACGTCAACTCTGTCTATCCCTTTCATCATTTTAAAGACCTCAATCAAGTCCCCCCTTAACCTTCTGTGCTCCAAAGAATAAAGACCTAACTTGTTCAACCTTTCTCTGTAATCTCCCACAATCACTACCTTGTGCTTACTACTAATATCTGCTATCTCCTTACATATTAGCTCTTCCAATTCTCACTCCCCATTTGGCGGGCACATGATCTAGCCGACAACAAAACAGCTTACCACAGTTTCAATACATAATTGTTAAGGGCCTGTCCCACTGTACGAGGTAATTCAAGAGGTAGTTCAGCCGAGTTTTCCCCTGATTCGAACTCTGAGAATGTCCGTAGCGGGTCCGTAGGAGTTCGTGGATGTCTCGTAGCGGCTCCTACGAGTAACGGTAGGTACTCGGGAAATCCGGTAAACTCGTGATGTTTTTTCAACACTGAAAAATGTCCACGAGTAAAAAAATACTCGTGATGAAAAGAATTGTTACTTTTTACTCGTACGAGCCGCTACGAGACATCCACGAACTCCTACGGACCTGCTATAGACATTCTCTGAGTTTGAATCAGGGGAAAACGCGGGAGAACTCTTGAATTACCTCGTACAGTGGGACAGGCCCTTTAGCATTGTTTTCTCATCATTATGTATTTACATGACATCCCTTATCATCCTTCGCTGGCAGTGGATGCCATTCAACATTCCATCAGATTTCCATCTCCTCTTTATTTATCTTCTTAAAACCTATGTGCACAGTATCCCAGTGAGACTGCAACACACTCTTGTCCACTTATATCTCAGGCTAAGGTGGATCACTGTGTTGATCATCATTTGCCTTCGCTGGTGACTTATACACCTGTACAATATACCCCACCCTGGGAAAATTATAGCATTAGGCAGAATTGGAATCATGAACAGTCATTCTGAGATTGGGTGGCTTCCATAATATCCAAGGCAAGGCTTCCCCACTTTTTTGCCATTTGCAGGCTTCCCGCCTTTTGCACTCGGGTAAACCCAATTGTTCACATGTCTCAGCTGATAAGTAGTAGGTTAGTTTGGCATTACCATTTTTGCGTTGTTTTCTGACCGCAACTGAGTATTGTGCCCCATGTGAAACAGTTCATGTTTTTAAGCATCATTGCTGTACCAGTGGCTTTTGAAACGCTTCTTCAAAGGTTCAATGGTTTTGAATTCCCTCATTTGTCCATCTACAATAATCAGTCCTTTAGCACTCAACCTAAAAAAAAACGTCTAGAAATTATACCTACATTTCATGGCACTTGTATACTCACCAACATCTCATATATCTCCAACCTGACTTGCAGCATCAATACCATCATCATCTTTTCATGGACAGGCACATTTCTCTATCCTGCATCCTCCTCCCTGGGTCTTGACAGTATCAATCATCCATCTTTAGTCATTCTGTATACTTATGGCTCAGACCAATTTCTTTGAGCTTGCCAAGATATATGTCTGCCATCATTATTGTTCTAACTCAAAGTAAAATTCTGTTGTAGCCTCACATTTGATTATCATTGTGCTGCTTCCTCAAAGAGCAACATCCCAGACTCTTTGCAAGTGCAATATCTATATGTTCCCTGCTGTTGCTGCTTATTAAAACCATTAACTGAGTTAGAACTATCAATGAGTATATTTTATTGAAGGAGGTCAGCCCTTAACTGATATCAGGAGCGGGATCAACATTATTACAATATAACATGCACACAGTCCCAAGAGGTAATTGATCCTCATATGCACATTGGCAATTGTGACAGAAAGAGGAATCTGCATTAGAGTGAATGATGCCTGGAAGCCAAATCCAATTTCCCGATGAACAAAACTTATGCCAAAGAAAATTGCAAACACTTCAAAAGAGCTAAATTTTGTAATTTACCCAGAAAAAAGTAAAGGGTTCCATTTCCAGGTAACAAAGCTGCAGTATTTCAACAGGTGTAGAAACTATTATAATGTGGGAAAGGGCATAATGCTAAAATAAATTAAATGCCTACAATTTACAAATGCACCTACAAATTAATGATAAAACAAAGTGCTGGAGGAACTTATTCAAGCATTAAGTCAGGAAGCATCTGTGGAGGAAACAGACAGATGACATCTCGGGTCAGAACCTGTCAATACCCATGATATACAGGGCAATGCCCATTACAGAACACAAGGAAACAGTCCTTGAATATAGGGAGACCAAAGATGTTCTTGTGTACATGGAAGACTCCTGCAATTCTTTGGCCCACAAAAGAAAAGCTCATTTTCCCCATCTATTGACTAGTTTGAGTAATGCACCCCCGGAATGTGGTTTTACTTACTGGGTGACATTTTTCCATATTTTTAAAGCAACAAGCTGTTAATTAATTAAGAGAAGGCCCACTTTTTTTAATTTAAGTCCGGCTACTTTCATGTTCACTGATGTTAAGATAAACAACGTTAAATAAGTAAGTAAGTAAGTAGGTTTATTGGCCAAGTATTCACATACAAGGAATTTGCCTTGGTGCTCCGCCCACAAGTAACAACATAACATACAGTGATAGTTACGAATGACTCAGTCGTTAAACATTAAACATTAATAATAATAAAACATTAATGATAAAACACCATTGACAAGCATGTGAACCAACAAAATAGTAAGATTAAACAAGAACTTACCAGTTTGAAGTTTTATCTTTATTTTATGAGGAGTTACGATGAGGGATTTCGTGAAGACCCCGCCAGGCACGCATGCGAAACATTCTTCAAAGCAGCGGTGTGGAATCACAGATAACAACAATGACTGAAGATAGTAAGATTTAAGAGAACTAACATAACAGTTGAAATTATGATAGAGGCTTGGGAGCGGAGGGCACAAAATCCCTCATCGTAACTCCTCATAAATAAAGATCAAACTTCAAACTGGTAAGTTCTTGTTTAATCTTACTATTTTACTTCGGAGTCACGTGAGTGACTTCGTGAAGATTTCAAAGCTCTGTGATTACATGCCCTGGACCATGTCCATGCTTACACACTGCCGTAATTCTAATGGAGGAAGTATGTTAACGTATTTCAGACTTGAACAAGCTGAAAAATAATAACATTTGGTAATACAACAATAACCCCCTGAACTCTGGGACAAACGTTTAGGGAACAGCACTTAAAACTGAATCCGCCAACGTTGCGGGAGCGGTTATAAGTCAGTTATAAAACCGCTGAAATGTAGATTCACTGGCCCAGCTCGCTATTGCGAGGCCATAATCCATGAACACCACCATGGTCCTTGCCACTGATGTGAATGCAGCCCTGGTAGAATGACATTTAAAATGTTAATGTCTTACGTGCTGCACCGAATACCACCTTGAGTCATCTGGAGATAGTCTGCACGATCATCCTGTGACGTGGGTTTCCATGGCTGAAACAGATCCGTCTCCATATACCTGATGCCCATTTTCAGACCTGTAGTCCCAGGTCTGTGTAGTTTAAGCAACTCTTCTATAAATAAGTTACGTTATTATGGGCCGGTCATTCTATCCAGGTTTAATTCCTGTTGAGTCTTGACCCATTGTGCTGTGTTCAGTGCTATTACCATAACCACTTTGAAGGTGAGTAAGTCCAGTGGTAAATCTTTCATAGGCGACTAGCTCCTGAGTAGGGTCAACACTACCTCCAATCTCAGGTAATATAATATCATGGTCGGGGAGGGATGGATAGACCATATCCCTCATAGTTTGGATACCAGCTGGTGAGATCCCACTCCAATCTTGAGATAGGATGACAGTGCACTCCTGGCACTGTATACAGCACTGTAACTGAGGGACTCATCATAATGAAGACCCGTGAGGATTCCAGCACCTTGGAGATCGTAGCAGATATGTAGATGGTCTAGGTCCGACTACAGAAAACTTCCCATATCCTTATGTAGGTGAGGTATTGCTTCCTAGTGGACTCTCTCTGCACGATGCTGTTTGACGTCCATGGTCCTTTATGTTGCAGAGCCTGGTTGCGTTTCCTGCAGCACCTGTCTGATGAAGCAGAATGGGGAAAGCATAGAAAAAACGCATTTCCCCCCCAATGTAGTGAGAACGCGTCCACCGCCACTGCCCCAGGATCTGGTTCTCAAGAGACATATGTTGGTATCCAATGGCTCAACCTGGACGCAAGGAGGTCGGTATCTGGTGTTCCATATTAGGCTATAATTTTAGCAAATATTTGGAGGTTCAAATCCACTTGATGTCGTTATTAAATACTTGTGACCTGGTGTCTGCCACTATATTGAGCTTAACCAGAAAGTACATAGCTGAACCCAAATATTTCTTTCAATCCACCAGAGCCAAATTAATGTTTCCAATTCATCACAAGATATTGATTTGACACCACCCATAAGGTTTAAATATGCCACCTCAGTGGTATCATTTTGAAGACGAACATACGTATGCTGCAGATTAGTGCATTAAGCCCGCAGCCCTTGACATGCTCCCAGTATTTCTAAACAGTTTATTCTTTGCGATTGAAGACAAGTAGACTCTTGTAAATCCAATCTACCGCCCCAACTGGAATGGTGTCGGTAGTTCCCCAGCCCTTGGCACTTGCGTTGGTTTGTAACGCGACTAATGGGTTTGATGTAATGATGGGATTTAACAATCACAACCATTGCTAATCCACCATTCTAACTCAATTTATGCTTCAATTGGCAGCTGCATAGGCTCGTAAATGTCCAGCATTCGCTTTTAATGCTGAGACTTTCGCTTTTTCCCAAGCTTTGATAGCGTAACGGCCCAATTATGTGGCTGAAATGTAGCTACAAATTTACCAATTACCTTAGTAGCATGTCTAAAGTCGGTTCCCTGGCACAAGCAAGGCTGGTACATGCGTCTATTATGTCTATTGCTCTGTTCCCTGGGATAGTGACAAACAGAGCCCCAGAATGTATGTAACCTCCCTCCTACTTGTGAGGTTATGCATGCAGTACTTCCAAGAGAACCAGGCCCCCTTACCTCCATGGTTATCGGCGGGCCTGGTTCGGATATGTTCTTGATGGTCTTCCCCCCCCCCCCCCCCCCCCCGAGATTTGGAGGTCCTCCCCAACAGCTGTCTTGGTGGTGTGGTGGAGGTATGACCCAACCCAGCGAATTTAGGGTTAAGGTCGGGCCGGATGGAGCTCTGACTAAAACAGTTTATTTCGAAGTGTGCTACACAGGAGGGCTAAAGCATCCTGCTGCTCTGCGGATACACCGACGTCAACAGCTTCAGAATTTTCTGCATCTTAGCCTCTTGTGCCCTCACACCGGAACTGATGTTCCCTCAGATAGCTGAGTTGACAAAATCGGGCTGCGGTGTAGAGTCGTGGCTGCCGCTCTGCCATTGCGAACTTCTTATGGCGAGCCTGCAAGCCCCACTCCTTTATGCATGCCGCCAGCCCGCGGCGTCCCCTGCGGGCTGCGGTGTAGAGTCGGGCTGCCTCTGCCGTCCTCTGCCGGTGTGTGAGCCTGGACCTTCCTGGTCAACGGGCTGCCCGACTCCAGACTGTTGGTGCCGCCGCTGACTGCTGCGGCAGTCAGATACGAGGCGGCCTAGGGGCCCTGCGACAGGGTCACCTGGAAGAAAAAGACTGCAGGTTAGTTTTTTTCTTACCTGCAGGTCCCTGCAGTAGAGGAGCAACGCTCCTCCCTGCCTGTCGCTCGCATGCGGTCGACGATATGTCGCACATGCGTGCCTGGTGGGGTCTTCACAAAGTCATTCACGTGACTCCGAAGTAAAATACCAGATCAAAGGGAGGCTACAGATTTTTGGTTGTTGTGTAGAGCAACTACTCGTGGATAAAAACTGTTTTTATGTCTGGCTGTGGCAGCTTTGACAATCCAGAGTCGCCTTCCAGAGGGAAGTGATTCAAAGAGTTTGTGGCCAGGGTGAGAGGGGTCAGGGATGATTTTGCCCGCTCACTTCCTGGCCTTTGCAGTGTACAGTTCATCAATGGAGGGAAGGTTGCAGCCAAAAACCTCCTCTGCTGATCGGACGATTCGCTGCAGCCTCCAGGTGTCATGCTTTGTGGCTGAGCCAAACCAGACCATGATGGAGAAGGTGAGAACAGACTCTAAGATGGCCGTGTAGAATTGGACCATCATTGCCTGTGGCAGGGTACACAAAATGCTGGAGAAACTCAGCGGGTGCATCAGCATCTATGGAGCGAAAGAGATAGGCGACGTTTCGGGCTGAACCCCTTCTTGAGACCCTGTGGCAGATTGTGCTTTCTCAGCTGCCGCAGGAAGTACATCCTCTCTTGTGCCTTTTTGACTGTGGAGTCGATGGTAGCCGCCCACTTAAGGTCCTTGGAGATGACGGTTCCCAGGAACTTAAAAGACTCCACAGATGTGACTGTGGTGTTGTTGATGGTGAGTGGGGTGAGGGGAGGGGGAGCTCTCCTAAAGTCTACAATCAATTCCACTGTCTCAAGAGCATTGAGCTCTAGGTTGTTGCGATGGCACCAGGACGCCAGCTGTTGCACTTCCTGTCTGTAGGCAGATTCTTCCTGTCTGTAGGCAGATTCTTCCTGTCTGTAGGCAGATTACTAATGAATAGTAATGGGTTTCTTTATGTCCAGCATCTAATCTTAGTGGAAATAATCATCAACTTCACCTTGCCAGATTAGCTGGTTCTTGTGGCTAATCTGGAACAAACAAACTCATATTGCTTTCAGAGTTTACCAGGAATATTGTAAGCTTGAAATCGTTGACCACCAAACTCAGGAACAATGTCTTCCCCTCTGTTACCAGGCTTCTGATCAGTCCTTCCATAAACTAGGGTGCAGTATGATTTTCCTTTACCCATTGAGGACCTTTGACTCTGTGTCTGGAACTGATCTACCACAATCTTCCACAAACTGCCACAATCTTCCCCTTTGATCCATCTATTATACTTGAGTGTGACGTGATTGGATTTGTGCGCAGTATTATCTGATCTGAGTGAATAGCATGCCAAAACAAAGCTTTTCATTGTACCTCAGTACACATGACAATGGTAAACCTAAATCCAAGGCAGACACCTTTTCTCGGTCAATTTTGGACATTTTATGGCATTTGGTGATCACCTCCCCGTTGATGACAATGTTGGATTGATTATACGGTGTTTTCAGATTGGATTATTAAAAGTTAGCTTTAAAAGGAAGATCTTTCTACCATGGAAGAGGAAGCAAGCATCATTGTGACGGAGGAGAAAGGGATATTGAAATCAAGCTTAGTTAATCAAGATGCCATAGATTCAGCCAAGAGGAGGAATTAGTGATCAGAGTACAGAGTGACAAGAGTGTGTTGAAGCTAACGACCAGGAGGGAGTGGAGATGGATAGGTCGAATCAGTTGACATCCTCTCACAAAAGGATGCCGTTCTTAAGACAACAGGATATAACATGGAGATGAAGAAGGGTCAGCAGTGGATTCATGGGGAAATACCAATTGTGATGTGGTGGTAGCTTTGCCTTCTATGGGGTGTGTAAGAGGAGAATCATGTGAGCTCATGGACCGAGGAGGGCCATTGCAGAGAATGGGATTATCATTTCACGCAATACTACTAGAGAGATTGAGGAGTGACAATGAACTGTAGTTACAGGCGTTGTGGTACTGTTGGAAAGGTTGGAAAATCTGACTGGGATGATATGGAACATGGGATTGAAGGTGAGATGCAAAATGTTTGGACTAACGCGTTCAAGGATCTCGAATAAGAAAAAAAGAATTAAACAGAAAATCCAGGTAATATTAGCATTTAGGTAGGATTTGTGGAGAGGGAAATAAAGTTCATGATTCAGATCAGTAAATGTCATCAGAACAATCTGTGACCAGTATTTGCTTCAAAGTGAGGAATATAGAAACAAGGAACTGCAGATGCTGGTTTACAGAAAAGACAAAGTGCTGGAATGTCTCAGCGTGTCAGGCAGCATTTTTGGAGAGCATGGCTCGGTGATATTTTGTATTGGGGCCTTTTTTCACTAAGTGAGATAGTTGTGCACAAGAAGAGAGGGAGTTAAGTTTGTTTTATCTCGGAAGAGTGAATGTTCGCTCTGAAACAGAGGAGTCTATATCTGGAGAAGTGGAGGTGAATTAATATAATACAATCAATTAAGTCTTGAAGATAGACACAAAATGCTGGAGGAACTCAGCGGGACAAGCGTCTCGGGAGAGAAGGAATGGGTGACGTTTTAGGTCGAGACCCTTCTTCAGATTGTAATTGTGCATTTGATTCTTGAACAATATTTTCAGTTCAAAACCTAACCAGCTCTTTATAGCTCATCCATTTTCATGTATAATCAATACAATTCCAACAGTCCACTGCAGTTATTTCACACATCAGTGCATCATTGGCAGTTCAGACACTTAGAACAATGAAAGTCTAAGATAGAATGATTAGAACTAGGCTTTTGAGAAGACACTTCCACACAAGGGGTGGAATATGGAACCTTACTGTTGTGGTTGAGGCTCAGTTGAAAATTTTAAAATGGAATGAGTAGATTTTACAAGGTAAGGGAAAGTCAAAATAAATAATTGGGAGTTACCAGAAGGTCAGTAAGAACTGGTTATGGTGAATTAATCATGTCCCCTCAAGCCCTTGTGCTCTAATGTAGGTAAGCCTAATTCTTTCAGATCTTAATATTCTTTATGCAGAGGGCCAAGTCCATATCAGAGCCACATGCACTGTAACTCAATGTCTGCTTGCTTGCGAGGACCTTGCTTGCGTGACCAGGGTAGATTATTGGCTAGCGCCTGATATTGTGTAAGTTGTGGCTAAGTGATAGCACTTTCACCTGAGTCAGAAGGTTGTAGGTTCACTAGCCATTCCAATATTTTTGTGGCTCATTGCAGAGTCTTCTGCACATGTGACTCTTGATGAAAATTACTTGTGAAATGTTGAACCAAAATCCTGTATTCCATAACAATTGAAGAGCAAGAGAAATCCCCTGAGCCAAAGCCAATCATTGTTATTCAATCAACATGACTTTCAAATTTGATTACCTTAATTCATCATTGTCACATTATTGTTGTGAGTAGCAATATTCCCATAATATGAAATGCATTGCTACAATATAAAATGACAACCTCCAAAAATATATTATCAGCTATACAGCATCTTGTAATGTCCCTAGATCATGAAAGACACAGTGCAAATGCAAGTTATTTCTCTTTTATGTGAGATCTTCCATCCTGAATAACATTGTCTGTCAAAGAACTCTATAGAAACAAATATTACCGCAGGAACGTTTATGCAGTATCTGATCAACAGGAACATTGTCATCCACAATACTGGTAATGTTCTCAGAGAACTGGATCAGGTGAATGAGGCCAACCAACATGTTCAGAAGCTTTGCTGGAAATCTCCAAGAAGTGAAAGTCGGCTTTGAAAACACCTATCAATGGTTTCAACATTGTGTTCTAAAGAAAATTAAACTCACAGCTTTGTAATTCAAGACAATACAAGGGTGTTTTATTGTCATATGTCCCAGATAGAACAGTGAAATTCTTATTTGCTGCAGCACAACAGAATATGCAAATATAGTATGATATGATAACGAGCGAAAGAAAGAAAAGCACAGTGTGTATATATACACATACTCACAACATATACAGTGGCTTGCAAAAGTATTCATACCCCTTAAACTTTTCCACATTTTGTCACGTTACAACCACAAACGTAAATGTATTTTATTGGGATTTTATGTGATAGACCAACACAAAGTGGTGCATAATTGTGAAGTGGAAGGAAAATGATACATGGTTTCCAAATTTTATTACAAATAAAAAACTGAAAAGTGTGGCATGCAAAAGTATTCAGCCACCCTGAGTCAATACTTTGTAGAACCACCTTTCGCTGCAATTTCAGCTGCAAATCTTTTGGGGTATGTCTCTACAAGCTTTGTACATCTAGAGACTGACATTTTTGCCCATTCTCCTTTGCAAAATAGCTCAAGCTCAGTCAGATTGGATGGAGAGCGTCTGTGAACAGCAATTTTCAAGTCTTGCCAGAGATTCTCAATTGGATTTAGGTCTGGACTTTGACTGGGCCATTCTAACATATGAATATGCTTTGATCTAAACCATTCCATTGTAGCTCTGGCTGTATGTTTAGGGTTGTTGTCCTGCTGGAAGGTGAACCTCCGCCCCAGTCTCAAGTCTTTTGCAGACTCTAACAGGTTTTCTTCCAAGATTGCCCTGTATTTGGCTTCATCCATCTTCCCATCAACTCTAACCAGCTTCCCTGTCCCTGCTGAAGAAAAGCATCCCCACAGCATGATGCTGCCACCACCATGTTTCATAGCAGGGATGGTGTGTTCAGGGTGATGTGCAGTGTTAGTTTTCTACCACACATAGCATTTTACATTTAGGCCGAAAACTTTAATTTTTGTCTCATCAGACCACAGCACTTTTCTCCACATGTTTGCTGTGTCCCCCACATGGCTTGTGGCAAACTGCAAATGGGACTTCTTATGGCTTTGTTTCAATGGACTTCTAATGGCTTTCTTCTTGCCACTCTTCCATAAAGGCCCGATTTGTGGAGTGCACGACTAATAGTTGTCCTGTAGACAGATTCTCCCACGTGAGCTGTGGATCTCTGCAGCTCCTCCAGAGTTACCATGGGCCTCTTGGCTGCTTCTCTGATCAATGCTCTCCTTGCCCGGCCTGTCAGTTTAGGTGGACGACCATGTCTTGGTAGGTTTGCACTTGTGCCTTACTCTTTCCATTTTCGGATGATGGATTGAACAGTGCTCCATGAGATATTCAAAGCTTGTGATATTTTTTCATAACCTAACTGGGAGAAATTCAGAGACCAGCAGAGAAGGACAAAGGGCTTGATTAGGAAAGGAAAAATGGATTATGAAAGAAAACTGGCAGGGAACATAAAAACTGACTGCAAAAGTTTTTTATAGATATGTGAAGAGAAATAGATTAGTTAAAACAAATGTAGGTCCCTTGCAGTCAGAAACAGGTGAGTTGATCATGGGGAACAAGGATATGGCGGACCAATTGAATAACTACTTTGGTTCCGTCTTCACTAAGGAAGACATAAATAATCTGCCGGAAATAGCAGGGGACCGCAGGTCAAAGGAGTACTTGAGTGAAATCCAGGTTAGTCGGGAAGTGGTGTTGGGTAAATTGAATGGATTAAAGGCCGATAAATCCCCAGGGCCAGATAGGCTGCATCCCAGAGTACTTAAGGAAGTATCTCCGGAAATAGTGGATGCATTAGTGATAATCTTTCAAAACTCTTTAGATTCTGGAGTAGTTCCTGAGGATTGGCGGGTAGCAAACGTAACCCCTCTTTTTAAGAAGGGGGGGAGAGAAAAAACAGGGAATTACAGACCAGTTAGTCTAACATCGGTAGTGGGGAAACTGCTAGAGTCAGTTATTAAAGATGGGATAGCAGCACATTTGAAAAATGGTGAAATCATTGGACAAAGTCAGCATGGATTTCCGAAAGGTAAATCATGTCTGACGAATCTTGTGGAATTTTTCGAGGATGTAACTAGTAGCGTGGATGGGGGAGAACCAGTGGATGTGGTGTATCTGGACTTCCAGAAGGCTTTCGACAAGGTCCCACATAAGCGATTAGTATATAAACTTAAAGCATATGGCATTGGGGGTTCAGTATTGATGTGGATAGAGAACTGGCTGGCAAACAGGAAGCAAAGAGTAGGAGTAAACGGGTCATTTTCACAATGGCAGGCAGTGACTAGTGGGGTACCGCAAGGCTCAGTGCTGGGACCCCAGCTATTTACAATATACATAAATGATCTGGATGAGGGAATTGAAGGCAATATCTCCAAGTTTGCGGATGACACTAAGCTGGGGGGCAGTGTTAGCTGTGAGGAGGATGCTAGGAGAATGCAAGGTGACTTGGATAGGCTGGGTGAGTGGGCAAATGTTTGGCAGATGCAGTATAATGTGGATAAATGTGAGGTTATCCACTTTGGTGGCAAAAATAGGAAAACCGACTACTATTTAAATGGTGGCCGATTAGGAAAAGGGGAGATGCAGCGCGACCTGGGTGTCATGGTACACCAGTCATTGAAAGTAGGCATGCAGGTACAGCAGGCAGTGAAGAAAGCCAATGGTATGTTAGCTTTCATAGCAAAAGGATTTGAGTATAGGAGCAGGGAGGTTCTACTTCAGTTGTATAGGGTCTTGGTGAGGCCACACCTGGAGTATTGCGTACAGTTCTGGTCTCCAAATCTGAGGAAGGACATTATTGCCATAGAGGGAGTGCAGCGAAGGTTCACCAGACTGATTCCTGGGATGTCAGGACTGTCTTATGAACAAAGACTGCATAGACTCGGTTTATACTCTCTAGAATTTAGGAGATTGATAGGGGATCTTATAGAAACTTACAAGATTCTTAAGGGGTTGGACAGGCTAGATGCAGGAAGATTGTTCCCGATGTTGGGGAGGTCCAGGACAAGGGGTCACAGCTTAAGGATAAGGGGGAAATCCTTTAGGACCGAGATGAGAAGGAATTTTTTCACACAGAGAGTGGTGGGTCTCTGGAACTCTCTGCCACAGAGGGTAGTTGAGGCCAGTTCATTGGCTATATTTAAGAGGGCGTTAGATGTGGCCCTTGTGGCTAAGGGGATCAGAGGGTATGGAGAGAAGGCAGGTACGGGATACTGAGTTGGATGATCAGCCATGATCATATTGAATGGCGGTGCAGGCTCGAAGGGCCGAATGGCCTACACCTGCACCTAATTTCTATGTTTCTAACCCTGCTTTAAACCTCTCCACAACTTTATCCCTGACCTGTCTGGTGTGTTCCTTGGGCTTCATGATGCTGTTTGTTCACTAATGTTCTCTGACAAACCTCTGAGGCCTTCACAGAACAGCTGTATTTATACTGAGATTAGATTACACACAAGTGGACTCTATTTACTAATTAGGTGACTTCTGAAGGCAATTGGTTGCACTGGATTTTATTTAGGGGTATCAGAGTAAAGGGGGCTGAATACTTTTGCATGCCACACTTTTCAGTTTTTAATTTGTAAATAAATTTGAAAACCATGTATCATTTTCCTTCCACTTCACAATTATGCGACACTTTGTGTTGGTCTATCACATAAAATCCCAATAAAATACATTTAGGTTTGTGGTTGTAACGTGACAAAATGTGGAAAAGTATGAATACTTTTGCAAGCCACTGTAGATACACACACATACTCAAAAAACAAACAAAACAGTGCAACAATAATAATAATAAGTATATTCTAGTTCGGAGCCTATGTGAGGTTGTAGTGTTTAATAGCCTGATGGCTGTAGGGAAGAAGCTGTTCCTGAACCTGGATGTTACGGTTTTCAGGCTCCTGTGACTTGTTCCCGATGGCAGTGGTGAAATGAGTATTTGATGATTTTCTGTCATAGGGTCTTATCAATGTTTCTACTAAAATAATAACCTTGTAGCCACGCTCCAATCCATGGGAACCATTCCAGATCCCAGTGAATAACTGAATGGGCCAGAAATGCTGGAAGTCCCGCTCCAAATTTCCAGCACCTCTTCACATAAGTGTCGCTTCGTTAGGATTCCTCCAAGAATAAGGAAGTCCAATGTTTGCTAGCTGTCCGTTGTCAATTATTTTCCAAATTCTTTCCAAAATGACTATTGAGAATATGGATTAGTATTTTCTAAATCTACTCCTTCGTCTCCCCAACCTCTAAATATTTGCAGACGATGCAAGGTTCTGCCATTGTGCATGGCTTCACTATTTAAAAATGTGATTGGTTTGGAGAGAAATCCACTTAAGGTAAACTTTCTCTGTAGTCATCCAAAACCAAATACAGGCATCTTGCTACTGGCCCATTTTACCAGCCTTTGCCTCTTGTTAGGCACCCTGCATGTCCTCTAATACTCAATGAATGTTTGAAAGGTCAGAATTATATAAGCTATTGCAAAAATTAAATTCAGTGAAAGTAATTTAAAAGTGGAAAAAATAAACTGCTTTAAACATTTTCATGTACTTAAATAAAATACTCTGGATAGCAAAACTTGGCACAGTTCCTCACAGCTGTTCTCTATTGAAGTTGACCCTGGGCTGGGTTAACATAGAACAGTACTGCGCAGGAACAGAGCCTTTGACCCACAATGTCGATGCTGAACATGATGCCAAGTTAAACCAGTCTCCGCTGCCTGCATGTGACCTAAATCCCTCCATTCCCTCCATATCCAGGTGCCACTCACATATAACTGCTTCCACCACCACCTTGGCAGCACGTTCCAGGCACCCACAACCCTCCATGTAAAACATCGCTCTGCACATCTCCTTTACACTTCCCCCCTCTCACTTTAAAGCTGTCCCCTCCAGTCTGACATTTCCACCCTGAAAAAAAAAAGGTTCTTACTGACTACCCTGATGTTTGAACCGGTTCCTTGTGGTAAGTTTGGATTCACTTACCAGATTCTGTGAAGAATCTAATGTTGTACAGTATCACATTCAGGCAAATAGCCATGAATGGCTGCCAGCAACTTTGAGATTTAAGCATTTCTGCAAAACCTCAAAATTGCTGTCAGTTTTACCAGAAGATATTGCTGTTATTTCCCAAAATAATTGGCAGTTACTCATGTTTTAGGAATATTTCCCTATAGAACTTGTAGCATTACTTGATAATTCAATTTAGCCATCTAATTCAAACACCATCAGATCCATAAAGTCCAGATATGAAATATCATTATTTTCCCTTTGTTCAGGATGAATGTCATACATGCAACTACATTACATTGTCATTTTTCCTCATTTCTAACGAGACCTGTAAACAGGTTTTTACTAATGTTCAGAACTATAGACGTTTCCATTGTTTTTCATCTCTTTATGTTTATTGGCAGAATATCACACAGGATGCACCTTGATGTTTTTACAGGCTTGGGACCAACATTCTATCCAAGCTGCACATATTTGCATATCAACCCTCTGAAGGCATTAAATTTGTATTGGGTAATAACGCCTTTGGAAACTGGTTGGCCTGGATTTCATACCAACATAATACCATTGTTTAATTTCAAATCAAAAGAGTGAACAGTTGGTTAATGTACCAGAGACAGGATTGGGATAGGTAGAAAATTGCCAATGGATAATAATCAGTAGGCTAATTTAAAGAAGAAAACTAGAGGAGAAAAGATAAAATGTAGTATTCATTGTACAATGATTATGTTTATGACCTTCAATATTGAATCAGGACAAGGTGGTTTGTGCAGCTTAGGTATTTTCTATAAAGAGTTGTTTAATAGTCAACAAGTTTCAATTTCAGATAAGCATCAATAACAGTCTTATCAGAAGAGGTTCTCACTGTGATCTGTTAATGGAGCATGGCCTTTTGCATGAGAATGCTGGTGTTCACGTATTACGTTATTTTCTTCAGCATTCAAAGCAAGTTGGGAAGACAAAGTAGCATGGTCAGGATACAGATTAGAAATAATACTATTTGCGTTCAGATCATAATTTTGCACACATAATCATCATCAGTCATAATTAACCTTTACCAGTTTTCTTTTGGTTGTCTCAAAGTAGCATCGCTGGTATTGTTCATCCTGAGGGAACAGAGGTGCTTTGTTTACTAGTTTTAGTGAGAAGATACACATGGGTATAGTATACATAGGTGTAGAATGCATTTCTGTCATTACAAAGAACTTACACACTGGTTGATGAAGAAGTGTCTCGACCCGAAATGTTTCCCATTCCTTCTCTCCAGGGATGCTGCCTGTCCCACTGAGTTACACCAGCTTTTTGTGTCTATCTTCGGTTGATGGACAAGAATGTAAATTGAGCTACTCAATGCTGTTCCACCAATAAATTAGACCTTCACTGATTGTCCCTCAATTTCATTATCTGGTATTAATCCATATTCCCTGATAACCTTGTCTAACTAAACAAAATAGTGATCTCAGTCTTTTAACTTAAAGGCATAGAGATTCTGAGGAGTCTTTGCAGTGGAGTAGGAAAACTAGTCAGAGTTACACAGCACAGAAACAGGCCCATCAGCCCATCAGTCCCATGTGCCCACGTTTGACCCATATCCCTCAAAATCTTTCCTATCCATGGACCGAAGCATTGGAAAAGGTAAATGCTGGGTTCGTTGATTTGCAGTTTGTGTTGCAATGCGGGGAGAATGGCCTGCTGGGAAAGCTGCAGTGTGATGCTAATGTGTTTAATAAACGGGTCATTTTCAGAATGGCAGGCAGTGACTAGTGGGGTACCGCAAGGCTCAGTGCTGGGACCCCAACTATTTACAATATATATTAATCACCTGGATGAGGGAATTGAATGCAACATCTCCAAGTTTGCGGATGACGCGAAGCTGGGGGGCAGTGTTAGCTGTGAGGAGGATGCTAGGAGGCTGCAAGGTGACTTGGATAGGTTGGGTGAGTGGTCAAATGCATGGCAGATGCAGTATAATGTGGATAAATGTGAGGTTATCCACTTTGGTGGCAAAAACAGGATGCTAGACTATTATCTGATTGGTGGCCAATTAGGAAAAGGGGAGATGCAACGAGACTTGGGTGTCATGGTACACCAGTCATTGAAAGTAGGCATGCAGGTGCAGCAGGCTGTGAAGAAAGCGAATGGTATGTTGGCATTCATAGAAAAAGGATTTGAGTACAAGAGCAGGGAGGTTCTACTGCAGTTGTACAGGGTCTTGGTGAGGCCACACCTGGAGTATTGCGTACAGTTTTGGTCTCCTAATCTGAGGAAAGACATTCTTGCCATAGAGGGAGTACAGAGAATGTTCACCAGACTGATTCCTGGGATGACAGGATTTCCTTATGAAGAAAGACTGGATAGACTCAGCTTGTACTCGCTGGAATTTAGAAGATTGAGGGGGGAATCTTATAGAGACTTACAAAATTATTAAGGGGTTGGACAGGCTAGATGCAGGAAGATTGTTCCCGATGTTGGGGAACTCCAGAACAAGGGGTCACAGTTTAAGGATAAGGGGGAAGTCTTTTAGGACCGAGATAAGAAAATCATTTTTCACACAGAGAGTGGTGAGTCTGTGGAATTCTCTGCCACAGAAGGTAGTTGAGGCCAGTTCATTGGCTATATTTAACAGGGAGTTAGATGTGGCCCTTGTAGCTAAAGGGATCAGGGGGTATGGAGAGAAGGCAGGTACAGGATACTGGGTTGGATGATCAGCCATGATCATATTGAATGGTGGTGCAGGCTCGAAGGGCCGAATGGCCTACTCCTGCACCTATTTTCTATGATTCTACGATAACATTCACACTAGATTATGATGCCCAAAGAAATTAGATTTTTTTAAAATAGTAATTTCCTTCTTCCTTTGTCCTCCTGAAGATTTATAAATGGGTGGACATGGTGGATTAAATGGCCTGTGTTGTATGACTTTATGACTTTGATTCTAACCTCAAGTAAAACACAACGTTAAACTTTAAGCTAGGGGCAATAGGCTTAGAAAGTACATTTAACCTTTAGAAATTCTTTCTACCCAGAAGCCCATGAATAATGTATAAGCAAAACCTTCCAATCTCACATGTATTAAACATTGAATTTTCTCAATTCTGTTAACCCAGGCTGCCTCCTCCCCTTCCCACCTCTCCCTCAGCCCTCGGGCCCTGCATTCCTTCTCTCTCTATCTCTCCCCCAAGTCGCACTAGCTTCTCATTTTCACACTACAAACAGCTTACAATGGCCTGTTTCCTTTATCATCGATACTTTTTTTGCATATCTTTCATTCATTGTTCTTTATCCCTCCACATCACCATATATATCTCTTGTTTCCCTGATCCCTGACCAGTCTGAAGAAGGGTCTCGACCCGAAACGTCGCCTTTCTCCTTCGCTCCTTAGATGTTGCTGCACCCGCTGAGTTTCTCCAGCTTTTTGTGTAACCCTCACATGTTTTTAATCTTCACCATGCTATCTGCCCTACCTATGTCTTAAAGCAGATTGTTTTGAATATATCTTTAACCTACTATTTTCTTTGATGTGCCAATGAGCTGCATCAGGAACTAAAGATTCAAGGCTTCCTTTTGCACAATACTTTAAATTGTGTAACTGTTTACATGTGGTGGGATTCACCCCAGCAATGTAACCCCAGATGGAAGGAGGGTAGAGTCAAGCACAAGTTGTATTTCATCAATCTTAAATACCTATTAATAACTGATTCAAGAGCAGCCTTCCAATGATTATTTAATTGAAGAGAACAGTGGGGGTGGGGAATTGAAGTGAATATACATGGAAAAATGTTTCATTTAGTTATAATAATACATCATGTATAATATTATAAGAAACCCATGTTGTGTAGTCACCCTCCCTGAGTTTAATAATATGTAATTACATCACCATAAGTGGAAAATAAATATTTAAAATCGTCATTTACTTAATTTTGATTGGAATTAAATAAGGCAACGAAAGGGTGTACGGATGTGGCAATTGGCATCTCTTGTTGACCAGTTGCAGAAGAAGATCATGGGAATAACCATATAACCATATAACAATTACAGCACGGAAACAGGCCTTCTCGGCCCTTCCAGTCCATGCCGACCATTTATTTTCCCCTAGTCCCATCTACCTGCACTCAGACCATACCCCTCCATTCCCTTCCCGTCCATATACCTATCCACTTTACTTTTAAATGTTAAAAATCGATCCTGCCTCCACCACTTCTGCTGGAAGATCATTCCACACAGCCACCACTCTAAAGTTCCCCCTCATGTTACCCCTAAACTTCTGTCCCCTAATTCTCATGTCATGCCCTCTTGTTTGAATCTTCCCTACCCTCAATGGGAAAAGCTTATCCACGTCAACTCTGTCTATCCCTTTCATCATTTTAAAGACCTCAATCAAGTCCCCCCCTTAACCTTCTGCGCTCCAAAGAATAAAGACCTAACTTGTTCAACCTTTCTCTGTAACTTAGTTGCTGGAACCCAGGCAACATTCTAGTAAATCTCCTCTGTACTCTCACTATTTTGTTGACATCCTTCCTATAATTAGGCGACCAAAATTGTACACAATTTGGCAAAATTGGCAAAATCTGGCAAAATAAGTTTTAGACACATTATCCCGTCTAGAATTGACCTTGTACCTGTTTTTCGCTTCTCGGGAAATGCATAGCGTTGATGAACAAAGCACAAAAGCTTAGGACATAGATATAGGGAAGCCTGCTTCTCAGTGGAAAGTTACTGAACGCTGGATCACAATAGTTAACCCTGTAATGTGGGTAACTATTGTGATCAAGAAACACAACAGCAATAGCTGGGTAGACCACCTGCGCCCCCTACCGCTAGTAGTGCAGAAACGGGGCATGATAGGCTCGGGGAGGGGGCAGTAGTTTCTGCTTGAAAGATGATATAGAATAATGTCAAGATGCCCTTGTATTATGTTTGACATGTATTAACCATCTGTTGTTGAATAAGATTAACATAAAGAAAACCTATATTATGACTAATGAAATAATGAATACCCATGTTGTGGATAGTAATAACAGGAAAGGACAAAGTATATTTTCGTATAGTTGTATCTAACAAAAATAAAGTTGTTTACCGCACTGTATAGCTGTCGGCTAATTCTGCAGCAAAGACAGAGAACTGGTCAGCAGTTAACTGCCGCCATCTCTCCATGATATCATGCAATAACGTTGAGGTGAAACTCAAAGTCTCCATTTTTCCTTTCATTTTCCTCTAAGTCAATTTCCTCGACAGTAAGTTTTGAAATTAAATAAAATTGGCCACCCTCACAATTCAATTCTGAGCTCTCTGGAGAAAGGAACTGGCAGCGATGGCATCTGATCGCAAGCCACGTGGAAGAGATAAGCTTGAGTGTATAAGGGAACAGATGACAGTGCACCTGTGCTTCAGCAGTGAAGAACTTGCCTGAGCATAAATAAAACACCATGTGAAAAACTTCACACATCACATGCACATGATATCAAGAAACTGACTTGGAATGGCTTCATTTGCTACTTGTCAGGTGCTTCTTTTTTATTCAGATATGCAGAGAATGAAAACAAGTAGAAAAATGGAAACTGAGAAATAAGCACAGCCAATTCCAAGATAAATAAATCAACAATTGAAGGAAATTTAGTGAATTCTGACAGCTTAAAACATCAACTCTAATCACTGTTCTAGGTAATTGAATCACAAACAGCAGTAATATTGAATTAGATTTGATAGCGGGCTATTTGCAAGCAACATTCCATGTAAATATTGTTAGCAATTAACCTAACCACGCTGAGAAAATATTCAAGTTACTATTTTCAATCCATCACAGTAGAAAACAAAACACAAAAGGATAAGGATGTTATTTATGATTCTTGGTAACCGCTTGTGAAATGGCACTATGTTATTTAATAGGACATCCTGCCATTAACTTCACTACCAATTTCCATCCTGCACTCAAATTCACTTGGACCATCTTTGACATCTCCTTACTGTTTCTTGATCTCACCATCTCCATCACAGGAGACAGATGATCGACTGACATCTATTATAAACCTACTGACTCCCACAGCTATCTAGACTACACTTCTTCCCATCCTGCCTCCCGCAAAGACGCTATACCCTACTCCCAATTCCTCCGTCTACGCCGCATCTGCGCCCAAGATGAGGAATCCCATACCAGGACATCTGAGCTGTCCTAATTCTTTAGGAAACAGTGTTTCCCCTCTTCCATCATTGATAAGGGCCTTACTAGGGTCTCCTTGATATCCTGCAGCTCTGCTCTTGCTCCCCCTCCCCCCATTCGCAAAAGGGACAGAGTCCCCCTAGTCCCCACCTTTCACCCCATCAGCCATTGCATACAGCACATAATCCTGTGACATTTTTGCCATCTCCACTAGCCACATCTCCACCCCTTTCCGCTTTCCGCAGAGACGGTTCCCTCCACAGCTCCCTGGTTAACTCGTCCCTTCCCAGCCAAACCACCCCCTCCCCAGGTGCCTTCCCCTCCTCCCTCGTCTCCATCCAAGGACCTCGACAGTCTTTTCAGGTAAGGCCGAGGTTCACTTGTACCTCCTCCAACCTCATCTACTGTATCTGCTGTTCCAGGTGTGGACTCCTATAATTTGGCGAGACCAAGCGCAGACTCGGCGATCGTTTTGCTGAACACCTCTACTCAGACCGCCTAAATCTACCTGATATCCTGGTATAAACACTCGCCCTCCCATTCCCACAATGATCTTTCTTTCCTAGGCCTCCTCCATTGTCATAGTGAGGCCCAGCGTAAATTGGAGAAACAGCACCTCATATTTCCCTTGGGCAGTTTACACCCCAGTGATATGAATATTGACTTCTCTAACTTCAAGTAACCCTTGCTTTCCCTCTCCCCACCCCTTCCCCTTCCCAGTTCGCCGACCAGTCTGACTGTCCTCCTGATTACATTTTATCTCTGTTTGCTTTGTTGTCACCTTCTCCCAGCTTATTTTCTAAATGGAGAGAGAATCTAGAAATTGGAGGTGCAAAGGGACTTGGGATGCTGGTGCAGGATTCACAAAAAAATAATTTGCAAGTCGAGTCGGTGGTAAGGAAGGCAAATTCAATGCTAGCATTTATATCAAGAGGACCTGAATACAAAAACAAAGATGTAATGCTGGGCTCTATAAAGCGCAGGTCAGGCCGCATTTGGAGTATTGTGAACAAATTTGGGTCCCATACCTGAGGAAGGATGTGCTGGCTCTGGAGAGGGTCCAGAGACGTTTTACAACAATGATTCCAGGAATGAGTGGGTTAGCATATGATGAACGCTTGACAGCACTTGGCCTCTACTCGCTGGAGTTCAGAAGGTTGAGGGGAACTTACAGAATAATGAAAGGCATAGATAGAGTGGATGTGGAAAGGATGTTCCCACTGGTGGGAGAGTCGAGGACCAGAGGTCATAGCCTCAGAATTAAAGGGCGCTCTTTTAGAAACTTCTTTAGTCAGAGGGTAGTGTGGAACTCATTGCCACAGAGGTCTGATTAGAACGGGTGTCAAGGGTTATGGGGAGAAGGCAGGAAAATGGGATTAGGAGGCAGAGATCAACCATGATTGAATGGCGAAGTCGACTCAATGGGCCGAATGGCCTAATTCTACTCCTATAACGTGTGAACTAATAATGATCTATTCTACCATTCCCTTGAGCAGCATCTGTTTTGATGTCTCGTTCTCACACCTTAGCCTTCCTTATCTCTATGTCTTCCTCTCCCTTGACGTTCAGTCTGGGGAAGGGTCTCGACCGGAAACATCGCCCATTCCTTCTATCCAGAGATGTTGTCTAATCCACTGAGTTACTCCAGCATTTTGTGCCTATCTTTGGTGTAGACCAGCATTTGCAGTTCCTTCCTACAAAAAGAAAGGTTTTTCCAAACACCAACCACCTCAACTCATAGCATATAGAACAGTACTGCACAGGATAAGGCTCTTCATCCCACAATGCCAGCCAATTGCATGCAAATGGCCCTTATCTATCTAGTCAATGCCTGTTCATGTGCCTGCCTAAATGTCTCCTACACTTTGTCATTGTTTCTGCTTCTTCTGCCTCCCCAAGCAGTGTTCCAGGCACCAACCACTGTGTAAAAAAAAATGTATCCATATCCATGACCATATTCTCCCTATGTGTAAGAAAGAACTGCAGATGCTGGTTTAAATCAACGGTAGACACAAAATGCCGGAGCAACACAGGGGGTGAGGCAGCATCTCTGGAGAATGGGCGACCATTCCTTTTCTCCAGAGATGCTGCCTCATCTGCTGAGTTACTCCAGCATTTTGTGTCTACCAGCATATTCTCCCTGTTTCTCTTCATTTGTTAGATACATTTCCCTTCGGGGATAAATAAAGTTCTATCGAATCGTGTCGACAGAATCAACTTTGCTAATATAATCACATGCATATTTAATTTACACAAATCTTTCTTTTATTTATAGCAAGCTTCCTAGCTGGGCTAGAGCAGTGGTTCCAAGGATCTTTTACGTCACCGAGAAAGCTTGGAATTATTATCCATACACTATCACAGGTAAGATTTAGCACAGTTACATAACATGCTACTTAATGTGCAATGTTACATGAGGTTTTATCTTGAACAGTAGGTTGTTCACATTACATCATCAGAAGTGAACTTTAAATGCCTTTATTGCACTTTCCCAGCTGTGTAACGCAAATGGCTCAGTGTTGCCTGGAAATCTGCAGAAGAATTGAGAAAGATTTAAGAGTAGACGCACATTCTCGATAATAAGGGGAGGTCATTTAAGACTGAGGTGAGAAAAAACGTTTTCACCCAGAGAGTTGTGAATTTATGGAATTCCCTGCCACAGAGGGCAGAGGAGGCCAAGTCACTGGATGGATTTAAGAGAGAGTTAGATAGAGCTCAAGGGACTAGTGGAGTCAAGGGATATGGGGAGAAGGCAGACACGGGTTATTGATAGGGGACGATTAGCCATGATCACAATGAATGGCGGTGCTGGCTCGAAGGGCCGAATGGCCTCTTCCTGCACCTATTTTCTATGTTTCTCTGTAATCTAGATTGTGATTGACATTCTTGATTAGTACGAGTGTCAAGGATTATGGGGAGAATGCAGGAGAATGGGGTTGAGAGGGAAATATAGATTAACCATGATTGAATAGCGGAGTAGACTCGATGGGCCGAATGGCCTAATTCTTCTCCTATGATTTATGAATTAAACTTTTTGATTATTGTTATCTGGGAACATAAATAGAAGCAGAAGCAGACTGTTCGACTCATTGTGCCTGCTCCTCCTTTCAATAAGATCACACTTCACCTTTACTGCAGTAACCCCAGAGCCCTTAATTTCTTTAATATATAAAGGTTTACCATTCTTAGTATTGAAGTGTCTCAGTGACTGAGCCTTTACAGCCTTCTTAGCTGGAGAATTCTAAAGATCTTCTTCCCCTTGAAGAAATTTCTCCTTATCCAATTCTGAACAGCTGATTTGCGGTTCTTGATACATTAACTCTGCATCAACACTGTGGTGCCCTTTGGATGATTGTAGATTTGAATGGAATTAATTTTCACTCTGGTGAACTCAAATAGACCCCATCTGTTTAATCTCTCCCCACATGACAAACCTGCCATTTCAAAAATCAATTGGCGCATCGTACAAATGGTGAATGAAAATATCAGTACCATATCATTGAAAATTTTAATAAGATGGCGTAGATATAATAATTTCCAAATTAATCTATCAGTTTCATCGGGTTCCACTTATCACTTTCCAGCCTTTGTCTGTTCCCTTCTACTCCACTCTCCATACAAGGTATTGTCCTTCTTCACTCAGTCCTAATGCAGGGTCTCAATCTGAAACCTGAACCAGTCCTTCGCCTGCACAGATGCTGCTCGACCTGATGCACTCCTGCAGATTTTTTTAGTTCTAGACTGAAGAATTGGATGAGATATTGAAGATATATCTATGTTTACCCCACGGAAGAAAGGAATGAAGTTGAGTTTTTAAAAAGGGGATCTGGGTATTGGGCAAGGGCAGAAAGAGATGAAAAACAACTTGAATTATTTGAATGTTACACAAAAAGCTGGAGAAACTCAGCGGGTGCAGTAGCATCTAAGGAGCGAAGGAGAAAGGCGACGTTTCAGGACGAGACCCTTCTTCGCTCCTTAATCTCCTACGCTCCTTAGATGTTGCTGCACCCGCTGAGTTTCTCCAGCTTTTTGTGTAACCCTCGATTCTCCAGCATCTGTAGTTCCTTCTTTAACACTTGAATGATTTGAATAATGGGATCTGTGAGATTGATGGAACAACACCGATTCCTCATTCATTCCATTCATTCAAACATATGCTGTTCATCAACCAAGGCAATCTAGCCCACAAAGTTAGATATAAATTGTGTGAGATTTATTGCGTTTTGTTAATAAATCATTTCACAGAAAAACATTTTATAAATCTTGGTAAAGCAGTACCTTACCAGTGCCAACCTTAACATAATTGTCATGCAAATGATTGCAGGGCAGAAAGAGACTGTGCTGAAAGGATGGAGCAAACTGCTGCAGTTACTAAGCTACCATTTTCAAGTGCCACTTGCAAACACAAATGCTGAGATTATATAATACTTAACGCTTTACTGTCTCTAATGTTATACAGCTGCAGCTCAGGCTGTTCATTGATGAACCAAATAAGAGGAAAAAAATGTTTTTTCAAAAGGACACGTTATTTGCTTCATCTGGGAATATTAGTAACCTATTTAACCTATTAGTAACCTACTAAATCACCATTTAATGCTTTACAACTTTGTAATATAAAGCCATGGACATACTTTTCCAGTTTATTTACCTTGAAGTATTTAATGGATTTAATCCAATCATTTCCTGAGGGAATTAATTGTAAAATACAGTGTTGCAATAACAAGCTGCCACAAAATGTATTAAAATTAATTTTAGATATAGTTGGCCCTGTTGTAGAAGGTCATTCAATTGTCCTTTCCCCCACCATCTCATTGTTCCTCTTTCACTGAACTCTGCATCTTTTTCTTTAGGACATAGAACAGTGCAGCCCACAATGTCTGTGCCAAACATGATGCCAGAAATTAACTCACATCTACCTGCACTTAATCCATATCCCTTCCATCCCCCATTTATCCATGTGCCTATCCAAAAGTAACTGCCTCCACCACCTGAACCCCCCATGCCCACACCCACAGCATGTGTATCACCAGAACTGTAACGTCTAGGTTCAGGGACAGTTTCTTCCCTACAGCTATCAGGCCATTAAACTACAACCTCATAAGCTATGAACTACAATAGACTATTATCATTATTATTATTACTATTATTATTATAGGTAGACAAAAATGCTGGAGAAACTCAGCAGGTGAGGCAGCATCTATGGAGTGAAGGAATAGGTGACGTTTCCGGTCGAGACCCTTCTTCAGTCTGAAGTTTCTCCAGCATTTTTATCTACCTTAGATTTTTCCAGCATCTGCAGTTCTCTCTTAAACATTATTATTATTATTATTATTATTGCACTGTTATTGTTTGTTCTTTTTTTTCTGAGTTTTTGCTATATTATTTATTATGATTACATATTCTGTTGTGCTGCAGCAAGTAAGAATGTCATTGTTCTATCTGGGACATATGACAATAAAACACTTGACTCTTGATGTTCCAGGCACTCACTACCTTCTATGTGGAAGGTAGACAAAAATGCTGGAGAAACTCAGCTGGTGAGGCAGCATCTATGGAGCAAAGGAAATAGGCAACGTTTCGGGTCGAGACCCTTCTTCAGGGTCCCGACCCGAAACGTTGCCTATTTCCTTCGCTCCATAGATGCTGCCGCACCCGCTGAATTTCTCCAGCATTTTTGTCTACCTTCGATTTTCCAGCATCTGCAGATCCCTCTTAAACAACCTTCTGTGTGGAGGTAGTTTTGAAACAGGTCATCTTCTGTGAGCTTTCTTCTAATGCTGAATTATAACCATTCTTAGAAGATGCAAAATAGCAATTGAGGATTACACTTGTTTTGCATTCCTGCCTTTCCACTCCTTAGCTCCGCATTGATGGTTATGGAGAGTGTTTTGTGGACCTGGAGTATTGTGTGCCTGGAGTATTGTGTGCAGTTTTGGTCCCCTAATTTGAGGAAGGACATTCTTGCTATTGAGTGAGTGCAGCGTAGGCTTACAAGGTTAATTCCCGGGATGGCAAGACTGTCATATGCTGAGAGAATGGAGCAGATGGGCTTGTACAGTCTTGAGTTTAGAAGGATGAGAGGGAATCTCATTGAAACATATAAGATTGTTAAGGGCATGGACACGCTAGAGGCAGGAAACACGTTCCCGATGTTGGGGGAGTCCAGAACCAGGCGCCACAGTTTAAGTATAAGGAGTAAGCCATTTAGAATGGAGATGAGGAAACACTTTTTCTCACAGAGTGGTGAGTCTGTGGAATTCTCTGCCTCAGAGGGCGATGGAGGCAGGTTCTCTGGATGTTTTCAATAGAGAGCTAGATAGGGCTCTCAAAAATAACCGAGTCAGGGGATATGGGGAGAAGGCAGGAATGGGGTACTGATTGGGGATGATCAGCCATGATCACATTGAATGGCGGTGCTGGCTTGAAGGGCCAAATGGCCTACTCCTGCACCTATTGTCTATTGTTTATTGTCTATTGTTTTACTCCAGTGCTGTCAAACACATCCTTCTAAAAACTGAAATGATACATCATGTCTGTGCTGCAATATTGCCCATGAATTGATTCCCTTTGTAAGATTTTAGAGGTAGTTTCTGGATTAATGTTACCAGACATTTGTCTCGATCCGAAACGTCACCCTTCTCTCCAGAGATGCTGCCTGTCCCACTGAGTTACTCCAGCATTTTGTGTCTACCAACAATTTTGATATGTACTGTTGTTCTCGCCAAGGCTTTCCTGAAGCATTCATTTCACAGTCTTTAGTTAATTTTATGCAGTTTCCTCATTCAGAGTCTGTTTGGTCATTTATTTGTAGTTGATTCTACGACACTTTATTATTTAGTTTAAATTTTTTTCTCATAGCATGCCGCATATTCAAATATTATCTTGTCTCCTTGAAGGTTTGTAACTGATGTGTGCTGAACACTGTAACTGAGATTGTGCCAATTAGCTAACACAATAGTTATAGGAAGATATTGTGTTACTCCTGACACACTTAACATGCTCAATTCTCTACACAAGCAGCAGTTGACAGCAAAAAGCCTTTAGATGAGAAAAGAATGTAAGAGATTACACGTTTTATTCATCTTGGGGAAGGAGATCAAAAATATTGAGCCATTTGGTTTCAACTGATATCAAAAAACAATGCAAAGCAAAGACTCAGGAGATTTGCAAGTGTAAAATGTGGGATCAACTGGGAAAGACAATGAGGATTAAGTGATTGATGGGTGGAGAATGTGGTTGTTTATTTATAAATGGAATGAGAAGAAAGTTAAATGAATTGTGGTAGAGACAGAGACTCAGATAACAATACATTTGACCTTGCACTTACTATTTTAATCCCAGTTGTGAGGTGAAAATGCAAATTGGTATCCATACTCGCTCATCTGGATGAAAACAGGTGAAAGGTCTTTTTTGTGACCACTGTTAAATTGACCTTCGGCCTAGTGGGCACAAATCCATAGATTTCTATACTTTTCAAATTTGGAACTTCAGCTGCTACCTAATTAAAATGAAATATTATAATGTATTTTAAAAAGATAATTAATTTACCATTTGTGCTTTGATTTGCCATGCAATTACAGTAAATTATACTAGAGATCAAGGACCACAGCCACCCAGCACGCAAACTGGTCTCCTTGTTACCTTCAGGCAGATGATATAGGAGGGTACACAAAATGCTGGAGAAACTCAGCGGGTGCAGTAGCATCTATGGAGCGAAGGAGATAGGCAATGTTTCGGGCCGAAACCCTTCTTTTTGTGTACCCTCATTTTTCCAGCTTCTGTAGTTCCTTTAAGACGATATAGGAGCATGGCTGCACGTACCACCAGATTAAAAACAGTTTTTCCTATCAGGCTTCTGAACTCATAAACACATCATGATTATTTTATTTATTATTGTCCTTTACCTACCAGTGTTACTTTTATCTTTTTTTTTAATCTTATTTTTTATCCTTGTAATATCATTGCTGAGGTGACCCGTTGTCTTGTCAAACATATTTCATTGTACCGTTGACCCTGTGTTAACCTACATATGACAAATAAAAAATGAACTGAACTGAACTGAACTGAGATTCTGACACCCAGCCTGGGGAAAATAAAATACCAACAAGAAATGCAATAGCTGAGGAAATAAGCAGTGAAAGATGGCGCGACCCACGTCGCAGCGGCCTCTGCAGTCCGTCTGTCTTTTTTTATTTTTTTGTCTCGTTTGAGTGTAGTTTATAGTGTTTTTTTTAAACTAGGTATGTGTGGGAGGGAACTTTTAAAATCTTTTCTCTGTCGGGTCTCCGTTGTCGTTGGGGCCTAGCACCATGGAGCGGCCTCCAACCGGAACGACCTGGGTCCAGTCGCGGAGCCTGCGGACTACTCACCATCGCGGAGCTGGCCGAGTTCGGAGCGTGGAGAGCTGCGGTGGCTCGCTGCTGCGGCCCGACCCCGGAGATTGGAGGCTCCAGCTGCCGGCCCGTTGGACGATGACATCGGGAGCTCATGGGTCCCTGGTGGGAGACCACTTTTCGGAGCTCCCGCAATGGCAACTTCTCCCGCCCGAGTTGCGGGGTTGAAAATGACCTGGAGCGGGGCCTTACATCACCCAGCGCGGCTTAATGGCCACGGGACTTGCTAGCGCCCGCCGGGGGCTCCAACATCAAGACCCGGAGCGTGGCCTTGCATCGCCTGGTGCAGCCTTAATGGCTGCGGGACTTATTTATCATCGCCCACCGGGGGCTTTGACTTTGACATCGGGAGGAGAATGGGGAGTGCAGGGGAGAGATAAGACTTTGCCTTCCATCACAGTGAGGAGGAGATTTGCTGTGATGGATGTTTGTGTAAATTGTGTTGTGTCTTGGTTCTTTTTATTGTTTGTATGACTGCAGAAACAAAATTTCATTTGAACCTAGGTTCAAACGACAACAAATAAATTGTATTGTATAGTATAAGATATTGGGCAGTCACCTTGGGCAGTCTATTACAATTGGAAGTAAGCTGCAAGGACCAAAAAGTGGGAAGCCTTGGGAAGATAGATATGTAAGTTAACCTTTCTTACCAGCCCAGCACTTTCATCAAGCTACGTCTGTTACAAACATGCCCAACTTCTCACATAAGAGATGTTCCACACTCTTAAAGATGGCTATGCGTTGCTTATTGGAGGCTGGAGTGGTTGACAAAAAAGAACTGTAGTCCAAATCTGTCAGTGTGTTTGGAAGAGATTTGGGTACATTGATAAAATCAAATGTTGGCACTTGTGGTTGAAAAAAAAACTGTATTCCAACAGCAGACACAGTATTCTCTTTGTATGAGTCATATCATTACAAACTGAATATTATTTCAACCTTTATTTAATAGCATGATCTTCTTACTGAATAAGGGTCTCGATCCGAAACATTACTATTCCTTTTCTCCAGAGATGCTGTCTGATACTCCAGTTTTTTGTGCCTATCTTCTTCCTCAAATATATTTGACAAGTATTGACTTTGACTTTGTTTTCTTCAAAGAAAGGAAGTATGCAGCAATCTATTTGCCTTCTGTCCTGCTGAGTTACTCCAGCATTTTGTGTCTGTCTTCCCGAGATCTCCTCCACAAGAAGTCATCAAAATATATTCTCATATTTAATGTCCATTGAATGCCAATCAGTCATCAAAATTTACCTGTGGATGGCGTATCTGCAGTAATTAGCTGGAAGAATTGTTACATTGAAAGCACTTGCTGATACTTTCCTATCTTCAAGCAATGAGTACTTGGGAAATACTTCAGCTGCAATTTTGACCTCAAGTGCACAGCGGAGGTGAATTTGTACCAGAGGATAGACACAAAAAACTGGAGTAACTCAGCGGGTCAGGCATCATCTCTGGAGAAAAGGGAGAGTATCAGAGAAGAAGTCTTTCACTGAAATTATTACAGCCTCTGAATTGCTAGAATTGGAGCCATTTAAAAAAAGTCGCCCTCTGTAATAGGGACGTCATAGGTTTGTTCAACAAAGGTAAGTTTAAAGTTTTCACTCAAAAGGAAAATGACAACAGCGTTTTCATCATGTTGCAGAAGTGTAATAGTCACTGAAATTAAAATAAGTTGTAGCGCTAAATCAATATTTTCCCTTCATTTGAACATGCAACACGAAAACAAAGCATTTTCAGCCTTTGGATTCTAAGCCATTAGTGAATCTGTTATGTTTTATTCATGATTATTTCAGGATTCAATTACCATTTTTATTACAGTTGCTTATTGGTCCTTTCAGTATTTTATTGGATTTCAGCTAGATAGTAATGGATATTGTTGCCATTGCTATTCTTCATATAACATTTCAATGTTGACTATTTTGGGATCAGGTGAGGACATTTCATGAAAGTACAGTGTAATGGAGGAAGAATGTAGAGCATTCGTACCTTTGATTTAATTTTCTAAAAGTATGGTTGTTTCGACAGCAATTTCAGTGCATTTAGCCATGGAGTGATACACAAGGATTCAACAAACCCCTCAATTTACCCCCATATTCCTCAATTCTCCGACTCAATCGCGTTCCTGTGGGAACATACATAGAGTCAGAGATTGATACAGTGCGGAAACAGGCCCTTCGGCCCAACTCGCTCACACGGGCCAACAATATCCCAGCTACCCTAGTCCCACTTGCCTGTGCTTGGTCCATAACCCTCCAAACCTGTCCAACTGTTTGTTAAACAATGGGATAGTCCCAGCCTTAATTACATCCTCTGACAACTTGTTCCATACCCCCACCCCCCACTGTGTGAAAAGGTCAGAAGGTAAATTACCTTGGTGCTGTTCAAGAACATTTCTTGACTGCCAACACATAGTTATGTCATCATATACCTGGAATTAGGTTGTCCCTTTTCTTTGGTAGTTATAATTGTCAAGTATCCCAGATAAAAATGTACTTTCATACAAAAAGAAACAAGCGTTAAATGAAAGGATTTTGTCTAACGTTTCTCAGCATACAGCAATTTTTCCTGAATCCATGTTGATGATTAATTACATCAGAATATTTGAGCATGCTTACAGAAATAATTACAGAATAGATTCTATGGAGCTGTGATGCATGGTTGTGATGTTTCTGCTTCCCTTCCTCCACTATAACATGTGATGGTCTTAATTAAATGTTGGACTGTGTATTCAGTAGGATAAATTTATTGTATGTACATTAGATTTTAATACTTAGTGTATAGTTTTTGAAAGTACTATATATTGTGGGCAATAAATCCATGCTACCTATATTTACTCTTTGTCTTTATCTTTCTCTTTATGTGCCATTTTACTGTTGGGAACATGGTACAGAATACACAGTGAGTACCCTCTGCATTATGTCACTTTTGTTCGGTAGCTGGGCTGTGAAATACTTTATTTAAAATGTAAAATCGATATGGAATGGTTAGGTTTTTACTGCGTGCATTGATCCCAATTCTGATCTATTTAAGGACCATGAAATGCTGATCAGCAGAAATACAATATAAGCCTCTTCAGCAGCTTGCATAGTGAAGAAAGATTTAAGTCAGAAAGATTAGATGTGTCTAATGATTAATCTTTGCTGAATTAGCTGATTTGTGGTATGAGTTGGGACAGTGGTGATAGCACTACTTCTACAGACTTCAAAATTGTACAGGTTGCCACAATATCATCAAGGATAATATTTGAATAAACCTAGACCACTTCGACAAGCTATTTGACTTAGGATGTTTAAGAAAGAACTGCAGATGCTGGTAAAGTCAAAGGTAGATACAAAATGCTGGAGGAACTCAGCAGGTGATGCAGCATCAATGGAGAGAAGGAATAGGCGACGTTTCGGGAATAGGCGACGTCACCTATTCCTTCTCTCCATAGATGCTGCCTCACCCGCTAAGTTCCAATAACATTTTGTATCTACCTTTTATTTGACTTGGGAACTGTATCCCATTCAGACATTAACACATTGGGAGCATCATCCCCTGCTTGTCTTCTGAGCACTACTTTACTTTTATTTTGGCTACTTAAATTGTTAAGTATCTACAACTTGACTGTTAGGTCAAAGTCTTGTGTTATCTACCTATACAATCCAAACAATCAGTTGGTTTAAGAGAGCTCATGTCTGGTAACGCAGTATACAAGCCGGAAACCATAATCATCTGTGGACTCTGTTTACTTCAAATCAAGAATGTTTTAAAGAACTATCATTTTCCCATTGTAGTGGGCTACGATGTTCTGTTGTTGTAAATGAACATCTGCTGTGTTACTATATTGTATAGCACTCTGACAAGTGCAACTGTGGAGAGGTACAGACAATGGCCCACCTACTGACTTGTGGCGGAGAGGCATGCACTGTGGACGATCTCCGCAGAGGCACAGATGTGGCACTGGGTGCAGCAAAGCGATGGCAGAACGTCGTCTGACACACAAGCAAACTATAAATTAAGCTATAGAGACCAAGAATGCCCAAGTTGATTGCTAGTTACTAATGAGACAGCTGATACCAGCTGAGATAATGACGGGGAAGGTGAGATTTGTTTCAGCTCGTTGGCTGCAACTGCAGTGTTATGGGCAGTGGGGTAGTGGGGAGAGCTACAGGCTGCAGATGCTGGGAATCTGAAAATTATTTCAGTGTTCAGCAGTCAGTTTGCATGTGTGGAGAGAGAATCAGTTAATGTTTCAGGATAATCATCTTTCATCAGAAACAGGAAAAGTTTGAAATAAACCTTGTTTTAAATTGCAGAGGGGTGGAGAGAAGAAAAGGAATATCTTTGTTTGTAATATATATAAATGATTTGAATGAAAACATAGATGCTCTGATGAAAAAGTTTGCAGATGACATGAAAATTGGTTGAGTTGTGGATAGGGAGGAAAGTTGTCAAAGGATATAGCAGGATATAAAAGAGGCACAAGAGACTGCAGAAGCCGGAATCTGCAGCAAAAAAAAGGAGAGCTGCTGGAGGAACTCAGCGGGTCAGGCACTATTTGTGGTGTGAATTGTTTAGGCCGATGATACGATATTGGCAGTTAAGAGGCTTTTAGATAGGCACATGGATATGTAGGGAGTTGAGGGAGTTCAGCTGCAGTCAAAGAAGATTAGGCACCATGTTTGGCATAGACATAGTGGGCCGAAGGGCCTATTCCTGTGCTGTATCATTCTCTGGTTTATGAAATGTTAAATAGTAGAAGGCATGGTTTAAGGTGAGAGGGGGAAAGCTTGAAGGAAATTTGTGAGGTCAGAGTTCTTACACAGAGTGTGGTGGGTGCCAGGAACATTCTGCCAGGGCAGATCTTAAAAGCAAAAATGACAGTGATGTTTTAGAGGCATTTAGTCAGGTACATGAACATACAGGGAATAGGCGTATATGAACCATGTGCTGTCAGATGCATTTGGCACAGTGCCCGTCCCTGTGCTGTGTTTTTCTACAAATGTCTGTGAAAGGATGGAGATAAGAAAAACAAATGACGCAGAAGGTGTGGACGCCAGCAGGGAAAGAGTGATGAAGACTTGTTAAGTGCTGCTATGCTGTCAAGGAGCAGGTGTATGTCAAGAGAGATGGAAGAGGACTAAGGAAGAAAGATAAACCAAACAAAAAGCAAAGAAGGAACCATGAGATACAGAACGCAGCTGTTGCTGGAAATCTGAAATAAAAGAGAAAGTTGAACAGCTGCTTTATACAGCAGAAAGGTTTTTGAATTCACTATTTACTCCTGAGGGCTATAACATGTCTAGACTAAAGATAGGATGCTGTCCCTTCAACTTACATTTGGCTTCCCTAGGATATTTCAAGAGGCCATAGACAGATATGTGGGTCAAGGTGGAAATGGAATGGAGAATTAATCGCATACAGTTGAAAGCTCAAGGTTACACTTGCAGAAAGGAGGGACACAACAGTTACCCAATCTGCATTTGATTTTTCAAAAGTAGAGGAGGCCCACATCATGAGTGTAAAACAATTTACACTCATTTGGACGAAGTGTAAGTGAATTGTTGCGTTGCCCAGAAGGGATTTCTGGGTCTTGTGACCAGGTCTCAGCACATGGGTATTTCACTTGGCCTCCAGTTATCTCAATACTGTGGTCGTGTCTAACACCTCTGCCTGTTGTTGTTGAGACTTTGGATGCCACTGGAGATGTTTCGGAGTGGACCCATTGTTTCTTTTCTCACTACAGCCAGATGTTTGGTTGCTTGTTGTTTTCAGCCTATTATGCCTTTAAAACTATGAAGGGATTTTTCTATTCAATCAATTTTTGGGGAGACCAGACCTGCGTTTATTGCCATCCCCAATTGACCTGGAGTAGGTGGCGGTGAACTACCTCTTGAACCTCTGGTGAAGGCACACACTCGATATTATTAGGTCAGGGGTTCCAGGTTTCAGATCCAGTGACTATGAAGAATGCTGCTATTCATAAGCATTGACCATTTCCTTTATGTAATCTTGTGCATTGTAGTGGCAGAATGATTTAATCTATTGTGCACTCTACCACCCACTGATTAGTTACGTCTTGGTATTATTTAGGAAACCAGCAAAATTGCTCACTTCAGCAGGATTTCGGTTTGTTCCCAAACAGTTTTCAAGAATTATGTCTAATTTCATAATTGTTGCCTTTACCATTACGCTTGGAAATTAGGTTCATTTGCTAAAGACATCAATTGGCAAAGCAAGCAGAAACAAATATGCTGTTAATACAACACAGCTACTGATTTCATGATTCACAATTACATTACAGATTTAGATTGACTTCCTGTATAAGCTATATATTTCTACATCTGCGGTTATCCCATTCCTTGCACTGAAATAAAAACATAGCTAACCAAGAATGGTGGTTATTACATTTGTAGGTTGTAGATGTGCAAATGCTCTTTGGTTACTTTTAGACAAATATAAAATACGTTTATGAAAGTTATTTTGATATAATATCGATTGAATGTTCATCTATTGTTATTTGGACTTCTGTGGAAAACTGGGAAACTAATTCTTGTAAAACTGGAATTCTACATTTTATGAAATTTCATAACTTTATGCAAATATAATCACCTCTGAATATCCCAGAGTTCATATAGTTTTTGACGGGTGAGTAGTGTTTCAGTGTCAGAAGCACTGCTGCTGCACAGCAGATTTCTCCAAGCAAAGGTGTATTTATGACCAGCTTTTTTTTCAATAGTGCCATGGGATCTTTTGCCTCGAGAGTACTAGAACTTTACATCATGGAAGAGATATTTAGAGATATTGTTAACAGGCCCTTTTGCTCACCCCGAGTCCATGCCGAACATTGATTTCCCATTCACACTTGATCTATGTTGTCTCACTTTCTTATTCATTCCCTACACACCAGGGGCAAATAATGTTTTTAACACAGGCACCAATTAACCTACAGAGCTACATTTCTTTGGGGTGTGGGAGGAAACCAGAGCACCTGGAGGAAACCTACGCGGTCACGGGGAAAAAGGTCAAACCACACAGACAACACCTGAGGTTCGGATCTAACCCGGGTCTCTGGCGATTTACCAACTGGACCACTGTGCCACCCTAATTGTACTCACTTCTATAGCTTCCTCTGGTAGCTCATTCCAGATATTATGGACTATCCTCAGAGTTAAATAGGTTTCCCCTGTGGTCCCTGTAAAATCTCTCCCTCTCACCTTAAGTCTATGCCTTTGAGTTTTAGAATCTTCTCCTCTTTACTATGCCTGTCTTGCCTACTTGAAAGGAAATTGATATTGTACTTGATACAGTTGAGCATCAATCTAAATTCTGTGCTCAGGTCTCTACTGTAAAAAGTTAACAGAGGCACAAGGGAATGATATTGAATTTATCCCGCAAATATAAAGTGGAGAAAGAACAATAAGAGAAAATTCTCCGCATCTACGTCTCTTTTGAACCCACAATTCGGATGCATAAATGTGGTCGCAGTCAAATAAAGCAGTAAGGTTTAAATAAAGGTATTTTAATATTCTGGAATAATTATCCTCACATAAAATAATGGGAAATGTGTTCCAGTATTTATCATGATGAATGTCTGGCTGCGATAACTCAATGTATGTTCATAATTTTTGGAGTTTGGGGAATGTTCTGATAAAAGGAAACTAATTAATAAGTGAATGAAAATAATCTGCAAGTTCTTTTGTAATGCTGGTAAATGTGGCACTGAAGAAATTGAAGCATACTCTTACAAAATCAGAATGCCAATGGATATCCGCCTAAAGATTGAATGGTATATTATTAAGGTAAGATTAGGTAAGATTATTAGGGGATTGGACACGCTAGAGACAGGTAACATGTTCCCACTGTTGGGGGAGTCCAGAACCAGGGGCCACAGTTTAAGAATAAGGGGTAGGCCATTTTAGAACAGAGATGAGGAAAAACCTTTTTGACCAGAGAGTTGTGATTCTGTGGAATTCTCTGCCTCAGAAAGCAGTGGAGGCCAATTCTCTGGATGCTTTCAAGAGAGAGTTAGATAGAGCTTTTAAAGATAGCGGAGTCAAGGGATATGGGGAGAAGGCAGGAACGGGGTACTGATTGTGGATGATCAGTCATGATCACAGTGAATGGCGGTGCTGGCTCGAAGGGCCGAATGGCCTACTCCTGCACCTATTGTCTATTGTCGATTGTCTATTAAACAGCTGGTTAAGTTGCATGAAACGAGGTATATATGAAGCTATCATGAGGGGAGTGTTCATGGAGATGTGAGGCCGAGCTTTTGGGATGGTGGGGGTGGGAATCAAAGAGTGAAAGGCTAATGATGGAATAAGGATCAGTGGGATGAGTGTCAGGATCATCAGAATCAACTTCTAGGATGGGTCTCGACCCAAAACTTCATCCAGAGATGCTGCCTGTCCCGCTGAGTTACTCCAGCATTTTGTGTCTATCATCAGAATCAACAGTTAGGCTATTCGAGAATATTAAACTGAATGGAGACGAAGGAGGCTGCAGTTGCTGGGAACTTGATTAAAGAAAAGAACAATTGGAGGAACACAGAGGGTCAGGCAGCGTCAGTGGAGGGAATGGACACTTTTGGTTCGGATTAATTAAAAATCTGATAAAGGGTCCCGACTCAAAATTTTGACTGGCCATTTCCATCCACTGATGCTACCCAGCCTACTGAGTGTCTTCAGCAGTTTTCGTTTTGTTGCTCAGTAAACGGTATGCCTGGGGAATGGTTTTGGAGGAGGAGGAGGCTGTTGACATGGTTGGCACCTCTGTGGAGGTCAGGATAACTGACCAGTGGTCAAGAGATATCAGTAGTCATGGATTTGGGCACCTGGTGGCTGGATCGGTTGATGGGTCTACACACAGGTCGGTGGACATCACACATCGGAGATTTGGGAATGGAAATGGTGTTTGTGGTGGATAGAGACAGGAGATAGCTGGGACCCGTGGGACCTTGGGACCCACTTCAGACGGGCTCCAGCTTTCAAGATGCTGAAGCAAACCTCATAAACACAGTGAAAACTGTGAGTGAAGAACTGGTGAACAAAATACGATGGACCTGGAACAATTCATATACCTTGTGCAACCTGCAGTATGTACCTGATTTAATTACATGGCATACAGAATTGGCTGATATAAAATTTAATTTACAGGTAATGGCATTCCATTCAGTTACATCTACTGGTAAAAAATTGTAAAAAAACAATAACATTTTAACAGCAGGAAACAAAGACATTTCAGTAAATATTTTATCACATTTTTTCTTGATGCTGCTACTTATAATGTGAAAGCAACATTATCCCTCTAAATTACATATTATTCCAAGTACTATATTACTGTGTTATGTCTTGGGCTGGGTGTGACTTAAATTGCCCATCATAAAATGAAGACATACTGCAATGATACATCCTGTAATTAGGTATAGTGAGTTGGTTTACACATAAACTCAATTTTTTTTTAAATCCAAGTAAATTCAGACCATATTGTATGCCATACTTCTCAAAAATATAAGCATCGTTTTGGATTGGAGCCCTTCCTCAAAGTCTTTCAGACATCTTCAGACTTTGAGTGGAAGAATGGCCTCAACCTGACGTATTGCCCGTCCATTCCCTCCACAGCTGTTACCTGACCTGCCGAGTTCCTCCAGCACTTTGTGTTTTGCTCAAGATTCCAGCACCTGCAGTTCCTTCTGGCTCTTGTCAAAAATATGCCTGTCATTAGTCATTCATTTTGTGTCTTTCCTTTCCTACGTTGATCTTTGGGGAGCTGAAAATTATACAAATGATAGACACAAAAAACTGGAGTAACTCAGCGGGTCAGACAGCATCTCTCGAGAAAAGGAATAGGTGACGTTTCGGGTGGAGACCCTTCGACATTTAGTTGATATGCAGAATGGAAGATTAGCCATTCAGATCCATGGCAGAAATCAGGGAAATGGCAGCAAGTGTTTTCAGAGAGACCTCAGTGGAATTATCAGGGTAGAAATCGTCGAAAATACATTGGGAACTTATCTAAGTAACGTGGCCTAGCTTTGGGTGAGCTCGCCATCAGTGTTGATCAAACTGCTTCCGGTCTGCAGAGATCAACAAAAGTGGTGAAAAGGAAATAGAAAATGATGCAACCACTCAGTGGGCCAGGCAGCAAGGTGCTCACTGGCCTATTGAATGTTTGCAGCTTTTGCTGCTTTTGTTTCAGATTTCCAGAAACTGTAGTTTTCAGACTGACTGTTCTGCAGAATTAATTCTTCTTTCAGCAGATTGTCTGACAGTTTGGTACTTACTGCAGTTCAGGCAATAGAAGCACAAGGAGGGTTTTCATGTGTAGGAAAGAACTGCAGATGCTGGCTTACACTCAAGATAGAGGAAGGAAGGGCTACACCGAGTGTACATATATTCTCGTCGGCATTGCCACAGTGAATGGGTAATATCAGTGATAAAGTCATAGTCATAGAGTGATACGCATGTGGAAACAGGCCCTTCGGCCCAACTTGCCCACACCAACCAAACGGCGCAACGGTGCGACCCAGATGGGACTCAAACCCACAATCCCCAGCTCTAGAGGCTGATGCATTTATCCATTATCCCACTGGGTCACACTGTGGGCTACACTGTCCTGTTCACATTATAAATAATCTTTTACTGAAACTACAGAAGGAAATAACTACTTATCATGAATGCACATTAGAGGTATTGTAAAAAAACCTGTCATAAGCGCCAGTTCATTGTTCATTCTCCTACATAAACTCACAGTTCATTTCAGTTCAAGTCACTTTACCTTATGGTCAATGGCAGAATCTAAACACATAAACTGAATACTGAAAGAAGGAACCGCAGATGCTGGTTTACAAACAGTGACACAAAGTGCTGGTGTAACTCAGTGGATCAGGCAGCATCTCTGGAGACAGATAGGTGGCATTCTGGGTCAGGACCCTCCTTCACACTGAATTGTTGTTCTTCCTAGCCTTTGTACAAATTATATTGTCACTCTAAGACGGTATTGAATAATTCTTTATTTTTACTGTGGCGATTATTTTTCCTGTGACTCTTAAAGATGTCGTTTTAGATTTCTGGGACCAATCTGGTGCTTCTGTTGATAGTTTGTCAGAGAAATCAGCAAGGAACTTAAATAGTGGTGGTAGCTTAAAAATCTTTCCAGAAAACCACGACTTTGCCTCAGCATCCGTCATCTTTCATCTCAAGAATTGTTCTGCAGATTTAATTCTTCTTTCAGCAGATTGTCTGACAGTTTGGTATTTACTGCAGTTCAGGCAATAGGGAACTACAGGTCATTTAAAATCAAAAGTTATAGGTCTATATATTTCAGATAAGATGGAGGGAAATGATTAGCAAGACTGTAAGCTTTGTCAAAAATTAATTGCAATGACGTTCATAAACTGCCTATGCTTTCATCTGGTGATTTATTGTGTCATCATGAAGATTACAATCCTGTAATCATTATCCGCTTTCAGTTATTTTGGTCGTCCCTGTGATCTGTATTGTGCGTAAAGTTTACATCTAAACAAAGTCCATTGACTCATGGCAATGCCGCCATCAACTTTTCTTTCTTAAATGACCTTTGTAACTGATTGACAGATGCTAAAGATAAGATAAACAGTAACCCCTTGTTAACCTGGGAAATAAGTTAATTGGAACAATTATCAAATCATCATTAAATCTTAGTAATGTTGAATAAAAGTATTTTTAACAGTATCACAAATGCTTACTTGAAGGGAAAACTGTTGTTTGATTTGTTTCTGCTCTGGAACAGCTACACGTCAAATATTCCTGTTGCTGAATAAGCAACTCGCACTGGAGTGGGTGAAACATCTTATGCGTTTATCAGTCATGGGAGCACTGGTGGCACTGTAACTAATTTCAAAAGCATTTTATCTGAAGGTCGATAAATAGTTTGAAGCATAAATTCCTGTTCAGTATTCCCTATATGTCACAAGTATGTAATGTGATACAGTTAGAAATGTTTGGTCTGAAAAAATCATCAACAGTTCAGCATTAACTGTAAGCATCTTTAAAACAATTAATGAGCTGTTAATTGACGCAGCATTTAATGATATTACACACTTCCTGCCAGCATTGCAATGTACTGTATATTCTAAAGTGATACACAATACTAATATTTACTCCTTTAATGATTATCAGAGATATTTATCAAACATGGAAGAATGCCCAATAAAAGAATTTCCAACCCTACCTGTGACAGATGTAACTCTGAAGTGGCCTCACTGACCCATATGTTTTGGTCCTGCCCACTTTTGGAAAAATATTAGGAAGACATTTTTGATACTATTTCTGTAGTCTTAGGTATTGATTTACAACCTCATCCTATTACTGCCATTTTTGGGCCACCAATGTTAGATTCTATTCATTTGTCCTGCTCCGCCCATCGGTTGTTGCTTTTACCACATTAATCGCCAGAAGATCTATTTTATTTAAATGGAAAGACTCCAACCCTCTGACAATACTCCAGTGGTATTCTGAAACAATATCATGTTTAAATTTAGAAAAAATTAGGAGTGACATTGTTGAACCCTTGGTTAAATTTGATAAGACTTGGGGAAAATTTGTTGAACACTTTCATACAATATAAATTGCTCCCTCTTTACCCGTTATAAAAATCTATTTCACTTCTATGTGGTGGAACGGACTTGACGTCATATGGACTTAAATTGTTGAAACTTTTAGTTCAGATTTTGTTTTGCTTTGTTTAGTTATTTATTTATTTATTTTAGTTTTAGTTTTATTTTATTATTATTAATTTTTTTTAATTTAATTTAATTTTTTTAGTTTAGGAGGGTTTTGCCTTTTTTCTTTTTTCTTTTTCTTTTTATCTTTTTATTTTTGTGTTTTTTTCTACATTTATAAGTTTTCTTTTAAAGATTTAACTATATTTACATAGAGTCTGGGAGGTCTATACTCAATGTGTATTTTGACATTGGTCTCATATCAGGTTATACCTGTTATTAATGTAATCCTGATCCCTATGTATCATTGTTATGTTTATCACTATTTTTTTCATGTACTTTTTTTAAAAAATGTTTTATTTTTGTTTTCTTTGGAAAAAAACCCAAAAAGATTTAAAAGAAAGAAAGGAAAGAATTGCCATGAAGAATATTATGGAGAAGTGGGAAGCATAGATAACTAGTTGATGTAGTATTTTCTCTGGTTGGCAATATGGTGTGGCATAGGACTGTGTGAAGCCTCAGATTTTTACCTTTATGTAAATAAATTGAATGAATATTGCTAGAGTTCAGAGTTATCATGTTGCAGTAAGGACGACGGGCAAAGAGAATGTTTCGGGCCGAAACCCTTTTTCAGACTGAAGAAGGGCTTCGGCCCGAAACGTTGCCTATTTCCCTTGCTCCATAGATGCTGCCGCACCCGCTGAGTTTCTCCAACACTTTTGTCTACCTTCGATTTTCCAGCATCTGCAGTTCCTTCTTGAACGAAGGGCAAAGAGGTCAGGATTAGAGAACCTTGGATGGCAGAGGATATTGAAGGGTTAGTCAGGAGAAAAAAGGAACCATAGGGCAGGTATAGGAAACTTGGATTGAGAGAATCTCTTCAGCAATATAGAGTGTGTAGGAGAGAACTCAAAAAAGAAATCGATGGCAAAACAAGGCCATGAAATATCGTAGGTAAGATTAAGGAAAATCCAACAACATTCCAGATGTATTTCAGGAGCCAGGGTGGCCAGGGAAAGAATTGATCCCCTTAAGATAATCACAAAAGAGAATGAGATATTGAGTTCTAGGTGGGGTATGTGGATAATCTAGAGTGTGTCAGTATTAAGAAGGAGAAGGTGTTAGATATCATGGGACATAAGAATTAATAAAGCCGCAGGGCTGGATGACATCTATCCCAGGTTGCTATGAAACTGAAGGAACTTAATGACGAAAATCCAGAGGAATAGGATTTACAGTATGTCAATTTGGAAGGGGAGGGATTAACCAGGGAATGGTCAGCATTTATTTTTGCTGGGGAAGTCCTGCCTCACTAATTTGATTGTGTTTTAAGAGAAAGTAACTAAGAAGCTCAATGAATTGAGAGTGGTAGACGTTGTCCATATGGACTTCCATAAGGCATTTGACAAGGTCCTGCACGGTAGGCTGGTCTCGAAGATTAAGGCACATGGGATCCAAGGTGATCATGTTGACTCTGCTTGGCCGCTTGACTGTCTTATGATTTTCTCGAGCCCTGCTTTTACCTTCTTTGTAATGGACTCCAGCATTTTCAGAATGACAGTTGTTGAGCTAACTGGCCAAAAGTTTGCTTTGCTCAGTCTCAACTTCTTAGTTGAAGAGTGGTATTATATTATATTAGTTAGCATAGTATTTTGTTCTTGAAGTAAAATAAACTCATCCACACTGACCGGTAGGCATGCTTCATATTAACCCCATTGACCAGCACTTATTCCATAACCCTTAAACTTAAGTGACTCTTAACAAGTGACTCTGACATTTCTCTTCATCCCATCAATTCCCAGCCTCATCCTTCAAGGAGCCAATGCTCACTTCAGCGAAACTCTTCTGTTATATATATCTGTAGAAGTTCTCACCTGTTTTTATATTATTTGCTTGTTTCATTATCTTCATCCCATTTCATAAAATATTAAAATTTGTTGCTACTATCTAAAAATGTCCAACTAATCTTCACATCATTATATGCCATTGCTATCAATTTGATGCCATCCTCAGTTAGCCACATGGGCCTTCTCAGAGAGCCTTTCTTTCTCTTCCAAAATGTATGAAATGCTCCTTAAATGTCCCCCACTGATGATCTAACTTTAATGTATTTTGCCAGTCCATTTTAATCAGGTCTGTCCACAGACTATTGTAATATATTTAAATTTAGAACAATAGGATCACGTTTCTAACCCTCAGACTGAATTTGAAATTCTAACATGTTGTGATCGCTCTTTCCCTGGGGATATTTTACTGTGAGATCATTAATTAATCCTGTCTTATTACACAATATCGGATTTAAATAACCTGTTCCCTGGTAACGTATTGCTCAAAGTATTGCTCTAACAAAGCAAACAATACATTCAATGAGTTTGTCTTCAAGCCAATCCTTGCTAATTTGACTTGCCCAATCTAGTTGAAAACCAAAATGACATGGTTATTGCAATACCTTTCTTACAACCGCTGTCTCACCCCCCCAAATTTTTTCTTGATTTATTCTCTACCCTGCAGAATAGCTACTGTGAGGGAGCCTACATACAACTCCCATTGGTGACTCCTATTACTTAGCTGTACTAAAACTGAATCCATATCTTGGGCCTGTGAGCTAATTTCATTCCTCACCAGCTCTGATTTCATCATTTATTTACAGAACTATGCCACCATTTTTCTGCCTATCCTTTCATAATGTGAAACACCCCTGAATGTTCAATTCATCGCCTTGGTTACCGTGCAACCATGTCGCTGCTATGTGATCGGATCATACCCATTTATTTCTACGCCAAGTACCCATCAATTGTCAAGTACACTCAAATAAAGAGCTTTCAATTTAATCTGCAAAGTAAAAAAAAATGCAGGTGTTGGAAATCTGAAATGAAAGCAGAAAATGCTGGAAACATTCAGTCAATATCTGTGGAAAGTGAAATGGAGTAAATGTTTCAGGTCAAAGATTCTTCATGCCCTTAATTTAATCTTGCTGCTCTTCATAATTCTGAGAATATCATTTGGCCGCTCACTCTTCTGTTTCTAGAACCTATATATTACCAAATTTTCTCTGATTGTTATTATCTCTGCCATTGCTCTGCACTATTGCTTTTTCTTTCTCTTTGCTATCCTAAATACCTTTTCATATAAATCCCTGCCTCTATTTGAACACAAATGTTTAATTTGTCCTGCTGGTCCTCAGTGTGTGTGATTTCATTGTTAAAGTTTGTGTAAAATAGTTCAATGCAAGTAATTTAGACTTTACTTTAGACTTTTGAGGTACAGCGTGGGAATGGGCCCTTCAGCCCACTATGTCCATGTGACCAGCGATCCCCATACGCTAACACTATCCTACACACTAGGGATAATTTAAAGAGCATATTTTTACTTTCCTAACGATTGATAAATGGCAAACAGAATGGGCTGCTTACAGCCCATACAGCCCAATAGCAATCGTGAAATAGAGTCATCGTGTGGAAACAGCCCTTTTGTCCAACGTGTCCATGCCCCATATGGTCCCACCTGCCTGGGTTTGTTCCTTATCCTTCGAAACCAATCATATCCACGAACCTATCCAAATATTTTTTTAAACATTCGGCAGTACACTACCTCCTCTGGCAGCTTGTTCCACTTACCTCGCACCCTTTGGGTAAAAAAGTTGCCCCTCAGGTTCCTGTAAAATCTTTTGCCTCTCACCTTAAACCTATGTCCTCTGGTTCTTGATTCCCTTATCCTGGTTAAAAGACTCTGTGTATTTACCCCAGCTATTTCTCTCATGATCTTATACACTTCTATAAAATCACCCCTCATCCTCCTGCACTCCAAGGAATAAAGTCCTAGCCTGCTCAATCTCCTCATGTAGCTCAGGCCCTTGAGTCCTGGCAACATCCTTGTAAATCGTCTCTGCACCCCTTCCAGCTTAACAACATCTTTCCTATAACAGGGTGACCAAAACGGAACATAATACTGGGCTCATCAATGTCCTGTACAACTGCAACATAACCCCCCAACTTCTATACTCAATACTCTTGACTGATGAAAGCCAATGTTCTGATAAAAACCAGATAAATTAATTCACGATTATAATACTTTAAATGCATTTGTGGTTGGATTTAATTTATGGTTTAACTGTGAATCACCAATATGAGCTCTGAAATTCAATTTGTTTGCAAGTGCTCTGGTTAACAACGTCTCCTTTAAAATAGGCCACACAGAAATTTAACACAATACATTGCCTAATGCTCTGTCAGAGAAAATTAAATGTTTTATGAATTTAGCATAGCTTTTGAGGATTATGTCCACATTGTAAAATGCATTCATTATCAATTTTAATAACTTGAAGAATGAATACATTACATAGTGTTCAGCTATCAATGCCATGACTCACATCTGAGGATGCAAATTCACAGCTTAGTTTTAAGGAAAGCTCCAACGGAATGTGAGATTTCCAATGGATTTATAGACAATGTTAACAATATAATATGCCATCAAACGGCACTGCAGAAGATTTGGTGAATGTATCTGGCTGTATTCTCTTTCAAAGTTGAATTTACTAGTAGAAAACAAAAATCCAATTTTAAACAATCTGAAAGTCCTCTGCCTTCATTATAGTTTGTGTTCAACCAAATAGTGAATTTGAACTCAAGCCAAATGCTTTGTTTATGAAGTTGTGGTGTTAAAATATTCCCTTTCCCTCTATCTGGCTATTCCTTTAGTTACACAATAGCTTAGCTCCAAGGCCTCCACAGATGTTGGTCTGAACTCAGATTTTGAGGTGTGTTAGACAGGCCAGAGTTATGCTCCCTCTAATTTCCATGCCGATCTGCACACATGGTCCCAATCTCTTCCTCAGATATTTCCATAATACGGAAAGAGGACAAAATTTGGATTGAGGGATCATAAACATCCGTTACACCTGTCCAAACAGATGTGATTGTAAATTCTTGTACACTGTACATCATTTGACTAATAGGCCTCTAGCCACATATAGTATTACAGAAGGGAGTTTGATTTCAAATGAAGTTGACATTAACGTACATCCCCAAATAAAGATCTTTTAAACGTGTATGAAACATTGTTGGTGCAATGGTAAAATCATCACTATATAAACCTGGTGAACAAAACATGCCATGTCAAAACTTTAAAATGGGATCATCATGCTTGCTACATATTTTTTATAACTTAATGTAAATAATGAGAAACCTTTTCTCAGCAGAGTTGTCTACAACTAGATGGCATAGGTTTAAGGTTAGGGGCAGGAGTTTTAAAGGGGATCTGAGGAAGATTTTACTTTAACCAGAGAAGTTGGAATCAGGAAGACTCTGCCCGAGGGGATGGTGGAGGCAGAGACTCTCACAACATTTAAGAAATAGATGTACAGGATTTGAATTGCCATGGCATATAAGGATATGGTGCAGTGATGATAAGGGGATTAGTATAGAAGGCCGCTTAATATTTGGCATAGATGTGGTGGGCAGAAGGGACAGGTTCCATGCTATTGTGACTATAACTCTTTCACTTTGAAAACACCAGTCTCTATCATAGTTTGAAAATGGTTATATGCCTTTTTAAAGCCCAAGTTTTGAAAAATGTCAATATTTTTTCCAATGTCTTCATTTTTCAGCAAAAGTGACAAAATTAGCATTCCAAATGCTCCAGAAGGATTTTTCTATATACTCTTTTAAAGGTTATGTAGAATTGTACCATAACTTGGGGAGGCAAAGAAAAAAATAGAATTCATACGGTACAGGATCTCATTGTTCCAAAGTATTTTGCGGCCAGAAGAATGCTTTTAAAGTTTAGTTGATCACCTGATGTAGGCAACACAACAGCCTTCAGGGACAAAACAAATGTCAATGACAAGTAATCTCTTTCTTGAATTAGTGTTATGAACGATAATAATTGTATAGATTCCTAGATACGAATCCCTGTTCCACTATAAATATCATCATGGAAGCTGTTCCACCATGGTAGAGTGAAGGGAAGGACAGGTCAGGAGACTGTGGTTCAACTTCAAGATCAAGAGAGTTTATTGTCATGTGTCCCTGATAGGACAATGAAATTCTTGCTTTGCTTTAGCACACCAGAACATAGTAGGCACGAATACAGAACAGATCAGTGTGTCCATATACCATTGTATAAATATATACACACATGAATAAATAAACTGATAAAGTGCAAATAAACAGATTATGGGCTATTAATGTTCAGAGTTTTGTCCGAGCGAGTTGATGATCTAAAGTCTCCTTTCATATTCCCACTTTTTGGCATCTCTAGAAATCTAGCGTGCAAGATCTCAAACATAGAAATCATCTCAGCAAGATGTAAGGTTTGAAAAATAAAAATAATGTCAACGGCGTAATAAGAATCATTAATGCTTGTAAAAAAAAGTTGAGGGATTGGGAACACCAGCCAGAACATTACTCTTCCTTTCTCTTTCAGATACTGACTGACCATCTATGTATTTATTTATTACATATTTTGCTTTTGTTTCAGCACGTGCTTTCATCTCCCCATTTTATATTGGAATTTGCTGACTACTGACAGGTTAGGAATACTTGGGAGGAGATGTCAGCATCTTGTCACCATAGTTCATAGTTACTGTCATAGACTGTCTGCACAATTATAAGACAGAGATAGACTCTAATCAGGTGGAATGCTTGGAGGCAAGAAGTGTAATATGGTCTTGATCCCACAACAATGCCATCAGTTGGGTTCTTCATGTTTTTTGCTGTTCTGTGACATGTTATATCCCCAAACCATTTTATTTCTGACTTATGGTAGAAAATAGAAAGATTAAACGAGAACTTACTATTTGAAGTTTGATCTTTATTTTATGAGAAGTTGAAGTGAGGGAATATGTGAAGAGCCCGCCAGCCCGCATGCGCCTCAATCTTCAGAGCAACTGTATGAAACCACAGACCAGTTGCAGAACTTAAACTAGAGAAACACTAACAAGACTAGAGTTACCGGATGATCAGGGTTGGGAGTGGAGGGCACTTCAACTTCACATAAAATAAAGATCAAACTTCAAACGGTAAGTTCTCGTTTAATCTTTCTATTTTATTTCGAAGTCACGTGAGTGACTATGTGAAGACTTCAAAGCTCTGTGGTTTAATGCAGTAACCCAATCGGTGTGTGAAACACTTAAACAGATAAAACCATAAATGGTAAAAAGACATGGGTTATTAGCAACATGATTCTAACTTGCATACATGGCCATTGCTCTTAATCGGACCATAGTCCCAATTGGCTTTGAGTTAGACAATAACTCATGCAATCCTGTTCAGAATTCTATCTGCAAATATCCAGACATATTCCACCAAATATTATAACTTCTGAACATGTACTATGTAAGCCTCCTGCTGTCTGATGAAAGGGTAATATCCATTCTATTGGCTGCTAATTGAAGAAACTATCTTTCATGTCATAGGTACTAGCAAGCTCAGTGTACCTGTATACATAACACCCCCAATCTCTGATCTGGTGGGTATGCTGTCAACTCCAAATGTATGTAACCATGCCCGTTTTGCTTTATGAGATCATTCCCTTAACAAGCTACCCTAATGTCAGTTATGACCCAGACACCGAGTCAGAGATTGAGTAAAGACTGTGTTCTTAGTGCTGAAATCAGTTGCTAAAAGCATAATCAACTTAAAGATACTGCTCCCATTAGGAATACAGTACATGAATATCTGCATAATAATTTACTGATATACATTGCACGCTACGATGACTGTAGGCTTTTAGAGCGGTCATATAAAAAAACACCTTGCGTAACATTAGTGAACAGCAAGTAAATTGCCAATCATTTATTGTCCCACTTATGGAATTATAAAAAATGACACAACAGCACAAGCAGTTAATTGTGCTATCACATAATTGTTTCTCTAAGCCCAAACCGAAAGCAAAACAAACCTCTGTTATTTCCGTTTGAAATTAACTCACATATCTTGCTCACAAATTTCCCATACAATTGTGGAGAGCTAGCTGCCCGAGAAAAAAGGCTGCACCAGCCATCACATGTGACTTCGAGTAAATAGGAGCTTCTTTAGCCGCCTTACCATGGCCTGAATGAATAGGCAAAGTTGGCACAATTAAGTCTCATCCTTAATATCGTAAGAGGCATCTACTGATAAACTCCTAAGTCTTATCAGCTGCAAATTTTGGATGTTATCTAAAACTTGATGACACAATGCCCTTTGTTCTGAGTAGGGCAGCATTTGCTTCCACCACTGGCTATGTTATCAAACACCAAATATATCTGTACCCCTTGTGTATAAATATGGCAAAGTATGCATCTTCAAGATCGATTCGCTGAATCAGTTAAATTACTGAAAACCAATCATCCATCTCAAACTGTGTAACCAAACACATGATCAAATTAACTAAATCCTAACCTGATTTGGCGTGCTCCATGTTCCTACCATCTTGACAAATATCAGAAATATACCCCTTTTTGTTCTTGGGCAGACTACTCATCCTCTGTGAGATGTCACTGATTCCACTTGGAACCACCGTTCCTCTATTGACCATACGGACGGAAATTTCTTGCCTTCTCTTGCCAAGGAGGATGCATTATCTAGTTATTCATTCAATTCACTGATAACATATAATCAGAACCTTATGACTAGAGCTGAAGCACCGAATCCACTTGATGTGGGAATACAAGTTCCCTGTCAACTCTTGACTATTAGAGTCACCACAAATCCTCAGCGTTCTTCCTCAGAGTGGAAATTAGCTTAATGCAAGCCTGAACCAGGAATTGCATCGCAGTCCTCTGACTGAAACCACCTGTCTGAGTCGCCAGTGTGCGCAACACAATCTCTTCGACCAGCCACTCAATCAGGAATACTGGTATTGAGAGCCTACACATTATTATATATACCTTTTTGATTCACAACATGAACCTGCAGGTCAGATGAAATACTATATGCCAGACTGGTTTCCTGCTAGTAGCTACCTATCCCAGAGAGGATGGCAATGATGTTTTCAACGAACTGGTAACTGCACTAACTGAGCAGAATTTTAACCATGTGTTAAGTGAGACTACAACTACTTCACTCTACTGAGCAGACTGATAGTCTCAATCACAGATGTTGAGGCAGTGCTTCCCTGGTCAATATGACACATATGGCCAGCCAGTTCCAGGATGGTCTACCCTGAACCAGGGTAACCAAGCAGTTTCTACTTGGAAATTACATAGGTTAGTATGCAAGGCACCCTGCCAATGTCTCTGCATCAATCTGTCTACTCCAGAGACAGTGAAAAGATACTAGATAGCCCATGCTGCCATTAAATCCAAACCTGGGCCGACAGACTGCTCCATTTCGGAGTTTTATGGAGGTTAATAAAGAGACCTTACCTGCCAGCATCTCTGAACCCGGGTCAACCTGCTTGTTGGAGCTTCAACGAAGTTCCGTTTTCCGACCCTGTCTGACCACATCTTCAGCCCCATGCTTGCCAACAGCTCGTTTCCAGAGCTCAAAAATGATATTGCTGTGCAAGGCACACCTGCCAGCATTCCTGAACTGAATGGAACAAACTCCATCTTCGACCTATAGGCCTTGCTGCAGCTTTGCAATTTCCCGGACTGTGATATCTCCCAGCCGTTTCCAACATAACATCTTCCTTCAGCTGGTGTGATGTTAGGTAGCTGATGCTGCTGCCCAACTTCTCTTGTAGTGGCTTGCCCGTCCTCGAGGGAACAGCAAATTTAGAGGCAAGAGCAGGCAACTCTTGCTTATGCGACTCTCGCACATCATGCATTAAAGCATGGGATTCAGGCACATGCTCATATTCGGAGTCAGCTCCATACTGATCTCCGACACTCCCCTCATCCGAGCGGGAGGAATATTGCAACCCTGAACCAGGTGTTGCCACAGGCGTATGACTCAAACTGCCTGTGCATGCCTCCGTAACACGGAGCATATTTTGTGCCACCATCTGATCCATCAGGTGTTCCATTTGAGAGAAACGGCCAATCACATCCGCCATAGATGGGGGGACAGAATCCTCTTGTCCCAAATCATCCGCCAGGACTTGTCTCACAGACTTGGCTTTGGCTTTGCCCCCACCCGGGGTTGCCAAGCTGTTCCCTCTAGGAGCCGAACCGGAACTAGCTGTGCATACCGGCGCTGCCAGCGGCTCCGAAGTGGAAACAGATGGCCATCGGCTTTTCGCACTGCCGCGGTCCCCTGCTGCTGGTATCTCAGCAGCCCCTTTTAAATCATCATTATTTATTGTACTTACCAGACAGGCTGCGCCTGCTAGAGACTCCGAGTTCTTGCTCCCTTCTGGAGCCTCAATGGAGTATTTCAGGGGAGGAAATAGAGCGCAACCCTGAACCAGGTGTTGCTTCCTCAGTACCTCTAGCCCCCATATGACCCGGTCGAGACGGCATCATAGTCGGAGTCACCTCTTTCCGTGGCTGGAGCTGCCTGTAAATGCATCCAGTACATGGAGCATAGTTTGTTCACATGATTAAAAAGAAGCATATCACCATTAGTTTAGGGATTCAATTACTTTATCGATATCCACATAGTTGGAGTCACTTTCGAAAGAATCTCCAACAGTCCCCTCTACTGAGCAGAAATTATCATGACGCAACCCTGAACCAGGTGTTGCTCCCACATGTGTCTGATAGAAACAGCTTAAAAGGCTTCCTCAGCCAGGTGCTCCTTTCTGGAGCCTCAACAGAGTTTCTTAGGGGGTGAAATAGAATGCAACACTGAACCAGGTGTTGCCTCCTCAGGCCTCTGGTTGACCCCCTTTCGGAGCATCAATCTGTACAGGCGTTGCCTGTAAGATGCTCAGAACAGCCGCCTGCTCCAGTGGAGCCCCATTCTGGCATGATAGTCACAAACGTGACCGAGCGGCAATTGCTATTATAAATAGCTCTACAGCGTATGCAGAACCGACCTCAGCCTGCAGCAGCTATTTTTAAATTATTTGGTGCTGCGGAAAAAAACCCACATCGAATACTGATCCGGCAGCTGAGCTTTCATGGCAGTCGCTGTCCTGCCCGCGGCTATTTTTCAAACCCCCGGCTACAGCTAATCTTTTGCAGCCGTATAGGCTGACCCAGCCGCATAGGCAGCCGCAATATTGCCAGCTCCTTACGGAGCCTCCACGGCGGCCACCAAATCTGCGCCTGTCAGCTACTCCGGGCTCGCTGTACCACAGCGGCCCGTTCCTGAAAACAAAATTGGCTTACCTGCCAGAGCAATTTCGAACTGCTCCGATTCCCACGCCATACGTCGACGTATTGATGCGCATGCGGGCTGGCGGGCTCGTCACGTAGTCACTCACGTGACTTTGAAATAAAATGAATTATTTGGGGGAACACCTGTTTCATTCATAACCAATCTTGAGCATTCTTGAAATATTCTCGTGACATAATGTCAAAAGAAATATAGATTTTTTTAGAAATGTATTATGTAGATTGCTCGTATGAATTTATATCCCCAAGATCTGAATGCATGGCAATTCATAGATGCCTTCCTGGATCGCCATTTGAAGCTCCAACATCGCGGGGCTGTGGTTCGTGGAGATCCCAACGCAGGCGGCACTGACCGACATCGTGGAGTCCCTGGGACCGAGGGCCGCCAGCGTTGAAACTCCGCCCGGCGCAGCCTGGGGACGTCGGGAGCTGCGGACTCCGGTGGGAAGCGGCCGATTTGGAGGTCCAAGCCGCTGAGGTGGGCCTCCCAGTCCAACGTTGGAGTGCCAACGGGCCTGAGCGGCGGGCTGCCGGTAGCGGCACGTGCGGAGGGCTCCAGAGGCCCCGACAGCAGTTGAACATCGAGGAAGGTGACTGACTTTTGTGCCTTCCCTCACAGTGGGAAACTTTTTGATTCTGCTGTGTGGGGATGTTTTATATTGAACTCTATCGTGTGTTGTGTTCTTTATTTTTTTGTATGGCTATATGGTCAACACATTTCACTGTGCCAACTGGCACGTGACAAATAAATGTATCTTGTATCTCTTTAACATTCATCATTTCATTCTTTCATGTCATGCCTTAAGACGTTTTCAAAAAGATCTGTCAGATTTTCTACTTTCCTCTGTTAGTTCCTGATGAGCTAATACTCCAACTGTGCTGACTCTTTCCAATAATCCTTTCTAACCCTCATTTTCCTTTTTCCTAAATTCAGAGACGGAATATGTCAGATAAATTGATCTTGGAATGGATTGCAGTCAATCTGGGTCCGATCTTAATTCCACCCATTGTTATGCATGCACCAGGAAATGTTACCAAATAATGATTGGAACGCCTGACTGATTTATCCTTTCTGTTAACTTTTGCTGGTGTGTCAGCTTTGCTACAGGTTTAGTTCCAGGCCTGTGATTCCAATGTATTAGCACAGACCTTGAATTGAACCTGGAACCTTTTAGGTCTATTTGACTGAACTCTGATCTTTCTTGAATACTGATTAACAGCTTTCAGAGAGACCTTTGTACATTCTATGTACTCTAATTGTATTGAATGGGAATGACAAGCATTAATTTGAAAAATTATTGCTGTTTTAAGTGCATTTAACTATTTCTGATCATTTTATTTTTTCAAGCCAATATTTTTAAGTTGTGTACTGATAATACAACCTCAACTTTCTCAGGTTGTCCAAAACTATGAATGCAGTTGGAAATTTGGGGGAAACTACTTAAGTTAGTGTTCGGTAATGTTGATACAATCGACACAGATACAATGTGTTTAAGAAGAAACTGCAGATGCTGGAAAATCGAAGGTAGACAAAAGTGCTGGAGAAACTCAACGAGTGCAGCAGCATCTATGGAGCGAAGGAAATAGGCAACGTTTCGGCCCGAAACATTTCCTATTTCCTTCGCTCCATAGCTGCTGCGACAGATACAATTAAGGTAGATCCATGAAAGCACATGAATGAAAAAGATAGGAATGGATAAGTGATTTGAGAGGAAGTGTGTAGAACATTGAGAAGTTGCCCAAATGGCCATATTTATTGCTATTAACTGTATTAACCCCTCCTTCGGCCATACATGCCATATTTGTTAGGGTTTAATGAGATAGTGTGGTAAAGCACAAAGACATAGAAAACTAAAATATAGTGCAACAAATGGAAGAAGGTATTTAATGAAAGGAAAATGTCTATTCAGGCTATTGTGAACTATTATGATATAAATTGCATGTTCGTTTAGATATTTGGCTAAACCACAGTTTTTATTTTAAATCCTGTATTTTGTTCAAGATTAAATGTATTTATTGTCAGAAGAAGCTTGTATTATGTTTCTTTTTGGGTGGAAGTATGCAATCTGACAAATAGTCGCCTGGATAGTTTCCCTTTGCAGTATTATGTGTAGTCTTTTCATATATTGATCACGAGGCTTAGATGGATTATTATGTTGGCTAGAACCTCCAAGTATTAGATCACCCACCAAGGCAAAGATTAATGTAATTTTTGAACCTTTAAACAATTTGTCAAAATCGTATTAATTTAAAAATCTATTTAGTTATCAATATTTTGGAAATGGAATAATCGAATTATCCAATAAAGATATTACAAGTTCCTTTAGAAGATGGATGTAGGATGAGATTTCATCTCAGTTCCAATTTAAATGAAACAAAATCAATGAATACTTGTCCCCTGTAGAACTATCCCTCAATTTCCCTCCCTCAGTCTTGTCCGGGTTTTAATTCCTCCCAATGTTTCTGAATATTATCAGCATTTTAAGCCGAAAATTCTTAGCTTACATTGAATTTGGAATTGTGCTTCTTATAGAACTTTTGAATCGAATTTGTCCTTTCAAATGTGCAGTAACTCCAGTCAAAAGCCCATGCGTGATTGATTTTGTGAAAGAAAGCATAATGACACAGCTGTATAATATTTAATTAAACTATTGTTAGTTCCTTCTACCCAGCTGATCTTTTTCTTTCGCTGCTGAAGCCAAACATTAATTCTTTTTTTTTCATCTTTGTTACAAAGCCAACAATATTTTCCATAATATTTCATATTTCAATATTTTCATTAGCCACAGCTGAGCTCGTGGAAGACTGGAGGATAGCTCTTGCTTTGTCTTTATTTAAGAAGGGTTGTAAGGACATGCAGGCGGGTGAGCCTTCCTTTAATAGTGGGAAAGTTACTGGAAGGATTCTGAGGGACAGGATTTATTTGCATTTGGAAAGGTAAGAACGGATTAGGGATAATCAGCATAGCTTTGTTCACAGTAGATCATGTTTCACAAATTTGATTTGGTGTTTTAAGAGGCTGACCAAGAGGAATGACAAGGGTAGGGTGGTGAGCAATGCCACACTGACTTTGATACAATTCTACATGGTAGGCTGGTCCAGAACGTTAGAGTACATGGGATCCATGGAAGACTAGCAAATTTGATGTGAAATGTGTAGGAGACAGAGGGTGGTCATGGTGGGTGATTTTCACATTTGGAGACCCATAGCCAGTGGTGTGCCGCAATATTCGGTAATACGTTTTTTATTATTCATATATTTTATATTAACAATTTGGAAGCAAATGTAGATTGCATGATTAGCAAGTTTGAAGATGATACCAAAATTGCCAGTGTGATGGATGGTGAAGAAGGTAATGTGGACTAGTGCAAATTGATGCATATTGGAAAGTTAAACCAGGCTAGGATATATACAGTGAATGGCAGGGCCCTGTGGAGTGTAATTGAACAGTGAGACCTCTGGGTACAAGTGATACTACCCTGTTAGAGGTGACAGGTAGACAGAGTGGTGAAGAAGGCTGATGATGTGCATGCCTTCATCGACCGACGCATTTAGTATAGGAATTGGGACACGACATTACGGTTGTACATATTGAAGGGGGAAAAGATTGCAGTTGTGGTGAGTTTCCAGTGGGCAGGGAAAATGCCTATTTTCATGGAGTGGCCACAGACAAAGGGGAGTTAATTTATGTGGTATTAGGACTATTTCTGGATTGCTGGAAGTATCCTATTGGAAGATATATTTAATGCATAATCCACTCTATGCTAGTACTCTGTACTGCCATCCTCCTGTCTGGCACAGCCTCTCATGTGACATTATAAGAGCTGATAATGTTGAAATGTGAAGAACTGCATGGCACTACTGTGTTAAGTGTTGAAGCACAGAAACATAGTAAAACAGTTGTGAATAGATGCAGGTTTAGTTTCTGTCTGTAGATTTCTTGATTGAGTGCTGTAACTAGGGACAATCTGTTCTCTGCAGTAGAGGAATACATAAATTTAGCAGGGTGGTCTCTTACCACCTACCGAAGGCTGTTTATAAAGAATATTACCAGCATCTTTGAGCATGTTTTGCATCCGCTTCTTACGTGCAGAGTATTGTCAAGTGAATGCTTATGCATTTACGAAAATCAGGCACGTAGACGCATCCCTATGCTATACTCTGATTTAATGTGCTCACCACAGTGAGTGGTCATTCTGGGAATGTACAATATATGTGCAGATGACTGTACTACAATTTACAGAAGTATGCTATGCAAATGTTGTCAAGCAGTGCATTAAAATATTACCCTACACGATTGCACTTCAGAAGCCGTGAGTTTGAATTACCATGGATTATTCCTGTTATTGAAAAGATTCATGAAGATTTCAGAGAAACCAACAATTCTACAGAGAAATATTGACACTGGAAAAAATGGTGCTGTGATTTATTTCTAAATTCAATGGGGAATAAGTGTCCAATTACCTTGTTATATTTCTGCACCGAACATTGCTTTGCCATGAACGTAAACAAGAAGGTGACTAATTTGTTTACTTTTATTTTTCAGTGCTCCTTTTTGCCTAAATTTTCCATTCATATAGAGACTAAATATGAAGATAACAATGGATCAAATGATAATGTAAGTATAAAATGCTTGCTGGCAATTCTAATTTGATGTAGCTGTTAACTCCGTGATTCTGATAATTTTCTATAAGCTTGAAGCCATTTCCCACTGGGAATATTCCCCTGAGATTAGCATTTGGTTTAATGAGAATTAAGCACAAGGGACAATGTAAGAAAAATAGAATATTCTCCGTTTGATGTAATTCAAATGCAAATCCTGATATTTGTAATATGTTTATGGATAGTTCAGTATCTTTCCCTAATTGTTTCAAGTCAAAGTGTCAATTATGATGTCAAATTCACTGTCTGAAAATATACAAGTACTTCTAAAGCAACTTTCTAAACAGGAATTTGACATGTGTTTGAAAGTAGGCATGCAGGTACAGCAGGCAGTGAAGAAAGCTAATGGCATGTTGGCCTTCATAACGAAAGAATTTGAGTATAAGAGCAAGGAGGTCCTTCTGCAGTTGTACCTACAGGGCCCTGATGAGACCACACCTGGAGTATTGTGTACAGTTGTGGTCTCCTAATTTGAGGATGGACATTCTTTCTATTGAACAAGTGCAGCGTAGGTTCCCGAGGTTAATTCTCAGGATGGCGGGACTGTCATATGATGAAAGAACGGAACGACTGGGCTTGTATTCACTGACATTTAGAAGGATGAGAGGGGATCTTATAGAACCATATAAAATTAATAAGGGATTGAACAAGCTAGATGCAGGAAACATTTTCCCGGTGTTGGTAGAGTCCAGAACCAGGGCCACAGTTTAAGAATAAGGGGTCGGCCATTTAGAACTGAGATGAGGAAAAACATTTTCACCCAGAGAGTTGTGAATTTGTGGAATTCTCTGCCTCAGAAGGCAGTGGAGGCCGATTCACTGAATGCATTCAAAGCGCCTGGACCTGATGGTATACCCGGTCGAGTTCTCAAGACCTGTGCAGACCAACTGGCGGGAATTTTTGCCGACATTTTCAACCTCTCACTTCTGAGAATTGAGGTTCCCAACTGCTTTAAGAGGGCATCAATAATACACTGGAAAAGTGCCCAAGAAGAGTAAGGTGACTTGCCTCAATGACTATCGACCAGTGGCACTAATGTCTCTTGTGATGAAGTGCTTTGAGAGGTTGGTTATGGTGCACATCAACTCCTACCTCGACAAGAACCTCGACCCACTACAGTTTGCATACCGCCACATCAGGTCAATGGAGGATGCAATTTCACTGGCTCTCCACTCCACATTGGACCACTTGGACAATAAAAACACTTATGTCAGGCTGTTGTTTATAGACTACAGCTTGGCGTTTAATACCATCATCCCTTCCAAGCTGGTTACCAAGCTCATGGAACTGGGCCTCCGCGCATCCCTCTGCAATTGGATCCTCAACTTCCTCATCCACATTCCACAGTCTGATCGAATTGGAGGAACCATTTCATCCTCAATAACAATTAGTACGGGAGCTCCTCAAGGCTGCGTGCTCAGCCCCCTACTTTACTCACTCTATACTCATGACTGCGTAGCCGGGCATAATGCAAACTCCATCATCAAGTTCGCCGACTACACCACTGTGGTTGGACGAATCACAGATGGGGACGAGTCAGAGTATAGAACTGAGATCGACCAATTGACCAAATGGTGCCAGCACAACAACCTGGCTCTCAACATCAGTAAGACCAAGGAACTGATTGTGGACTTTGGTAGGGGAAGGATGAGGACCCACAATCCTGTTTATATCAATGGTGGAGAGGGTCAATAACTTCAAATTTCTGGGCGTGCATATTTCCGACTTTCCTTCCTGGACCCAGCACACCAATGCAATTATAAAGAAGGCACATCAGCAACTCTACTTCCTGAGAAGATTACAGAGATTCGGCATGTCGAAGAGGATTCCCCTAAACTTCTACAGGTGCACGGTAGAGAGCATACTGACTGGTTGCATTGTGTTTCGGCAACTTGAACATCCAGGAGCGAAAAAGACCACAAAAACTTGGGACGACTACCCAGTCCATCACCGGCTTTGACCTCCCCACCGTCGAAGGGATCTATCGTAGTCGCTGCCTCAAAAAGGCAGCCAAAAATCATCAAGGACCCACAACATCCTGGCCACACATTCATCTCACCACTGCCATCAGGAAGAAGGTACAGGAGCCTGAAAATTGTAACGTCCAGGTTCAGGAACATCTTCTTCCCTACAGCCATTAAGCTATTAAACACAAAAACAAATAAGCTCCGAGCTCTGAACTGCAAAAGACTATTATTATTGCACTATATTTGTTATTTATTTAACTTTTTCTTTTTTTTCTCTTCCCCCGTTATGTACATATTCTGTTGTACTGCAGCAAGTAAGAATTTCGTTGTCCCATCCGGGACATATGACAATAAAATACTCTTGACTCTTGATCTTGACTTGAGAATTAAATAGAGCTCTTTGGGTTAGCGGAATCAAGGGATATGGGGAGAAGGCAGGAACCGGGTACTGATTGTGGATGGTCAGCCATGATCACATTGAATGGCGGTGTTGGCTCGAAGGGCCGAATGGCCTACTCCTACACCTATTTTCTCTGTAACTGTGATGTTAGAGTGACTACAGTGCCAAAGCAGAGCAAAAGGCTACAATGTCAAGGGGTGTCAAGTGCCGTAGTGTTGATAAGACAGTGACGTACTGTAATACTAGGTAACATTGAGGGGATCGTATTGACAAAGGCATAAGATGCACGGGCAACATCTAAGATACAGAGGAATGTAACAAAACAAGACAGTGCATTGACTGAGATGCAGAGGAGAGCTGAATGGTAAACCTGCAAGGTAGTTTTACAGTAACTGAGAACACAGAGAGTGTTGAATGACCAAAGCAAGCCCGTTAATTAACATTGGCCAGCGTCACAACCACAAAAGTGTGTCTGAATTTAGCAAGTATGCTACTCCAAAGCACTATAAGGTAAGAGATGATAAAGAGTAGAACTGTACAGTAAGTCAGGCTGCAAACAGTTCAATGAGGGTACACAAAAGGCTGGAGAAACTCAGCGGGTGCAGCAGCATCTAAGGAGCGAAGGAGATAGGCGACGTTTCGGGTCGAGACCCTTCTTCATTCTTTAACAGTTCAATGAGTTGAGATAAAACTATGTTATTCTGTCAGTGTGCAAGAGGAATCGTGGAACATCTGACCAGATCCATATGTAACCCGTATGAAGACCAATGTCTTGATCTGGTTTGAGACCAAGCGGAGGCTGGGCGATCGTTTCGCTGAACACCTCCGCTCGGTCCGCAATAACCAACCCGACCTCCCGGTGGCTCAGCACTTCAACTCCCCCTCCTATTCCGTATCTGACCTCTCGGTCCTGGGCCTCCTCGACGGCCAGAGTGAGCAACACCGCAAGTTGGAGGAACAGCACCTCATATTCCGCTTGGGGAGTCTGCATCTTCTCAATTCCGTTAACCCTGGCTGCCTCCTCCCCTTCCCACCTCTCCCTCAGCCCTCGGGCCCTGGCATTCCTTCTCTCTCTATCTCTCCCCCACCCAAGTCGCACTAGCTTCTCATTTTCACACTACAAACAGCTTACAATGGCCTGTTTCCTTTATCATCCATACTTTTTTGCATATCTTTCATTCATTGTTCTTTATCTCTCCACATCACTGTCTATATCTCTCGTTTTCCTGATCCCTGACCAGTCTGAAGAAGGGTCTCGACCCGAAACGTCGCCTATCTCCTTCGCTCCTTTGATGCTGCTGCACCCGCTGAGTTTCTCCAGCTTTTTGTATAACCCTCAATTCTCCAGCATCTGCAGTTCCTTCTTTAACACAAAAATCAGGTTGTTTTCTCCACATGGCTTTCAGGCTCCATCTAATGGTGACTTTTATATAAAACTTTTACCTTTGAAATTTGTAAAGAACATTTTATAGAAATTACAAAAAATCTTGTAACAATATGTGGTTAACTTGCTGCATGAAAAACAGGAAGCCACAGTGTTGTAGTCATGAGAGGAATGCAATATTCTGATGAACTTCCTGTTCCAGAATATCTATTCGCGGATGTCAGTATAAATAAATGGACTATCATTCATCTATCAATCTGTGTCCGGAGATCTCAGTTGCCATATCAGCATTACATCTTGCAAGTGATTGGTCTCATTGACACCAGTAACCAGGTCACTGCTTTTCAATTGCATAATTTAATAGCATTTCCAAGCTGTTACATAATTCAGAAGCTATATTAGTAACGGACTACAAAACTTTATTATGCAAAAAAACTTTTATGGATTTAACTTTTAAGGCAGTTAAAGTAGGAGACAGTTCCATTCCACATTTAATTTAATTTAATGCTGGTTTTTCACTTCAGAACAATTCCATCTTTCAATCCTTAATGTTAGCATGGATATACATATATTTCACGGTTACTTTCATTTTTATCTACTTATTTCAAGATTATATTCTGCTCTTTACTTAGGTCTTGTTTAAGATATTACCAAAAAATGCTAAATGTATTTAATTGAAACTTGAACTTTTTCTAAGCTGGGCACTGATAATGCTCACAAAACTAATGTTTCCAAAATAATATTAAAACCCCTACCTTTACATTCTATAATATTGCATGATTATATTAAAATGTTAAACTTTTGGAGTTGTTCATTTGCTCACACTTAAACACATGCCACACAGAAAAATAAGTGTTGGGAACGCATTGAAAGCTACATTAAGATAAGATAGCTTTTTTTATTTCCTCTCCTCTACATTTCATCCTCTGTGTCTGAACTTTGCTGAATTCTCAGCTCCTGTTTTTTCCTCTCCATCCTTACTTCCATCCCTCCCTGTGCTTTCAGTTTTATTTGGGATCTGCTATTACATTCCCATTGTGTTCCCAATGATGAAGGCATTATAGGTCAACTACCTTTGCCTTTGATCCCTTCTTTCCATTCAATTGTTCTGTCCATACACCCTCAGCTCCGTACTGCAGTCTGCCTAATGAAAAGTCCCCAATTTCTTTACGTATATCAGGAAAATAAGTGGCTCTGTAGGAGATTTACTGATCAATTAACGTACACAGCCTTGGTTTTCAACTGGAGTTGAAAGTCCATGGATTTCTGAGAAGAATATAACATGCTGTATGCCAAGTAACGTGCTATAATCAGCCATTTATTGTGATCCGTACAAAAATATTACAGGAACCTAGAGTGATAAAAAAGTGCTGTATGGTACAGAGTTCCTTCTGCACAAAAATTACCTTATTTTTGCGTTATTCACACGGAACATTACATTGAGTTCGAGTCTCAATCTATAGGTAAATAAAAATGCTGTAGAAACTCAGCGGGTGAGGCAGCATCTATGGAGCGAAAGAATAGGCGACGTTTCGGGTCGAGAGCCTTTTTCAAACTGGAGTGTCATAACGTTACACAGCATAGAAACAGCCCCTTCGGCCCAACTTGCCCATGCTGACCAAAAACGCCCCATTTATGTTAGTCACACCTGCTCGTGTTTGGCCCATACCCCTCTAAACCTTTCCCATCCATGTACCTGCCCAAATGTCTTTTAAATGTTGTTATAGCACCTGCCTCAACTACCTCCTCTGACAGCTGGACCCATATACCACCACCCTCTGTGTGAAAAAATTGCCCCTCAGGTTTCAATTAAATATTTCCCCTTTCACCTTAAACCTATGTCCTCTGGTTCTTGATTCACCCACTCTGGGTAAACGACTTACTGCATTCACTTGATCTGTTCCCCTTATTCCCCAAATTAATTTAATTAATTTTTAAAAACTTTTTACAACTAATACCTTTCATTACTAAAATGAGAGATAGGATATAAAACAAGATTATATGTCAAGTGAAGATCTGAATGATTTTTGGGCCCAGTCTGAAACCTCTAAATGGCTCCCGGCTGGATAATTCAAAAATTGACCCTTATTAATAAGGAGTTACAACTGATTTCATATTAAGTGTACAAGGAAGTTATTGATACCACAGTATGATAGTCCTTTCTTTTTTTTTTCTTTTTTTTTAAGTTAAATTTTATTAGAGGCATGTACATATCATAGTCTGAACCACTACAAACCTTGTTAAACGGTTACATATTAAATATCCAGGATTCCAGGGACTCCACTACCAATGTAGCTGGGGTCTTCATTTATCGGTTACATATTAACATTGACTCTAATTATTTTTTTTTAATAGATAGAAAAAATAAAGAAAAAGAAAAGAAAATTAGAAAAATAGAATAAACTATCCATAATACAACTTAGGAGATAGGTCCGTAGGTAAGAAAACATAACTATTCATCTAGTCCTGGGTTCAAGCTTCCGTCAGGTATCAGCGCCGGCCCATTCTACCCCTTCAAATAATCTATGAACGGAGACCATATTCTAATAAATAATTCTGGTTTCTCAATTAAGACAAATCTAAATTTTTCCAGATTTAAGGTCTCCGACATCTCCATAATCCACATTTTGATTGTGAGGGATACAGGGTTTTTCCAAAATTTTAATATTAATATTTTCTCAGTTATTATACTATAATCAAGGAAATTTATTTGGTTTATTGTAAGTTTTAGGTATTGTTCAGATATGCCCAGTATTATTAATTTAGGATCAGGCTCCAGTTGAGTATTAACCACTATGGAAATCATTTTAAAAATATCCACCCAAAATGTTTTAATTTTTATGCAACTTACAAAGGTATGGATTAAATTAGCCTCAGAATATTGACATTTATCACAGATAGGAGAAATATTAGGAAAAAATCTATTTAATTGTGTTTTAGAATAATGCAATCTATGTAATATATTAAATTGTATTAAAGAATGTCTGGCGTTTAACGAACATTGATGTATATGTTGTAAACTTTCATCCCAAATATCTTTCGTTATGGGTTGAACTAATTCATTTTCCCATGCTTGTCTTTGTAATTCCGTCGACGGATTCTCACTATCTAAAAGAATATTATAAATGTAAGATATTAATTTAACTGTGTTGGGGTGTTTATTCAAACATTCATCTAGAATATCTGGCTCTCTAGTTCTATATTCTTGTGTATGTGATTTAACATAATCTTTCAGTTGTAAATATCTAAAAAAATTGTTTGAATGTAATCCATAATTCTGTTGTACCTCCTGAAATGAAAGGAACACACCTTTTCTATAAATATGTCCTTTCTGAACATAAAGTTATTCCTTTAACTTTAACTTTCCCTCAGGACTTATGCTTTTCCTAGCATGGTTTTGAACAAAATAACTGCACTTATGCAGTTTAGCATTTTTCATCCCCTTACTGTTTTTCTTTTGGCAGCTCTGAGTAAGACACCAAATTATTATCTGAAGAGCACTTCAAATGTACCTTCTACCAGTTTTGCAAGATAAAAAACAAATTGGCTCACATTATTTTTAAATTAAACACATGAATCAATAGATAAATAAAACTCACAAGAACAACTTTATAATCCATGTCAGGAGGGATACTTGTCTAATAACTACTGATAATGTTACTGTTTCAATTCCATTGCAGTGAAACATTGTCAGCCCTTCATAAAACCTATAACTGTTAATGCACCATCACACAACATTACTTTGATTTCCAAATCTATTTGGGAAAGTTAACATTGAGCAAGTCAACTGCCAAGCACCCCCCAATGGTAAGAAAATGCTTCCTCCACACAGTTCCTCGGGATCAACAAAGACTTGCTTCCACTCCAGTTTTGTTGATTCGAGGATGAATGATGAGACTAATGTCGGAACTGCACACTGTGTGCTTCTGAGAGATGGACTTAAGGTTCTCAATACCGTAATTAATATTTCTTCTTTACTGCACACTGGTGTGCCTTGTTGAGCTGCTACCTCGTAGCTCCACTATCCATGGTTCAATCTCAGCTCGTTGAGATTTCGTTGTTAATGCATTTCGTTGTTAATGCATTTCGTTGTCTCTGTACTGTACACTGACAATGACAATTAAAATTGAATCTGAATCTGAATCAGCTCCCCAGTACTGTCAGTGTGGTGTTTGCATGATCTCCCTGTGACTGGGTAAAGTTTACTGTGAGTGCTCTAGTTTCCCCCCCACTCCCCAACAATGTGCAGTTAGTCCCCTGTAAATTGCCTGTAAACCCGTAATAAATTGCTTAATCTAGCCAGGGAGATAGCTGGGGTGGGTCGGTGAGAAGGTGGTTAGGTGTTAATAGGTTTTAATAAAAATGAGTTACAATTCATGTAAAAAATGGGCACTTGATAGCTGTCACATACTCAGCAACTGAAGGGTATCTTTCCATACTGTGCCTCTACAACACTATTCCACCCTCTGAGCTGTAATGTGCCAAGTGACAAAGGGGATATTTCTCTTTCATGGAGGCTTTGAGTGTACACAAATCTTTTCCTATCTCCTCTTGGTAGTTTCAGAATAGTGTGTCTGGCTGGGGAGCTGGGTGTCAGATATGTGAGTGGCATGGCCCGCTCATTAGATGTGACAGAGACACATTATTATAAATCTGTGGTCTAGCCAATACCATCTGTAAAGTTGCATTCAACGCCTGCTGCACAACAGACCTTTGAATATTCATGCACAAAGAAAGGCTTTCATTTGATACCTCCATACAATAAGCCAGGGAAGAAACCAAAATGTTGAGGTTGGTGCTAAGGGATGGGTGTAGAGAGTCACAGGGGAGAGAGATCTAGCAGGGGAAGGATATGAAATCAGGTCACCTTTGATTGGTTAGTAGAGGGGCTGGGATAAGGTTGGCAGATGGTCGGGTTGAGAGTTTGGGCTGTAATCGTGGTATTGAAAGTTGGTTAGTTAGCTTGTCAAAGTCAGTGGACATTGTGGGGCTTGGCATTAGTTGACCAAGGGTTAACAGTCAGGGAGGTGTCAGTTGCATGCGCTCAATCATTTGTTGGGCCAGTCAAGTGGCAAATTGATAGTTGGGAGGAAGAGAGGGATTGGATGAAGATCTCAATCTGAAAAAGAGGGAAATGATCCCTATTGCAGGGTGTGGGCCTAAGCGATCGACATAGTTGGCCTCAAACCTGCTCACACAGGTCGTCTTTTCCGGAAGGTGCAACGGAAGTTATAAGTGGTTTAAAGGCCAACAAGCAACATCTGAACATATGTTGCTGGAGTCGTGGCACATGTCCAAGACTGTGCATGCATTGACACGCAGTTAGACATGTAGTGGACCTCAAACAGAAATAGCATTCTTTGTCATCCATGCAGATATCTCTCATATTCAATTATTTCATTTTCAAAGGAATTGGATTATGGTGGCACCACATTAAACCACAGCTGGAGTATTGCATATAAATCTGGTCGCTGCACTGTAGAAAGTGTAATGATTTTTGAGCTGTTATGAAAGATTTGTTAGAAAGATTACAGCAAAGAGGAATTTTAATTGCAAAGTTAGACTGGAGAAGTTGCGATTGTTCTCCTTGGCACAAAGAACACTTTCTAGAGATTTAAACACTTATCATAAATGCTTATCAGACAGGATAGAAAGAAACTGCTTCCATTAGCAGATGGTTTGCAGAGCAGAGAAAACAGATTCAAAGTTATGGGCAAAAGATACAGGAGGGATGTGAGTGAATAGTTATGCTATGGGTGGTAGAACTGGGCAGTGGGCAGGTGCTATAGATCTGCATGGGAAGGTAGACGCTCCCGCCCCCATGAGTCTCAGGAAGGCTGTCCATCTAGGATAGGGAGCACTCTGATTTAAAACCTCCACTATTTTGTGGCCATATCCAGTCATGGAAAAGCCTCCAGGAGTAAACATCAAGAAAATCCGGAGTTGGAGCCCCTAAGGCAGTTCGTCGTTGTCTACAACCTCACTCTGGCAGCTCCTGTGACGGCGCTAGTGCCAAACTGTAACGGCCCTGCTGTTCCTTTGGATCGATCAGCGACGTGGAGAGGGGGGGATGTGCTGCATGGTCAACAGCCTGTCCTCCATATGACATCGCTAAGGCTTGCATCCGACCAAGATGCATCACCCATGGTCAATCATGACTTACGCACACCAACCAACATGTCCCCACCTCCTGCATTTGGCCTATATCCATCCAAATCTCTCCTATCCATGTACCTATTAAATTATTTATTAAACATTGCAAATATTTCAACTATCTCATCTGGCAATTCGTTCCATACACCCACCACCCTTTGTGTGAAAAAGTTACCCCTCAAATTCCTATAAAATAGTGTCTCAACCTGCTCAGCCTTTCCTTGTAGCTCAGACCCTCTAGTCCAGGCAACATCCTCATGAATCTTCTCTGTACCCAAGGTACTTGATGATAGACAATTTGCAGGGTCAGGGGGAAGAGCAGCAGACTGGGTCTGATTGAGCTGTTGTACAGAGAGCCACCATAGATTTGATGAGCCCTTTCTGTGCTCTTAGGAGTTTATGACACTGTACTTTCTACTTTTGCTACTCACATGATTCAATAGATCCACGTATACTGACAGAGGATTCGACTATTCTCTGCACTTTACATGACCATCTGCCTTCTGGTTTATTATTTTTTAATAATTGAAAAATTGCTTACATATGTGTTGCAGATCTTTGATTCAGAGACAAAAGATGTTGAAAGAGATGTATGCTTCATTGATATTGCTTACGATGAAATTCCTGAACGATACTACAAAGATTCTGAGGTAAGTGAATAAATATACCAGTGCATAGACATAAGGAACTGCCGATGCTGGCTTACACAAATGGTTTACACACGGTGCTGGAGTAGCTCAGCGGGTCAGGCACCATTTCTAGAGAACATAGATAGGTGAAGTTTCGCGTCGGCACACATCCAGGGAAGCTGTCCCAACGTGAACCATCACCTATCCATGTTCTCTAGAACTGCTAACCCTCTGAGTTACTCCAGCACTTTGTGTCTTTTTAAATATACCAGAACATTTGACAAGAACTGAACAACCATTACATAGGGCTACGAGTTTGCTCTAGTCAACAGCCAAAAATCTGTAGCTTTCCTTTGATCCGATATTTTGTTGGTTCACATGCTTGATCAATGGTGTTTTATCATTCATGTTTTATTATTATTAATATTTAGTGTTTTCTGAGTCATTCGTAACTGTCACTGTATGTCATGCTGTTACTTATGGGCGGAGCACCATGGCAAACTCCTTGTATGCGAATACTTGGCCAATAAACTTACTTACATAGAAACACAGAAAATAGGTGCAGGAGTAAGCCATTCGGCCCTTCGAGCCTGCACCGCCATTCAATATGATCATGGCTGATCATCCAACTTAGTATCCCTTACTTGCCTTCTCTCCATACCCCCTGATCCCTTTAGCCACAAGGGCCACATCTAACTCCCTCTTAAATATAGCCAATGAACTGGCCTCAACTGCCTTCTGTGGGAGACAATTCCAGAGATTCACCACTCTCTGTGTGCAAAATGTTTTCCTCATCTCGGTCCTAAAGGATTTCCCCCTTATCCTTAAACTGTGTCCTGGACTTCCCCAATATCGGGAACAATCTTCCTGCATCTAGCCTGTCCAACCCCTTAAGAATCTTGTAAGTTTCTATAAGATCCCCCCTCAATCTTCTAAATTCTAGCGAGTACAAGCCAAGTCTATCCAGTCTTTCTTCATATGAAAGTCCTGACATCCCAGGAATCAGTCTGGTGAACCTTCTCTGTACTCTCTCTATGGCAAGAATGTCTTTCCTCAGATTTGGAGACCAAAACTGTACGCAATACTCCAGGTGTAGTCTCACCAAGACCCTGTACAACTGCTCCTATACTCAAATTCTTTTGCTATGAATGCTAACATACCATTTGCTTTCTTCACTGCCTGCTGCACCTGCATGCCTACTTTCAATGACTGGTCTACCATGACACCCAGGTCTCGTTGCATCTCCCCTTTTCCTAATCGGCCACCATTCAAATAATAGTCTACCGTTATTATACAAAATGTATCATTTTCCTCCCACTTCACAATTATGCGCCACTTTGTGTTGGTCTATCACATAAAATCCCAATAAAATACATTTACGTTTGTGGTTGAAACGTGACAAAATGTGGAAAGGTTCAAGAGGTATGAAAACCTTTGCAAGCCACTGTAGATTGAAGTCATCCATTATAACTGTTTTACCTTTGTTGCACGCATTTCTAATTTCCTGTTTGATGCCATCCCCAACTCCACTACTACTGTTAGGTAGCCTGTACACAACTCCCACTAGTGCTTTCTGCCCTTTAGTGTTTCGCAGTTCTACCCATATCGATTCCACATCCTCCAAGCTAATGTCCTTCTTTTCTATTGCGTTAATCTCCTCTCTAACCAGCAACGCTAACCCACCTCCTTTTCCTTTCTGTCTATCCCTCCCGAATATTGAATATTCCTGGATGTTCAGCTCCCAGCTTGGTCACCCTGGAGCCATATCTCCGTGATCCCAACTATAGCATAACCATTAATAGCTGTCTGCACATTCAACTCATCCACCGTATTACGAATGCTCCTTGCATTGAGACACAAAGTCTTCAGGCTTGTTTTTACAACACTCTTACCCCTTATACAATTATGTTGAAAAGTGCCCCTTTTTGATCTTTGCCCTGGATTTGTCTGCTTGCCTCTTTTACTTTTTACCTTGCTACCTATTGCTTCTACCCTCATTTTGCACCCCTGTCTCTCTGCTCACACATTTAAGAAACCCACCATCTCTTATTCTCTGTTTATTATTTTTTTCTTCTTTCCCCCCTACGTGTTGTGTCTGACTGCTTCCCTTCCCTGCCTCCTGCCTCACCCACTGTCTACTTGCTTTCTCTATTTGAGTCCCTCCCCCCAACCAATCTAGTTTAAAGTCTCCCCAGTAGCCTTTGCAAATCTCCCCGCCAGGATATTGGTTTCCCTCGGGTTCAAGTGCAACCCGTCCTTTTTTTACAGGTCACACCTTCCCCAAAAGAGGTCCCAATGATCCAGAAACTTGAATCCCTGCCCTCTGCACCAGTCCTTCAGCCATGCATTTATCCTCCACCTCGCTCCATTCCTACTCTCACGGTCATGTGGCACAGCCAGTAATCCTGAGATTGTTTCCTTCGTGGTCCTTCTCCTTAACTCTCCTCCTAATTCCCTAAATTCTCCTTTCAGGACCTCTTCCCTTTTTCTACCCATGTCATTGGTACCTATATGTACCACAACTTCGGGCTCCTCTCCCTCCCATTTCAGGATATCTTGGACACTTACTTATCTTTGCTCAGAAGTAAATATTGCTTCTTCTCCTTTTACAGGTAATGATTTTTTGCGTTATTCACAGGGAAAATTACATTAGATTGCAAAATCTTAATGGTAGTATGAAACTGAATGGGGTTATAATTTGTAGAGAACTGGAAAAACAACGTTAACAGCCTATAAATAATATAACTGTGGAAATATGTGATTGCCGCAGTGGAACTGATTATGGTAGTGGATTTGATTCAAGTAGGTTATTTTAAATCATGCAGCTCCCAGTTTGAGGCAACTGGTAAGCAATTCTTATCCCTTGCAAGAAATATTTTGCACAAGAGAGAATGAAATGAAAAGCTGCCACAAATCTGGTCAAATTTCAAAACTATTCTGGTACATACCGAATGTCTTTCATGTTCAAGATGGAACTTCAGATGCTGGAAAATCGAAGGTAGACAAAAGTGCTGGAGAAACTCAGCGGGTGCGAAACGTTGCCCATTTCCTTCGTTCCATAGATGCTGCCGCACCCGCTGAATGTTTTTCATGTCCTGTCCCCCTCACTGAGAAAATATTGCCCAATTTTCATAGCACCTGAACATATTTTTACATTTCACTCATGCACAAATTGGATTGGACTTTGGTTATGTGAGTTAAGTCGTCAATTGCAATGGCCATGCACATCAACCTGGATGGTGACATCCTATGTCATAGCAACAAAACACTCAGTTCCTCATGCCTGCTCTGCCATTCATTAGCAGCACAGTGGAAAAGGAATTTTCAGATCAAGACCCTGCATTAGGGTGGCATCTTGTAAAAAAACTGGTGTTTTATTTTAATGCCACACTCCTGCATTCTCTTGATTCCTTTAATAGCGAAAAAATGTCTTTGTCTTGAATAAATGCAGCAACTGAGCCTCCATAGCTCTCTTGGGCAGATATTTTCAAAGATTCACTGCCATCCAAGTGAATTATTTCTTCTCCCTGATGTGAATCACCAACCTGTTAATTTAAGATTCTGAACACTGGTTCTAGACACCCCGGCATGGGGGAAACAATATCTCCACATCTAAATTCAAGCCTTATAAGAATTTTGAGAACTTCATTGAAATTGTCTCTTGTCCTTCTATAAGATTGTAATGAACCAGTCTGCGTAATCTCTCTTCCTGTGACGTATTTGTTTAATTTTGCTGTCCTTTCCTTCTTGCCCACTGCAATTTCTCCAGTCTCGGTCAATAGGGGATCCATAACCACAACTAATCTTTTTTCTTTTTATATCTTTATAAAAACTTTTAGTCTGTTTTTGTTTCTCAACAGACAACTCTTGCATTATGTTTCCCCATTCCTCCGGGGCGGAAATCCAGGGGGGGTGCCCCCCCCCCCCCCGCCTGTTTTGAGAGGTGGGGGACGATCCCCCCCATTTTTTTGGAATCCAGATTTTAAAACTCTGTATAAAAAAAGCTGTTAAAAATCTCTGCTTTCCGGCAGACAGTGGGGGTGGGACTGATGATCGAAGGTGCCGATTGGACGAGAGATACGTCGGACGGCAGGCAGTAAGGGGTGTGTGACTGAGGATAGAGCGTGGTGATTGGAGGAGGGAGATGTCCTGGTGGAGCAAAGATCAGAGCGAGTAGGAATCGGCCCAATCGAGGGGCCTTTCATCTCCCGGCCCGGCACAGCTCAAAATCGACTTCGGGATCTTCCACCGCACCGCGTTCAAATTGTTACGTCGAGGCGATCAAGGCTCCTGATGTTAAAGCCTATGCTGGGCGATGAAAGGCCCCGCGAACGGGCCGATTGGAGCCCCACAATTTGGGGTGGATGAAGCTGCTGTTGCTGGAGTTCAGAGTTGGTCACCAACCAGGTCAGTTCCCGATGTTACCGGACATAGGGCCCATAGCCGAAACCTCGCGTGTGTGCGCATGCGTGCGCCCGTCAAGAAATTATGTCCCCCCCCCCCCCCCCATGTTTTGACAGCGATTTTCGTGCCTGCCATTCCTTATCAATAGTTTAGTCCCTTTTGCTGTATTCCAAAAATGTTCCCACTCCCTAGGGCGGCACAGTGATACAACGATAACCGTATAATAACCATATAACCATATAACAATTACAGCACGGAAACAGGCTTTCTTGGCCCTTCCAGTCCGTGCCGACCATTTATTTTTCCCTAGACCCATCTACCTGCACTCAGACCATACCTCTCCATTCCCTTCCCGTCCATATACCTATCCACTTTACTTTTAAATGTTAAAATCGATCCTGCCTCCACCACTTCTGCTGGAAGATCATTCCACACAGCCACCACTCTCTGAGTAAAGACGTTCCCCCTCATGTTACCCCTAAACTTCTGTCCCTTAATTCTCATGTCATGCCCTCTTGTTTGAATCTTCTCTGCCCTCAATGGTAAAAGCTTATCCACGTCAACTCTGTCTATCCCTTTCATCATTTTAAAGACCTCAATCAAGTCCCCGCTTAACCTTCTGCGCTCCATAAAGAATAAAGACCTAACTTGTTCAACCTATCTCTGTAACTTAGTTGCTGGAACCCAGGCAACATTCTAGTAAATCTCCTCTGTACTCTCTCTATTTTGTTGACATCCTTCCTATAATTATGCGACCAAAATTGTACACCATACTCCAGAATTGGTCTCACCAATGCCTTGTACAATTTTAACATTACTTTCCCACTCCCATATTCAATGCTCTGACTTATAAAGGCCAGCACACCAAAAGCTTTCTTTACCACCCTATCTACATGCGATTCCACCTTCAGGGAACTATGCACAGTTATTCCTAGAACCCTCAGTTATTCCTAGATTCCTAGTTCCACAGCATTCCTCAATTCCCTACCAATCAATTTACCATGTACGTCCTATTTTGATTTGTCCTGCCAAGATGTAGCACCTCACACTTATCAGCATTAAACTCCATCTGCCATCTTTCAGCCCACTCTTCCAAATATCCCAAATCTCTCTGTAGACTTTGAAAATCTAATTCATTTTCCACAGCACCACCTATCTTAGTATCATCTGCATACTTACTTTTCCAATTTTCCACCCCATCATCTAGATCATTGATGCACATGACAAACAACAGTGGACCCAACACAGATCCATGAGGCACCCCACTGGTCACCGGCTTCCAACCTGACAAACCGCCATCCACCATTACTCTCTGGCATCTCCCATTCAGCCACTGTTGAATCCATCTTACTACTCCGCCATTAACACCCAAAGATTGAACCGCCTTAACCAACCTTCCATGGGGAACCTTGTCAAAGGCCTTACTGAAATCCATATAGACAGCATCCACTGCTTTACCCTCATCAATTTCTCTAGTAACCTCTTCAAAAAATTAGAGAAAGTTTGTCAAACATGACCTTCCAGGCACAAATCCATGTTGACTCTTCTTGATCAGACCCTGTTTATCCAGATGCTTATATATATTATCTCTAAGTATCCTTTCCATTAATTTTCCCACCACTGACGTCAAACTAACAGGTCTATAATTGCTAGGTTTATTCTTTGAACCCTTTTTAAACAATGGAACAACATGCGCAGTACGCCAATCCTCCGGCACTATTCCCGTTTCTAATGACATTTGAAATATTTCTGTCATAACCCCTGCTATTTCTACACTAACTTCCCTCAATGTCCAAGGGAATATCCTGTCAGGACCTGGAGACTTATCCACTTTTATATCTTTCAAAAGTGTCAGTACTTCCTCCTCTTTGAATCTCATAGTTTCCATAGCTACTCTACTTTTTTCCCTTACCTCACAGAGTTCAATATCCTTCTCCTTGGTGAATACCAAAGAAAATAAATTGTTCAATATCTCCCCCATCTCTTTTGGCTCTGCAGATAGCTGTCCATTCTGGCTCTCCAATGGTCCAATTTTATCCCTCGTTATCCTTTTGCTATTAATATAGCTGTAGAAACCCTTTGGATTTACTTTCACCTTTCTTGCCAAAGCAACCTCATATCTTCTTTTAGCTTTTCTTATTTCTTTCTTAAGATTCTTTTTACATTCTTTATACTCATCCAGCACCTCATTTACTCCATGCCTCCTATAATTATTGTAGATATCTCTCTTTTTTCGAACCAAGTGTCCAATTTCCCTTGATTAGAGTTGCTGCCTCATCCGGGTTCAATCCTGACTACGGGTGCTGTCTGTACGGAGTTTGTACGTTCTCCCTGTGACCACATGGGCTTTCTCCGGATGTTCCAGTTTCCTTCCACATTCCAAAGAGGTACAGGTTTGTAGGTTAATTGGCTTCTGTAAATTGTAAATTGGCTCAAGTGTGTAGGGGAGTGGTAGTGTACAGGATGATTGCTGGGCCTGGGGAAGGGCTTGTTTTCTTGCTCCAAATTACAGCATCTGCAATTTGTCTGAAGAAGTCTAAAGAAGGGTTTCAGGCCGAAACGTTGCCTATTTCCTTCGCTCCATAGATGCTGCTGCACCTGCTGAGTTTTTCCAGCACTTTTGTGTACCTACAGCATCTGCAATCTCTTTACTTCCATTTAGCCTCCCTAAACCGTCAAGTATTTATACATCTTTCATTCTCTTCTCAACCTACTTGTCTCCGAGAAGAATTGAAATTTGTTGATTCTGGCCCCTTTCCAGTAAATCTTTTCACATGGGTAAATTTATTTGGTGTTCAAGTTCTGCCTGAAGCATGTTGATCAAAATTGAAAGTAATTGTGTGATAAGCAGAGTTTTATAAAGGTTCAATAGAATCTGGTTCATTTTGTATTATATGCGTATAAATGAGGCCCAGGATCCCGTATGCTTTTTTTTTAAACTACTTTCTCAACATGTCCAAACAGCATCAAAGATTAATGCACCTATACATTCTTGTCATTCATATCCTCAGTTCATTTCTTTTCATAACCTTTCTAAAAATAATATGTAGGTCTATATTTGATTTGTATTTTTTTTAAATTATTTTCTAAAGTAACTTTTTACACATGAGTTGATTTTGCGGCTCAACCTAACTCAAATCAATTTGTTTTGATCATTTATCAATTTAAATATTTGTTGATTTAAATAGACTTTATGAAATGTTATTGTATTAATCTCTTTTAGTTTATAATCAATGTGAGTGGAAGCATCCATAGTACGAAAACAATTTCAAATCAGTTTTCAAAAATGCAGAATAATCCACACAAACAAGTTCTGAATGAAGAATTTAAAACTCTAGTTTAGCAAACAACTATAATTTATTGAGATCAGGCCAACTCCCATCAGTCACAGTTAATATTAGCCACATTGCTGACGTTGGTGACATTAATATTGGCCGCATTATATTGGTGAACTTAAGCAGTTTAGACATTGATTAGACTTGACCCACACAAAATCCGCTCAAAAAGTGTGCAGGATTTATCAAGCAGCAGGCAAGCGTATTCAATTAAACTGCACATTGACTTCTTGTGTTAATTAACGCAATAAATGGGACGCATGCCAAAGCAAGACAAATTAATGTTTATCTGTGAGATTTCATTAGTGTGTTACTGGAGGGCAATTTAGCACAGCAGTTAGCATTACTTTCTCACAACTTCGGAGACCATAGTTTGATCCTGGCCTTGACTGCTGAGTGCGTTTGCATGTTCCATTGGGTACATAACATATCCAGAGACATGCTGTTAATTGTCTGCTGTAAACTATCACAATACAGTTCGATGCAAAAGAACCAAAGAGGTATTGATATATATTTGAGAGAGAATAGGTTCCAGGAACTAATTGATCTATGGTGAGTATGTTCTTTGTCATTATAACTAAATGCACAGAATTGGTTCGCATCTAATCTACAGAGGCTTGTTATAACTCCCTGAAAGAGGGTAGATCATTTACTTTTGTAAATAATTTCCTTTCGGTCTTTTGTTCCTTACACCATGTAATGTTTTTCATGCTTGCACTATCCTGTACTTAGCATGCCATGTGACTGACTGCTGGAAGATACAAGGAAGCATATTTAAACAACTGAACCCAACAAGGAAAGGAGATAGACACAAAAAGCCAGAGTAACTCAGCAGGACAGGCAGCATCTCTGGAGAAAAGGAATGGGTGACGTTTTGGGCCGAGACCCTCCTTCAGACTAGTTAGAGTAAAGAGAAACAAGAGATATAGACAATGATGTAGAGAGATAAAAAACAATGAATGAAAGATATTCAAAAAAGTATGATGCTAAAGGAATTTTCCATTGTTTTTATTTTAGTTTGTCTAAAATTATTTGTTTTGGGGTTACTTTCACGTTTCTATGTGGGGGAGGAGGGTAGGGAAAAGGGGAAATTGTTTCTTAGTCGCTTCTTGGCAGGGATGCGACTATTTCTCCGAGTCGCGTCCTCACCCCCCCACCTCCTCGCGGCCTACCAGCTGGATCGGAGCGGCCTTTCCTACCGGAGACCGGGGACCGGACCAGAGCTACTACAGTGGCGGATTCACCGCTGGATTCACAGCGGAGCGGGCTTTTGCCTACCTGGATCGCCGTTTGGAGCTGCGGAGCGTTGGGCCTGCAGCATTGACATCATGGAGCTGTGGTTGCGGCGCTCCCAACGCGGGCGGCGCTGACCGACATCGCGGAGTCCTGGGGCCCTTTGCCGAGGGCCGCCAGCGTTGAGTCTCCGCCCGGCGTGGCCTGGGGATGTCAGGAGCTGCGGACTCCAGTGGGAAGCGGCCATTTTAGAGGTCCAAGCCGCCGAGGGTGGCCTCCAGTCCCGATGTCAGAGTTCCAACATCCCGGTGAGCGGGCTTGAGCGGCGAGCTGTCCGTAGCGGCGACTGCGGAGGGCTCCGGAGGTCCCAACCACGGGTGAACATCGGAGGAAGAGACTGGCTTTGGTTCCTTCCCTCACAGTGGGAAACTGGCATCTGGCACATGTGACAAATAAATGTATCTTGCATCTTGGAAACAGTGTTTTCAAGAGAGAGTAAGATTTAGTTCTTAGCGCTTTGGGAAGCAAGGGATATGGGGACAAAGCCGGAACGGGGTACTGATGTTGGATGATCAGCAATGATCCTATTGAATGGAGGTGCTGGCTCGAAGGGCCGAATGGCCTACTCCTGCACCTATTTTGTATGTTTCTATGTTTCACTGGAATTGAATTTGGAAAAAACAATAGCTTTATTGTGTGTTTAGTATTACCGACTGGGGATAAATTTATGGACAATTTTGCCTACTTCCACAATCTAATTTTTAAAATTACTGCCATTTGTTAAAGTAGATTGAACAAGGAACTAAAGTGTACTGAAGAAAGCTCAGGATGTGTACGTCCCCGTTAGAGTGAAGGGCAAAGCAGGCAAAGGGAAGGAAGCTTGGCTGATGAGGGAAATTGAGACATCAGTCAAAAACAAGAAGGATGCATGGGACAGGTATAGGCAGCTGGGATCAAGTGCATCCCTGGAGGAGTTTCGGGAACTAAAGAGTAAACTAAAAAAGGAAATCAGAAGGGCAAAAAGGGGCCAGGAGATAGCCCTGACGGGTTGCATTAAGGACAATTCCAAAAGATTTTATGAATACATAAGGGGGGAAAAGGCATCTAGAGAGAGAGTGGGACCTCTCAGGAATCAAAGCGGTCACCTCTGTGTGGAGCCACAGGAGATGGGCAAGGTCCTAAATGAGTATTTCTCCTCTGTTTTTACCGAGGGGAAAGGCAGTAGGATGGAGGAAATTGGAGCAGTCGCTGGAAGTGTCTTGAGAGCAGTCAGGGTTACTGGTGAAGAAGTACTGAAGGTACTGTCGTGTTTGAAGGTAGACAACTCTCCAGGGCCTGATCTGATATATCCGAGGATATTGTGGGAAACTAGAGAGGTAATTGCGGGAGCCCTGGTTGAAATTTACAAGTCATCCTTAAATCGTGCCGGAGGACTGGAGGGTGGCAAATGTTGTACCTCTTTTCAAAAAGGGCTGCAGGGAAAATGCTTAATATCTGTAGTTGGTGAGTTACTGTAGAGTATTCTGAGAGATAGGATATACAGGCATTTGGATGGACAAGGACTGATTAGGGATTGTCAGCATGGTTTTGTGCATGGGAGATCATGTCTCACAAATCTGATTGCTTTTTTTTGAAAAAGTGACCAAAAAGGTTGATGAGGGCAGTGCTGTAGATGTTGTGTACATGGACTTCAACAAGGGGTTCAACAAGGTTCCGCATGGTAGGCTGCTCTGGAAGGTTAGATCGCATGGGGTCCAAGGAGAGATAGCTGAATGGATAACAAATTGGCTCCAGGGAAGGAAGCAGAGGGTGAAGGTGGAAGGTTGCTTCTCAGACTGGATGCCTGTGACTAGTGGTGTGCCTCAGGGTTCGGAGCTGGGCCCGTTACTGTTTGTCATCTACATCAATGATTTGGATGAGAACATACATGGCAAGATTAGCAAGTTTGCTGATGATACAAAAGTGAGTGGTTTTGCAGATAGTGAAGATGGTTGTGAACAATTGTAGCAGGATTTGGGTCATTGGCCAGGTGGGTGGAGGAATGGTTGATGGAATTTAATACAGAGAAGTATGAGGTATTGCATTTTGGAACGTCAAACAAGGGCAGGACCTACACAGTAAATGGTAGGCCTCTGGGTAGTGTTGTAGAGCAGAGGGATCTAGGAGTACAGGTTAGAAGTTGGGAGGTCATGTTGCAGTTGTATAAGATGTTGGTGAGACCGCATTTAGAATATTGTGTTCCGTTCTGGGCACCATGTTATCGGAAAGATATTGTCAAGCTTGAACGGGTTCAGAAAAGATTTATGAGGATTTTTCCAGGACAAAAGGGTGTGAGCTATAGGGAGAGGTTGAGTAGGCTGGGTCTCTATTCCATGGAGCACAGGAGGATGAGGCTAGATCTTATAGAGGTGTACAAAATCATGAGAGTAATAGATAGGGTAGATGCACAGAGTCTTTTGCTCAGAGTAGGGGAATCGAGGACCAGAGGACATAGGTTCAAGGTGAAGGGGAAAAGATGTAATAGGAATCCGAGGGGTAACTTTTTCACACAAAGGGTGGTGGGAACAAGCTGCCAGAGGAGGTAATTGAGGCTGGGACTATCCCATTGTTTAAGAAACAGTTAGACATGGATAGGACAGGTTTGGAGGGATATGGGCCAAGTGCAGGCAAGTTGGTCTACTGTAGCTGGGACATTGTTGGCCGGTGTGGGCGAGTTGGGCCGAAGGGCCTGTTTCCACGCCCTGTACATTGAATAAATTGTTGACATTCTTTTTTCCTCCTAGTGTCATTTGATAGAATATGTTGCCCTTTCATTACTTCCTCCACCACAACACTCTATTACTTGTAATTTATGTTTGTGCCCGAGCGTCCAATTTTTCCCATGACTATTCACCGTTGGTTATTTATCCTTTCAGTGTAATAAATCATGTTGTAACTTCATTGGTTCTAGCCAATTCCTCACAGTATCAAAAACAAATTGAGATAATATTCAAAATAGTTACTGCAGAGATGACTAACGTTCACCTCAGTCTACTGTGATTTACGATATGCCGATTTTGTGCTTTTTTTTCCACGTTAGGTCACAAAGATCAAATACATTTTGGTGAACAAACTATAAAGGAAAAATTTAAACCCACAAAGCATTTCTTTAGCTACTATGCTCTGAACCCTTATTCTCACCACTCATGTCTAGGCCTATCTTTACTGCTCCTCATCCCTGCCAAATGAACTGAAGATCCTTGTCCACGTAGTCAAATCCTTTTATGGTCCCCCCCACTCAGACGTGTACAGCCCTAAATATTACTACATCTCCTCACTCATTCTCATTTATATCCCACTTTCATTTTCCGGTTTTAAACAAGAACCTCATCTGTTTCTTACCACACAAGGCAAATAAGAACTTCATTGTTCCGTTGTCGGTATTTATGAGAATTAAACACTATTGACTCTTGAATCTCAAGCTGTAACTTTTCCTGCTTGCTGCTTCATGTTCTTTCTTCAAACCCTATCAGAACCTATGAAATTTCTTTTGTGAGCTATGTTCTCTTGAAATGGTACCTACTTTTCACTTTTGCTAAGCTTATTGGGATGTTTTATTACATTTTGAATAAAACATAACTTATTGTTATTTATTCTGTACAAATATTGAATAGAAACATAGAAATTAGGTGCAGGAGTAGGCCATTCGGCCCTTCGAGCCTGCACCGCCATTCAATATGATCATGGCTGATCATCCAACTCAGTATCCCGTACCTGCCTTCTCTTCATACCCTCTGATCCCCTTAGCCACAAGGGCCACATCTAACTCCCTCTTAAATATAGCCAATGAACTGGCCTCAAGTACCCTCTGTGGCAGAGAGTTCCAGAGACCCACCTGTGAAAAAAGTCCTTCTCATCTCGGTCCTAAAGGATTTCCCCCTTATCCTTGTCCTGGAGCTCCCCAACATCGGGAACAATCTTCCTGCATCTAGCCTGTCCAACCCCTTAAGAATTTTGTAAGTTTCTATAAGATCCCCTCTCAATCTCCTAAATGCTAGAGAGTATAAACCGAGTCTATGCAGTCTTTGTTCATAAGACAGTCCTGACATCCCAGGAATCAGTCTGGTGAACCTTCTCTGCACTCCCTCTATGGCAATAGTGTCCTTCTTCCGATTTGGAGACCAGAACTGTATGCAATACTCCAGGTGTGGTCTCACCAAGACCTTATACAACTGAAGTAGAACCTCCCTGCTCCTATACTCATATCCTTTTGCTATGAAAGCTAACATACCATTCACTTTCTTCATTGCCTGCTGCACCTTCCTAATCGGCCACCATTTAGATAATAGTCTGCTTTCCTGTTTTTGCCACCAAAGTGGATAACCTCACATTTATCCACATTATACTGCATCTGCCAAACATTTGCCCACTCACCCAGCCTATCCAATTCACCTTGCAGTCTCCTAGCATCCTCCTCACAGCTAACACTGTCCCCCAGCTTAGTGTCATCCGCAAACTTGGAGATATTGCCTTCAATTCCCTCATCCAGATCATTAATATATATTGTAAATAGCTGGGGTCCCAGCACTGAGCCTTGCGGTACCCCACTAGTCACTACCTGCCATTGTGAAAAGGACCCGTTTACTCCTACTCTTTGCTTCCTGTCTGCCAGCCAGTTCTCTATCCACATCAATACTGAACTCCCAATGCTGTATGCTTTAAGTTTGTTTACTAACCAACGTAAATAGCCAACGTTTCGGGCCGAAATGGCTGAAGAAGGGTCAGAATAGTGCGCTCTTTTCCACACAAGTCAATTTATATTGATCCAATTAACCTGTTGATCTGAATCTTCAACAGGTGTCCTTTTGTCTGAGAAATCTTTGTCTTCAATAATTAAATCTGACAAAGTAATCAGCGTCCTCAAATTAATGGTGCCCTTTCCTTTCCCACTGCTTTTCATTAAAATGCTGTACATTTAGCTGGAAACATTCAGTTGTAATAAATTAGTAACAGATTTGTACAATAAATATTTAGCTGAAGGCATCTTTGATTCGTTCAGATTACATAATTTTGTTGTTGTAATTCTTCCCTGGTATCAATCATTTGAACCTTTTGGCAATGGTCTTTTGAAGTGATTTATTGTATTACTAATCCTAGGCCTAAGTTCCAATCAAATCTATCACCCAGTAGACTGTTTCTCTGCATGAAGCCATTTATATGTAGCAACACATTTCTGGTGACTGGTTAATTGACCAGTTCACTGAATTACCATTGCATTGGCAGAAGGTATTTTATATCCTATTTAATTGTTGTGTTTGCGGAAATTCATGTTCAAACTCTGCAAATCAGTCGATTAACTAATCAACGGATTTTGTTAGCAACAGATGTTGTCTCTTAGCTCTGGGTTTTCTGATCTAATCTATAAAATTCCACAGTAAGGTGATGGTAGACAAAAGTGCTGGAGAAACTCAGCAGGTGCGGCAGCATCTATGGAGCGAAGGAAATAGGCAACGTTTCGGGACAAAACCCTTCTTCAGACATTTTGGCCCGAAACGTTGGCTATTTACTTCGCTCCATAGATGCTGCCGCACCCGCTGAGTTTCTCCAGCACTTTTGTCTACCTTTGATTTTCCAGCATCTGCAGTTCCTTCTTGAACAGAGTAAGGTTATGTCCATCTGCATCTGGACATTCAGTTGGTAACATTATTTGTAATTTTAAATCAGTATGCTCAGTGTATGCTCATACAGACATATGAACAGAAAATTATTTGCCATAGATCGCAGAGGTCTAAGCCTGATACACCATGCTGAGCGAACTGTAACCTCAACTTTGTTTTCTTAATTATACATGGAAACATTCCGCCTTCTTCCCAGTCAAGAACTTACTTATCTTTCACTTAAAAACTCTGTATCTACTATAGGACTGTCTCTTAAGAGCTTTCCCTTAATTTAAAAAAAAAAATCTTCACTAGCAGGTTTTCCCACAACAGAAAACATCCTCTTTACATCCACCTTGTCAAGACCCCTAAAGATATTGAATATTTTGTAAACTGGCAGCTCTGTTGTATGTTGTATGAGAGGAACTGGAATGTTCTACCAGGTATACAAAGCCAGGCCCGGGCCACTGAGACACCTGTGTTTTAGCCATACATATCTCCCAATCCAATAAGCGAGTTCAGTATTCCGAAAAACGCAAGGATTCATGGGATTTGGCAAAGGTCATTTGCAATAAAGAAAAAATGAACAAAGCGCTGCCTGTATAAACTGTATAAATTCTTAGCTTAATTCATAATTTATGTGTAAAAATAAATTGAATCTGAGGAACGGGGGTGCCAGGTAGCAGGAGAGCAGGGTGTAACAGCGAGAGAGAAGGGGCAGATGCGAGTGGGAGACAGGGGGAGAGACTGGACCGGCGGAGAGACATTCGCGGCAGCTGAACTGCTGCATAGAATAGAATAGAATGCCTTTTATTGTCATTCAAACAGACAAGGTTTGAACGAAACTTCATTCATTGCATGTGTACAGACCCGCGTTTCATCCATAGTCAGGATTGAACCCGGGTCTCCAGTGCTGCAAGCGCTGTTGGATTGCTACAGGACCGTCCCCGTTGCCTCCCAAGTGTCCCATCCCTGTCCGGGGATGGCCAGAGATGTCCAGGGTGACCCTGGACACACGGAACACCGGCCTGGAACAGTGGCGGCCCCAGGCTTACAGCCAGCGCAGAGAAGAAGCGCGAACTCCAGCTCAACTCTGCCTGTCCCACCGGGTTAACCGACAGCCCTGGACTGACGGTTTGTGCTGGCTGTAAACCTGGGACCGCCACTGCAGAAAGCTGGAGTAACTCAGTGGGACAAGCAGCATCTCTGGAGAGAAGGAATGGGTGACGTTTCGGGTCGAGACCCTTCTTCAGATGATAAGTGTAGATTCCCGTTTCCATGCTGTGTCTCTCTATTACTCCACAATACGATACATATACAACTTTATTTATGTCGGAGGGAAATTGGTCTGCCAACAGTTAAAAGATACAGTTACAAGGCATTGAAAGTGTCATGTGGACAATAACAATAATGAAATTCAAGTGACCAGTTATTGAACAGCACGTATGAAACAAGCATGAAATTAAATTAACAAGTGGAAAAGTCCAGGATATGAGGGATGCGCAAATCTGGGGAGGGCGGGGGGGAGAGTTGAGAGGGGGGTCAGTCTACCCATGACAGAACGGGGAGGAGTTGTACCGTTTGAGAGCCACAGAGGAAAAGGATCTCCTGTGGCGTTCTGAGCTGCACCTTGGTGGGACCAGTCTGTTGCTGTAGGTGCTCCTCAGGTTGACCAGTGTGTCGTGGAGGGCGTGAGATGTATAGTACAAGATGCTCTGCAGTTTGAGAAGACCACCTCCAGATTGAGGAGACCACCTCCAATGAATCCAACTCCACTCCCAGGATGGAGCCAGCCTTCCAGATGAGGTTGTGGCTAAAGTCCCGCAATTGAATTTAAAATCTAATAAGAAGTACATTTCAGAGATTTAGAAGTTCACCACAAAGGAGAACCATGATAAAGAATGGAGCCATTCCATGTGCAATTCTGAACATCCTTTTTTTTAACACCTGCACTTCCTGTGAGAGCAACACCAAATTGTTTCTATTTCTAGGTGGGGAATGATGTGTATGGTTTGGAGGAAGAGATAGTATAAGACCAGAAGATAATTATATAATGATGCATCTGAAAAAAACACTATATAAAGCCAAATAGGTTTTCAATAAAACTTCTAAAGTTACCAATTTAAAACTTAAGGCTAATCTGTCAAAGACATGCAAAAAAAATCACATCCATAAATCTGTCTGGATTTTTAAGACCATATTGAAGCTCCAGGATATGAATATTAAAAGAGTGAATAACCATCAATCCATATCTTGGTTATGAGTGTTCGCTTATTCCTGAAACTTTGATAAACTATGTTGTGCTGTTCACAGCCAATATTATCTCATCCATTAATGGACCTAGAATGAAATACTGCACTAAATGATTATTTATCAAGCAATCTTCATGCAGAAATAAATAACTGAAGATTATGCTCAGATGTATAATCAACTGCAAAACTATTAAGCTACCAGCGTTGCTTTGATATGTTGATATGTCAGATCTTGAACTGAAACAAATGAGAAGGCTTTGAGAATTAAAATAAATGATGTGCCTCAAGTGACTAGAAAATGTCTGAAATCATCCCTGAAAAACATGATGAAAATACGAAATCCAAAGCTTGGATGTAATAGATATCCACAGTACCATTTTATTGAAGTCCAGTGTTGTGGCCTGAAAAAGTACTCGATTGGCTGCCAAGAGGAAAAATCCATCTCATTTGTGTCTTAAAAGGGTAATCATTTATTTTTGAAGCAGTGACCTCTTCTAGATTTTCTTACAAAATGAAACGTTCTCTCCATAACCCCCAAGATCTTGTATATTTCATTCAAGTTGTCTCTCACTCGTTGACACTCCAGCAGAGACAAGCTTCACCTGTCCATCGTTTCCATTTATGATAATCCATTCAGAGGGAAGAGCAAAATGTTAGTGTAGTTCTTATAATTTGAGAGTACCAGGGCGTTACCAAAGTGAAAGGTATATATAGGAGCAGAACTATTGAAATGTATTTGTACAGAATCGTGGAGTTGGTATATAATAAGAAATGGCCCATCATGTCTGTACTGACCATCATATCAATTCCACTTGACTGCATTAATTCCATGTCTCTATGCCTATCTAGCTCATTCAAATACCTGATGCCACTTAATCGTTGTTACTGTTCTTGCCCCAACCACCTCCTTTAGGATCTCATTCCAGACACAAAATGTGTGTGCAATCCATGTGTCAGTTTTTAATTGAAGAGTTTCCTGCACAATAACTTTGATGGTTGTACAGTTGCATTGCAAAACAAAAATTAAAATCACTTCACTTACTGTGTTTCAGGACCTCAGATATTTTAAGTCAGAGAAAACACAGCGAGGTATGCTGAAAGAAGGATGGAGGGAAGCTCAGAAGCCTATCATGTGCTCCTATAAACTGGTTACCGTTAAATTCGAAGTCTGGGGACTGCAGACAAGAGTGGAACAATTTGTACACAAGGTTAGTCAAACAAAGCTGCAGCCAACCTTAACCCAGCACATATAATTTTGTTCCGTTAGGATCCTTTTTCATTGGATAGCAATCTAATCATGTCACACAGGTCAAGAACCTGCTGCATTTTCTCAAATAGAAATGTTTGCTGCTGTGAACCTTGTGCCATTATGATCAAGTAAGATTTGCAACATTGCTCTTGCTAAACAATTCATCAACTTCATCCTCCACGTAATGTATGAAATTACCTCCAAACTCTAGCTGGTAGAGCTGCTGCCACGCAGCGCTAGCGACGCAGGTTTGATCCTGACCTCAGGTGCTGTCTATGTGGAGTTTGCACATGCTCCCTAAGGGGTTTCCTCCGGGTCCTCTGGCTTTTTCCCCATATCTTAAAGACATGTGGGTTCTATTGGCCTCTGTAAAATTGCCTAATTTGTTGGGAGTGAAGACAAAAGTGGGATAACTAGCGTGAACACATGAGTGATTGTTGGCATGAACCTGTTTCCATGCTGTATCTCTAAACTAGGAAAATAGCTCATGATCAGAGCAGATTCAGAGGAGAAGATGGAATTCCCATCTTGCTGGAATTCTGCGCCAAAGATAAGGATCCAGTCCACTGTCTCCTGCCTCCTCTTTGAAAGAGAACAACTTCCAAAATATTGAAACACATTAAAAATGAGTTGACTTGTGTTGATAAATTGGTTCCCTGAGAATCCTTACCGATTATTTAATGGTGCTTCTGTGTCAGCAGGTTATTCGGGATATTCTGATGATTGGCCATCGGCAAGCGTTTGCCTGGGTGGATGAGTGGTATGGTAAGTGGACTATTCATCCCAGCCTTTCACCTGGCTTCCAACATTAAGGATGGCATAGAGATATGATTGCAAAAGCAGACTATGAAGCCATGCTGCTAGAAGATTTTTCTAACTCTGTAAAATAATTCATTTTCAAATTACTGGAACATGGTAAAAATATATTTGGCAATGTAACCGTTTTTACCACCAGTTTTACAATATTATGTTTGGGTCTCTCCCATTCATCAATGCCAAGCCCAGCTCTGTAGAGATATGAACAGACTATTCAACCCCCGGGCTTGTTTCATCGTTTGTCATCAGTTCTGCTGTTCTGCTATCAGGGGAGGTTAAGCAAGAAGGAAATAAAAAATACAAGAGAGAAAAATAAACTTAATATTTGCTTAAAGACAGGACTATAATATTTGGTGACTAATATTGGAAACATGTTTGTGGAGATATTGCATTTCCCTTCAGTGGTAGAGCAGGCTGTCAAACCCTTAGGTCGCTCACTACTCTTACGGCAAAGGGCTGCTGGATGTTGGTCCAGGTCAATGAAATATTTCACTCTCTTATTTTTTTCTCTTCCAACACAGATGTGTCCAACTTGCATTCAGAACCCATCTAATGGTGTTGCCAAGATAATATATCCAATCTGTAACGTATCTACCATTAGAGTTTCAACAACGGAAGCTATTTTAATTTTACCATCTGTTTTTCCCTTATTTTCTTACCGACATTAATAATGAATACAGTTATGCAGCATGTAGAAGTACGTTCATACCTATGCATCTACCTTTCTGTATGAGTGTGGATACTAAATGAAAGACATAATTTAATGATGGGGTCAAGTCTGTCTAAGCCCAAATCTATCCACGCACATACACTATCTCCACAGATCTGTTTCCAACATCAATCACCAAATACTAATACAATGGGTAGTCCAGCAAATATTACATTTTTTTTTCTCTCTGGTAATTTCAGATTCCATTTATTTCCTTCTTATTACATCTCCCTCGTTATGTCTTTTGTTTTCCATGTGCTGACACTGGCCTTTTTCATCACTATTTGGCAAGACCAAGTGCAGGCTCGGCGATCGTTTCACTGAACACCTCCTCTCAATCCACCTAAACCTATCTGATCTCCTGTTTGATCAGCACTTTAACTCCCCCTCCCACTCCCAATCTGACCTCTCTGTCCAAGGCCTCCTCCATTGTCAGAGTGAGGCCCAACGCAAATTGGAGGAATAGCACCTCATATTTCGCTTGGGTAGTTTACACCCCAGCGGTACGAACATTGACTTCTCTAACTTCAAGTAACCCTTGTTTTCCCTCTCTCTCCATCCCCTCCCGTTTTCTAATTCTCCCACCAGTCCTACTGTCTCCGACTACATTTTATCTCTGTCCTGCTCACTCCCCTGACATCAATCTGAAGAAGGGTCTCTACCCGAAATGTCACCCGTTCATTCTCTCCAGTGATGCTGCCTGTCCCGCTGAGTTACTCCAGCATTTTGTGTCCATCATCACTATTTGAGTCATTCAATCCCTCCTGGACATCTATCACAGCTCCTCCTTTTTGTTCATCCTCCTTTTTGTCCTTTTTGTTCATCCTGTTCCTTCCTCCTGTCTCTGCAACTTACAAAATGGGAAGGTTTACTCTGTCTCTTTCGAACTGCACAACTGTGATCTGAAGCATTGCCTTGCAGATAACTCACACACATGTAAGGCTAATAATGCCATGTTTATGGCACTCACTAGCCACTATTTCTATAGTTTAACCATTGTTGGTAAAATCTTCTACAAGCAAAATTCCTTGAAATATTTATGTAAATACATGACATTGGCCCGTGAGTTCATTGAGGTTGCACATTTTGAATCGCTGTGTTTCTATGCTCTCTTTGCTTACTAATTTGCAATTTTTACACTTACTACCCAACGCCAATCAATTCTTCACTGTACAACGTAACTCAGGTAGCAATTGCAATAAAGCTGCAGTGAAATATATTGAATGTCACCTATGTATGAAGACCACCTTTATGGTTCTTTTAATAATCAGTTCAAGTCGTCAACTTTATTTGTCACATACACATACAAGATGTACAGTGAAATGAAAGTGGCAATGCCTGCGGATTGTGCAAAACAACAGAACAACAGAACAGAACAGAACCCGTTTTTACATTTTTTTTAAAAGCCACAACAGTAATTATGCCCCGGTGAGATCAGAGTTTACAGTCCTGATGGCCTGTGGGAAGAAACTCTGTCTCATCCTCTCTGTTTTCGCAGCGTGACAGCGGAGGAGCTTGCCTAACCGTAGCAGCTGGAACAGTCCGTTGCTGGGGTGGTAGGGGTCCTTCATGATCTTGCTGGCTCTGGATCTGCACCTCCTGGTGTATAGGTCCTGCAGGGGGGGGGGGAGGGGGAGTGTAGTTTCCATGGTGCGTTCAGCTGAAAGCACTACTGTCTGCAGAGCCTTGCCAAACCAGATCGAGATGTTTCCGGTCAGGATACTTTCTACAGCACCAGAGTAGAAGGATTGAAGGATCCTCAGAGAGACTCTGAATTTCCTCAGCTGCCTGAGGTGGTAAAGGCGCTGTCTTGCCTTCCTCACCAGTGCAATGATACTTTGTATTTATATTAATTAAATCTATGAAGCATTTCCAAAAGGTAGGTGTTAGTGATCGTTTTCACAATTTAAGTGTATTGTGTTTCTTAATAATTGATCAACAACATTAGCACAAGTAAGCGCTTCTTAAGTTGTGCCATCGAACGTTATGCATTAATGTCTGAAATGTTGTTTTATTTAGAGGTCTTGTAGCAGGTCTTCTGGTGATCTTCTAGAAGACATTTTCTTGAAGATCCTTTTGGCTTAAACTTTCACATTTCCTATCGATTGCACTTTATAGAAGCTCCACTCTTTTCCTTTATTCTCCCTACAACAATCCTACTGCTTCTAGTCTTTTTTTTATTCCTACCCTGCATCTTTATCTCCAACTGGCCACACTATCTTTATGACTAGATGTACATAAAGCTAGTGCCCCTGCTGCTTCTGGAACCTTCACCTGGAATGGCGTCTTTATTTTATGTTTTCCTCCCAGAAACCACTACATGCCTTGAGTTTAATGTCCTCAACAAAAAATGCAAAGAAACATCTTGAACTTTTTGCAGATATGACAATGGATGACGTGCGGAATTATGAGAAAAATATGCATGAACAAACGAACATAAAAGTTTGGTTTGATCAGCCTTCCACAAATACTCCTTCAACGAATGAAATACAGAGTGATGGCAACACAAGCGTATGTTATACTTTTCCTGAAGTACATGTGAAAACAAACCTCCTATTCTTTGGGAAATAAAGATATCAGTATGTGTTCCCGTTAAATATGATCTGTAAAACTCAATATTAAATTAGGCATCAATTAATGAGAAATCTCACATACGACTTTTGTAAGGTCTATTTTTTGTTGTTGGGCTTTTCAACAATCAATTTACCCACTTAACATTAAGCATTATCTTGAAACTTGCTATCGCCATTTACTCCTTTCGTCCTCTTGTCCTGAACACAACTACGCAGGCTGTATGTGTAAGAAGGAACTGCAGATGCTGGTTTGCGAGCTGCCCCATTAGTTATTTCAGCTTCAAAGAGCCTTACACAAGCCCAGACGATGGAATGCAGCTAACTATTAACCTGAACAGGGAATCCTAACCAAGACCTACTTTTCTCAGTTCAGAGTACAAATAACTGGACATCAGGATCAAACTTGGACACCATCCCCTGGGAAATTCAAAGCATAATAGTTACTGGAAACCTGAAATGTTCAACAAATTAGGAAGTGCCTGTGGAATAAGAAGCAGAGTTAATGTTTCAGGTATAAGACCCTTCACCACAGCTAAGTAAAAGGTCTTTAACCTGAAAAGTTAACAGGCTTATTTTTCCAGTTTTTATACATTCTCTGTAATAACACATCATGCAGTACCATTGGAAAAGCAACAACCTTTTTATCAACCATCTATTGTATAGACAGTAGATACAAGGAACCGCCGAAGCTGGAATTATGCATAGAACACAAAGTGCTGGAATAACTCACTGGTTCAGGCAGCATCTCTGGAGGTCATGTATAAGTGACATTTCAGGTTGGAACCCTTCTTCAAAGCCCAAAGAAGAATCCCAACCTCAAACATCGCCTATCCATGCCCTTCAGAGATACCTACTGAATTACTCCAGAACTTTGTGTTCTAATACATAGACAACAGAGTTGCTAATCTCAACAGCGATTGCATTTTACTAGTGTGAGGGATTAATTTGAGGATAGCATAGACAGTCCTTCTTACATATGGCCCAGTGTTCTAGTTCTCATGTATACTAAAAGTCTACAGAGTGCAATTTGAGAAGCCATCAGTTTGCTGGCAGCTTAATGAGGTTAAATATTGCCATGGTCTTTATTCCAAATCACATGGTGACCAGTATTACAGCTGCTAGCTCACGTTCTCTGAGATTGTAGCAAGAAGTTATAGTTCAGCAATTGCCAAGTTTGGCTTTGATTGTGATTCATTGACCATCATTGTAACGTTTCCCCTCCACCAGCTGATAAATGAAGTATCAATTGTTCCAGGTTTACAGATTTTTGAATGTGTTTGATGCTCAGTACATAGAGCAAATGTTGAAAAGGAAGAGATGCTGATCCTTCAAGACCGAAAAACCGTACAAGTATCCTCAACAGACACGGAATGATTAAACTCAACAAATCCTCTATGTTCTAGGTGTCAAATCTAGTCATAACTTTAAAAATACAAGATTCTTAAGATATGAGAGGTCAACAAAGGCAGGTGAATTAAGGGGGATTAATGTTTCATTATGACTTGGGACTGGGTTATAAGGGCCAGTTTCCAATTTGTAAATGACACAAAACTTAGTGACGTGAGCTGTGATAAGTAGACCATTAGATTTCATGAAGACTTGGATAGACTGATGGAATGGGCAGATAGGCAGCAGATGAAGTTTAATACTGAGAAATGTTGAGAATGAGAAGAGATGATGTAGGGAAAGTAGTGGGGGGGGACAATTCTAAAAGTGATATGAGAACAGAAAGTTCTGGGTATAATTGGGCGCAGTTTGATGAAAGAGGCATGAAAGATTGAAAAAGTGGTTAAAATAGCTTGGGTGATTACAGGCTCCATAAGGAAACATAGAATATAAATGAAAGTGCGTCATGCAGAACCTTAGAATACAATTCCAGATGCCGCACTTAAAAAACAATAACGGTTTTTGGGATGATACCAAACCTTTATGTCTTTTGAGGGAAGTTTAGTTCTGTAGATAGAGTAGGGAAGATGGAATCAATCTCCTTAGAACAGAAGCGTTTGGAAGGCCACCCAATAGAGTTATTTAATGTCATTGAATTGCATTGACAAAGCAGATAGAGAGAAACTGTTCTTCATGGCAGAAGAATCAAGAATTAGGGACATAGAACAACTGGCAAAAGAACACAAAGTGGCATGAAGAGAGAATGATTAGGATCTAAAATGAACATCCAGACTGAGTAATGGAGACAGATTTGGTTATAGCATTCTAAAGGTATGAGGTAAGCAATTGAAAGGAACAAGCTTGTCGATGTATGGGAGAGGGTGAGGAGTGGGACTAGTTAGTTTACTCCTACATAAAGCTGATATGGACACTATGGGATAAATAGCCTTTCCTTACTGATTTCATTTTGCAATTCTGATATGAATTTAAAGCATCATACAAGAAATATGAAATAGAATGGAGCGGCTGGGCTTGTATACTCTGGAATTTAGAAGGATGAGAGGGGATCTTATTGAAACATATAAGATTATTAATGGTTTGGACATGCTGGAGGCAGGAAACATGTTGCCAATGTTGGGTGAGTCCAGAACCAGGGGGCAACAGTTTAAGAATAAGGGGTAAGCCATTTAGAACGGAGATGAGGAAAAACTTTTTCACACAGAGATGTTGTGAATCTGTGGAATTCTCTGCCTCATAAGGCAGTGGAGGCCGATTCTCTGGAGGCTTCCAAGGGGGAGTTAGATAGATCTCTTAAAGATAGAGTAGTGAAGGAATATGGGGATAAGGCATGAACGGGGTACTGATTGTGGATGATCAGCCATGATCACAGTGAATGGTGGTGCTGGCTCGAAGGGCCGAATGGCCTACTCCTGCACCTATTGTATTTGTCTATTGTCTATTGACTTTAAACATGGAAATAATTTCCTGCTCAAATAGACCACGGGCTGACGTATAATGAAGGTTTAAAATATATTTACTTGAAATAAGTAAGTTATTCATGATAGAGAAAACATCTTCATAAAATGGTAGATGACAATGGTAAGTAAACCGTGGCATGACTAGTTATAGCAACAATGCAAGGTTTCATATGCATTCACAAAGTTTGTTGACATAATATGAGCCCTTCTGAAGGGTTCATGTATGTGTTCAAAGAAAACATTTCATTCACCATTTTATGTTTGATTTTACATACATTCAATTAATATTTGCACAGCAATATCAAAAAGTTCCCAAGAGGAAAAATTGTGGAAGAAAATCTGGAACATTTTTTTAACTTGATAACATTTGATTAGCCAATTCGCTGCACCATGTTTTTGGAATTGTGTGTTTCTATTTTTTTAATTTATTGTGGTTATTGGGACGTTTTAGAAGAGGGAATGAATTTAAAGAGGATAGGCAAAATATACTGTCATTTAATATATTTAATCATTTGTAATTATAATACCAGCTTATTCAAAGTTGTCCATTGCCACTGATATTTTTACAAATCAAGATTTTCTCACCTATTTCCTAATGTCTGTTATGTGCCTTCAAAGATATACATAATATTTACATTTCAAAAGCCATATTCTTCCATGGAAATGCATGTTTGGATATGAAGTATATTGCTAACATATTGTATGTGTTTGTATGTATAACTTGAAAGATTCAAGGCCATAACACATTTTGCATTATAGAAACATAGAAAATAGGTGCAGGAGTAGGCCATTCGGCCCTTCGAGCCTGCACCGCCATTCAATGTGATCATGGCTGATCATCCAACTCAGTATCCCGTACCTGCCTTCTCTCCATACCCCCTGATCCCTTTAGCCACAAGTGCCACATCTAACGCCCTCTTAAATATAGCCAATGAACTGGCCTCAACTACCTTCTGTGGCAGAGAATTCCAGAGACTCACCATAAACCATTCATTTTAAACAATAAAAGTAGTTCGCAAGTCACAATATAAAATATTTTACAGCTAACTGCATATTTTATTTGCACTATAGGCAAGTAGTGAATTGCAATTAGTTTTATATAAGAGACATTACAATTTGTACTGATATTCTTTCTCCTTTGGTTTTCAATTGAAAGACATGACAATGGATGAAGTTCGGGAATTTGAACGCGCAACTCAGGAAGCCACCAACAAAAAAATTGGAGTTATCCCTCCTGCGATTACAATCAGCAATATTGTTATGCCTTTATTAGCCCGCAGCGGACCATCTAGTGCTCCAACCACACCTCTCGCCTCAGAAGCTCCAGAATTCCTGGTAATTCCCAAGGATCGCCCTCGGAAAAAGTCTGCTCCAGAAACTCTTACTCTTCCAGATCCTCGGGAGAAATACAGCACTTCTACAATATCCAACATCGATGCCTCTGGCGAACCTTCTGTGCCCAAGCATAACTAACTTTCTGTTTATGACAACAGGCTCGTCATTCAGATTTCAGTATTAGATGACATTCTTCTTTACCGTCACTTGTTTTCTTCCTTAATCTCAAACTCACATGCTAGTTGCCTATTTCCTTGGGTCCCCTAGGTGTAAATTGCAAGGAAATCAATGTGCTCCATGTCTGCAGATTTTTATCTATCAAAATGGATCAAAGCTTTTGCAAAGCAGGGAATATCATTGTAGGGAGCGAATGCAGTTTAAATTCTCCAAGTGCTGATGACAAGTAAACATACCTGCTGCCGATGTACATTGAGAATTCACAGATGCCTTTCCCAGCATTTTCCTAGCATTGATAGCCAAGGGCTGCAAATCTCAGAGAACACTGTGATTTTCCTACTGCTGATGGATGAGATTGCTGGTGCCCACTGGGAAGATTTATCCCTCCATGTTCTACATATTCACGTACAGTAAGTGTATCAGTGCAGTAACATTTAAACCCGAGCTCTCATGTTGAATTCAAGAGTAATTTGTGTTTGCTCACCTCCTGCATGGTGATAGATGAGCCTTGATGACTTGGGACCAAAATCATTTATCCACCCTCAGTGGGACCTAGGTCGACTTTCAAAGCATTCGGCATTTGTTGGCTTTAGTACCATACCAAGACACACTATGTTCTTCGACGCTATGTTCTATGTTCTCAATTCATCAGTGATGGTCTGTGGATTAGAATCATGAAAATGATGTAGCACAGAACACATCCATTTGTGCTGGCTCAGTTATTCCCAATTTCCTAACTTTTCCCCAAACCCTGCATTATTTTCCCTTTCTCATTTGCTCTTTTAATCCAGATGTATTTAAAATGCTTACATGCCCATTGTTCACATAAGCCCTCATGATGAGCTATTTGATGATGGAGAGAAACCTAGACCCACCTTGCACGTTCCCCACTGGTTCGGATGAATAGAGTGGTGACGTTCAACCAGTTTCCCTGCAAGGAATAACATCACTTGTGGCAGCCCCAAATCACAGTCAGTGATTCAATAAATCTAATCCTTGCTTATAAAGTAGTAACTGTACTTTAAAATTCTTTAGTTATTAAATATTTTGGTTATAGTGAGGATATGATAAAACATTTGATAAAAGAAGATACAAGGAGGGAACTGTTGATGTTGGTTTACAAAAAAAGACACAAACTGCTGGAGTAACTCAGCCAGTCAGGCAGCATCACTAGAGAACAGGGATCGGTGACGTTTGAAGAAGGGCCCCGACCCAAAACATCACCTATCCATGTTCTCCAGAGATGCTGCCTGATTCACTGAGTTGCTTCGAGCATTTTTGTGTCCCTTTTTATTAAATAAAAGGAAATCCCACCTTTTCTTTGCAGCCTCATGGCAGCAGAGTTGAAGGTGATGAAATAGGCATCATTTTTAATCAGTCTTAATCATGCAACCACAGGAGGTTTATCATATAAACTGCGAAAATAAAAGTGGTTTTCAAACTCCACCCAAAACTGCCTCCACAAAACCCCTAGAGGGCCTGGAAATAGGTCATTCACTTTGTCAGGAGAATATTGTTTACCACATCTGAAGTCATCAAGGAGGAAAGAAGAACTTTGGATAAGCTCAGCAGGTGAGGCATCATTTGACTGACCTTTCATCAACGTGAAATGTTAACTCTGCTTTGATGATGCCTGATCCTGCTGCGCATTTCCTGCATTTTCTGTGGGTTTTTTTTTCTTTTTGGATTCTCACCAGCATTTTGCTTTTGATAAATCAAAGCCATTTGCAAAAACAGGAGGCTGAGCATTTTGTGAAAATCATCTTTTGTAAACAGATATTTCCTAAGAGTTGGGATCAATACTACAAGGAAAATATTTGCGATTAATAGGATTATTTAGATATCATAACAACACTTCTTTTCAATGGTAAATACAGTTATAAATACATTTAAATCATATGGTGATAGTTACTGAAATTTATTTTCCCAACAATGTTGTTGGAAGCAATGTTGTTGGAATCGCGTATTCAGTTTGCCTAATTTCCCCAAGTTATATATTTTTTGTTTTTGTTGGCTACCAATTCCCACCTATCACAAATGCAAATGGTATTTTTTTAGTTCTGGAATATGTAGAAGCTCTGTATAATGTTCTGGTTAAATAGGCACATCAGTTTAGTTATCTTACCGTGGAGAACTTATTTCTGCCTTGTTTTTCACCCTATGATTGGAACTTTAAACTACTGAGGAAGATATTTCCAAGAATTGTAGTTCTGAAAAACAGATTGGAAAACAAAAAATGGCCTGGTGCTGATCCAAGTGTGCTGGCTCCATCTGAAGGTTATCCTGGCCTCTGATGGGTAACTGCTTGGGATGTTGCAACCGTCCTCAGGATTCAGAGTTAAGGAAAGAGAAAATCATTCTGATTCTCTCTCTCTCTTTTGATTCCATATGTGTGGAGACCCAATGTTCAAAATCTAGCTTGTGAAGTCCCACCACCATTGAATAGCCTGTCAACATGGAGTATTTATATTGAATAATGAACAGTGGCCAATTGGGATAAACTGCTGTACAACTACAGTGTGTGAGGAGAATTACTGACCTCAGGAGGAAAGGGGAAAATAAAAGTTGAGAGCACAAAGCATTAGTGAGGTCTGACAATGTCATCCGACAGGTGAGCACCATAGAAGAATGCAGACGTAAAGGACACGAAAGATCTCGTACCTTCAGACATTCAGTGATATGTAATCTGTTATGCTCGGGTTCACTACATGAAAAATCCATCTTATGACAAACATTGAACAGTTTTGCATAGGACAGTATTGTGTATAAGCAGTACGATGTAAATATTCTGATGATTTGTTAATTTAAGGATGAGTTACCTTGGGTGACTGGTTTACCTTATTAGATGAGCTAAAGGATCCATTGTTAAAGTTTGTTACCTAGCATGTTACGATAAACCAACTGTAGTAAAACCTCACATTGCTATTCAGCAGAGTTATCATTAAAATAAATAAAAAGCTTTTATCGCTGAATGAAAGTAAATTGCTTCTATAATTATTCGGGTAATCATCTTGCTAGTTTTGTACTCGGTAGTATCTTTCAACTTTTGGACTAAAATAGGAAAAATATATATAATTCTCTGCTTTACTGTGGCAGAAAATATGTCAATCATTACACAAAGCTGAAATGACAGGTAGCAAGCAACACTTCAAGACTCAAATTACAATTTGTAGCAAGGAATTGCTTTCCTTTACAATAGCCAGATTGTAGTCATTGTCTCGTGACTCACCACAAGACAATACTAAACGTAATTTGGCATCCAGCCACACGGGTAATGTGGGAGAGATGACTGAAAATGTAACCTGAGAGGTGTATTTCAGGGAGCATCTCAGAATAGCAAGGGGTGGGTATGCCCCAATCCCCTTGCAATAAAGTGTAACCTAGAGTTGCTCTCCCGATTGCACACTGTACCTACAAATTAACTTTCAGTGTGTCAAGGACACCCAATTCTCTTAGAGCATCAACACTTTTCAACTCCTTAACATGTAAAGGAAATTCTATCCACCAATGATAATCTAACATTTTTCCACACAATCCTGCTTTCATGTCCTTGTGTGTTCATTTTGCCACAACTAACCCCCTCCCCCCCAACTATTTTTTTGCACAGCCAAAAATCTTTGACCCATCAACAAACTTGAGACATTTTATATGTCATCCATTCATCCATATTATTGAAACAGGTACAGATACAAATGGGGCACCAATCCTTGTGGCACTCGATTAGAAGTAGTCACTTTGTACAGAGAACCCTTTTTCAGATGTGGAAAGATAATCATATCTCTACCACAAATAAGTTGAGCTACTTTTATTGTCATATGCACCTAGGTATAGTGAAATGTTTTGTTTTGCATACAACGCAATAAAATCAGTCCATGTTTGCAGGAGTTAGTGGATCTGGATACACAAATAACAGTAGATGCTAGTACCTTGAGCAAAACACAAAGTCATGGAAATAGGCAGAAAATACAAAGTAGCCAGCATTTTGTGTCTATCTTCGGTGTAGTACCAGCATCTGCAGTTCCTTCCCACGCACGTCCTCAGTACTCAGCGGGCCGGTCAGCATGTGTCGGAAGGAACTGTAAATGCTGGTTTAAACGGAAGACACAAAGTGCCGGAATAACTCAGCGGCTCAGATGGAGAATAGGAATAGATGACATTTTGGGTCGAGACCCTTCTTCAGACTGAGAATGAAGTGAAAGGGAAATGAGAGATGTAGACAAATGAATGAAAGATATGCAAAAAAGTAATGATGATAAAGGAAACAGTCGATTGTTGGCCGTGGGGAAGGTGATAATGAGTTTTCCACAGTGAATCACAACAGGATCACAGTGAATCTAGTACAGCGACTAGGGTTGGGGAGGGGCAGAGAGAGAGGGGATGCAAGGGTTACTTGAAGTTAGAGAAATCGATATTCATACCATTGGGTTGTAAGCTGCCCAAGTGAAATATGAGGACTGTTCTTCCAATTTGCGTTTGGCCTCACTCTGACAGTAGAGGAAGCCCAGGACAGAAAGATCAGTATGGGAATGGAAAGGGGAGTTAAAGTGTTTGCCAACCAACAGTTCAGGCAGCGTCTGGGGAGGAAATGAGTTGGAAGGATCTGCAGATGCTGGTTGACACAAAATGCTTGACACAAAATCAGGGCTGCCAACATTGGGTGAGAGTTGAGAGTGAGAAATTGCGAGGGAGCGTAGTGACCGAGGGGGGAAGGGTGTTAGAGGAGGGTTTCCCCTCTCCCACAGAAGGGAGCTTTTGCATTTTTCAACTTGAAATTGTGCAATCTGTTGCGTACTATAGCAAGTCTTTTAATTTACACTTGAATGCAACATTTATGCTTTAAATTGGATTAGGTTACACTTGAATGCAACATTTATGCTTTAAATTGGATTAGGTATGAATAAGGTTAGGCTAAATTACATTCCTAATTACATTCCACAGTAGAGCCAGGCTCTGATCAACAGGTACAGCACATGAATGGCTATATTCATGTATGGAAATCAGATTATAATTCATGCTGTTATGCATATATATTGAGAAAAAAACAGAGAAACAAGGCAAGAGTCGGACTTCCATCACGGTTCTGCACAACCTTACCCTTTGACTATAGAAACAAGACAAAAAATAATGCCACATATTCAATCGTATATGGTTAAATGAATTAAGATATATATGTAAAACATATATATGGAAACAGGCTCTTCAGCCCACCAAGTCCACATCGACCAGCAATCTACCGTACACCAGTTCCATCCTACACGACAATTTACAGAAGCCAATTAACCTACAAACCTGCACTTCTTTCAGATGTCGGAGAAACTGGAATATCCAGAGAAAACCCATGTTGTAATAAGGCAGCAACTCTACCGCTGCACCACCGTGCCACCCCATTAAATTATTTTTTCTGTAATATATTTATTATGGTGTCACATCAATAAAGATGAACACATGATTCTGATTTCTGCCCTTAGTTGGATAACACACATCTTAAGTCATTGTGTTTTATGGCTGGTTTTCAACCTCTTCAGTCTGAAGGTCTCGACCCGAAATCGCCCATTCTTTCTCTTCAGAGATTCTGCCTGTCCTGCTGAGTTTTTTTTTGTTTTTAGTGTCTATCTTCAGTTTAAACCAGCATCTGCAGTTCCTTCCTACAACTCTTTGTTAAGCGAAACAGGTCCTATTCTCATAATATTATTCACCTCAACTAAGATTTTTCTTCACTTCCGTTGCTGCAGAGAATACGATCCCAGTTTTCAAATTGTGCTTCAAAGTGAAAAAAAAAATTAAAGCCCTGCCAAAATCCTCATTATTGCCCCTGGATCCTCTCGAGAGCAATTTCTACAATGTGTCATAGTCTTACAGCATGGAAACTGGCCCTTCATCACAACTTGTTCATGCAGATCAAAATGCCCTATCTATACTAGTCCCATTTATCTGCATTTGGCCCATATCCTTTTAAACTTTGTGTACGCCAGTGAGTGTGTGACAGTGAGAGTTTGTGCCAGTGAAGCGGCGACAACATCCGGAGTGAGCGGAAACTCAGCGATGTCTGGGGAGTGTTTCCTTCTCCCCCCCCCCCGAGAATGTGGGCCGGCCCAGGTGCTCTGTGTCCAGCTGGGGTCCTGGGGAGGTGAGGGACAGTGACCCGGGGGAGATGAGGGGCAGTGGACCCGGGCATGGAGTGGAGCCTTAGCCCGAGATTCATCCCCGCGGATCCGGAGGCGGCACCCAGCTGGAGGCTGGGGTTAAAGCTCCATGGGGTGTGGACAGAGCGGCCGATGGACACAGACCCACCGGAGATGAGGGTGGGAGGTGTGGAGGGATGCCTCAGGGTCGAGGGGGGGGGGTCGGTGCTGAGACCACCACCGTGTCTCACCTATCACACCATCTGCAGGGGAGAAACTAAACTTTTTTCCCCCCCAAATCATCCTGTGGGCTTTAAACCAATGCCCTCTACTTCTTGAATCACATATCCCGATAAAAAGGATATGTATTCACCTTTTATGTTCCCCTCATGGTCTTTAGTCACCTCTAAAACAATATTTTGAACTTCCAGCACCTGCAGTTTTTTGAGCATGAGAAATTTGTGATCAGCATGAGAGCGTGAGAATTTTGTGAAATGGGTGACTCTCACGCTCAATGCGTGAGGGTTGGCAGCCCTGCAAAATGCTAGAATAACTCAGCAGGTCAAGCAGCATATCTGCAGAGAAAGAATGGGTTACATTTTGGGTCGAGACCCTTCTCTCCAGAGATGCTGCTTGTCCCAATGAGTCACTCCAGCATTTTGTGTCTAAGCCCTGTAAGTACTCAGCAGGCTGGCAGTATCATCAAAGACCCACACCATCCTGGCCACACACTCATCTCCCTGCTACCTTATATAACCATATAACAATTACAGCACGGAACCAGTCCATGCCGACCATTCATTTTCCCCTAGTCCCATCTACCTGCACTCAGACCATACCCCTCCATTCCCTTCCCGTCCATATACCTATCCACTTTACTTTTAAATGTTAAATTCGATCCTGCCTCCACCACTTCTGCAGGTACCACTTCAGGTAGAAGGTACATGAGCCTGAAGACAGCAACGACCAGGTTCAGGAATAGCTACTTCCCCACAGCCATCAGGCTTTTAAACCTGCCTCGGACAAAACTCAGAACATGAATAACCCATTATCTGTTATTTGCACTTTATCAGTTTATTTATTCATGTGTGTATATATTTATATAATGGGATATGGACACACTGATCTGTTTTGTAGTCAATGCCCACCATGTTCTGTTGTGCTGAAGCAAAACAAGAATTTCATTGTCCTATCAGGGACACATGACAATAAACTCACTTGAACTTGAACTTGAACTTGGGTCTGGCAGTATCTGGGGAGAATGAGTGTGGACAAGTTGCACTGGTGCTGTGCGCTCCTCCGGCCGCGGAGGGCGCTGCGGCGGGGGGTGTGCGGGGCCGCGGCAGGTTGGTCGCGCAGGCGCCGGGCGGTGAGCGGGACAAGATGGCGCGGCTGTGCGAGGAGTTCACGCTGTGCGGACTGCAGGCCGCTGATGGCGTCCACCTGCGCGCCGTGAACGTGGAGCCCGCGCGGCCCGGCTGCGTCCTCGTCACCCGTGAGGAGCGGACAGTCACCGTGTACAAGGTGAAGCTGCGACCGGCGCGGCTCCCGGGATGGCGCCTTGGCACCGTTACCGTGGAGTGGAGGAGACACGACGGCTCGGCCTCCGGCCCACAGTGAGGGGAGGGTCCAGGACTGCAGGGGCAACGAGGGCAAGGGATCGCTATATGATCTCTGGGCGGGGGAATGGGGAGAAGCAAAACGGAGGGAGGGAAGCAGGAGAAGCCGGGGGGGGGGGGGGGATGCTGGAAGAGGGGAGCAGAGGAAGGGGGGGGGGGGGGTGAGAGAAAAGAGATGAGTCTGTGCTCCCTGTGGTTGTGCTGGTGTAACAGGGACACCCCTCGTCAGATCTCTATTTATTAACCGTGACGACCAGAATCAAAACCAAGCACCACAACACTACAACGACAACCACCTTTACTTCAACCAAACATCTTCAAACTCAGCCCCCCCCCCCCCGCGAACTGGATCCCTGACATCGTAAGATCAAGTGATAGGAGCAAAATCAGGCCATTCGGCCTCTCGCCTACTCCGTCATTCAATCGTGGCTGAGCTGTCTCCCTCCTAACCCCATTCTCCTGCCTTCTCCCCATAACCTCTGACACCTGACTTCTTGACCCCTAAACTATAATCAGAGGGGATAGGCATCACAGCATCCTTTGTGATCATTCTCAACACCAATGTCCTGCAAGGATGTATTCTTGTCAGCTTATTTTCTGTCTACACACTCCCAACTCTGAATCTTTGTTGCACTACTATCATGTGGTGGAGGACACCTTTTTGGGGGCTAATTGAGCCAAGGTGTTGTGTGTTTTCTTGGGTGGCTGTAGATCCTGTTTCGCAGTGTTATAAAGTATAAACAGATGGCATTGAGAGGTTCTTCAAAATCGCAAACCTTTCCAAGGCACCATGGAGGCTATTTGTCTTATAAATGGTGAACAGACTGCTATTTCAATTAGTAAAGAGCAGGAAGGTTTCAGGGCAAAATTGCATAACCAAGGTTTGCTGTTAAAGGATTAATTACCAGTGGTAGTTTGATTACATTTGGGAATGTTGAAGAGATTGCTGCGTGGCATATTATGGGGCCAATGGAAGTTGGAGATAGCAGTAAAGTTATGGAAGAATTTTAATGTTGGCTTATGAAAAATGTTAAATTTATGTATTTTCCTGGTGTCCATGAATCATTGTTTCTGTCAGTTTATGGGAAAGGAATATAATTAGGGTGGCGCAGCTGGTAGTGCTGCTGCCTCAGTGCCAGAAGCCCAGGATTGGTCCTGACCTTGGGTACTGTCTGCATGGAGTTTGCACGTTCTTCCTATGACCGTGTGAGTTTCTTCCGGGTGATCCTGTTTCCTTCCACATCCCAAAGACGTGCAAGTTTGTAGGTTAATTGGTCTCTGTACATTTACCCTAATGTGTAGGGCGTAGATGAGAAAGTGGGATAACGTAGAACTAGTGTGAATGGGTGATTGATGGTCGGTGAGGACTCAGTGGGCTGAAGGGCCTGTTTCAAAGCTGCAATATCAAAGCATGAAGGGCCTGGGGGTGTGCCAAGGTCTTGTAAGGTGCCCTGTGATTCGAGTATTTTTCTTCCTTCAGGGACTGGGATCCATAAATAACAGAGTTCAGGATGTAAACAAATGCATTGTAAGCAGTGTTGTGTTTTGTTTGTACGTTGAAGGTGTCAGATCAAAAGCCTCTGGGAAGTTGGACAGTTAAGCAAACCCAAAAAATCTCTTGTCCTGCAGTCTACAATGACCAGACTAGAGAATATGTTGCAGTTCATGATCACAAGGTAAGAATTTGGGGATTTGCTTATTGACATGTGTTTGACAAAGTTATGTCAATTGAAGTTCTAACTCTTGGTAGTTAATAACTCCACTCCCTTTGAAATGGTGGAGGCTCTCCATAAAATGTTTGTTAAAATGTCTATTGAACCATTTTCAAGAAGGAAATATTAATACATATCTATTTTCAGCATCGGACAGTGCTTTGTGATAACTAAATACATCCTGCAAACAGTCTCCCCATACGCTTAAATCTTTTAATCCAGTTAAAACCAAGTTGTCCAAACCAACCTACAAAAAGCTTGCACTTAGTTTATATTTCCACAATGTAGAAAATAGTTTGCAAGTGTGTTCTCGGGGGAAAAATTACATATCTAATTTTGAAATAAGCTAATGCTGAATATTATTGCCAGTAGCAGGAGAGAGTCAAGAGTGTTTAATTGTCATATGCTCTAGAACTGGAACAATGAAATTCTTTCTTGATGCAGGTTTAAAGACTGATTAAACGCTACAATACAATAAATAAATATATATATATATATACAATACATGATAAGTAATATCAGGTAAACAAGAAAAGTGCATAGTGCAACCAATATGATTTAGATTGTACACCTGTTAAAGTTTAATAGAGTATTTGGCACTGAAATAAAGCTTGCCTTCGTTAGCACAAATGTTCATAGTAAAATGAACAAGTGCATATTCATTATTGTCTGGTGTGTGTCCAGTTAACATTATTTTCTACTCGTTGCTTTCTAGGTTTTAAGGATATGGAAAGATGAAGATGCAAACCTGGAAAAAGCTTTCAAAGCAACAGTAAGTTGATGCAGGTTACCACCATTCATTTCAAAACAATCTGCCCATTCCCCTGACATCAGACTGAAGAAAGGTCTCGACCTGAAACGTCACTCATTCCTTCTCTCCAGTGATGCTTCCTGTCCCGCTGAGTTACTCCAGCATTTTGTATCTGCCTTCGTTCAAAAAAAAATGGATTTGAATTATCTTGCTACATTAAGCAATTTCTATCAGTCGGAATGAGTAATAACATTTTAACAGAAACTTGCAGTTTATACGCAGGTGACCTTTAAGATTATAATTAGCAATTGAATCGTGAAGAAATTCTTTAAGAGGAACTGCAGATTCTGGAAAATCGAAGGTGGACAAAAGTGCTGGAGAAACTCAGCGGGTGCAGCAGCATCTATGGAGCGAAGGAAATAGGCAACGTTTCGGGCCGAAACCCTTCTTTAGACTGACCTAAAATAAATTATTTTTTGGGAAATTAAACCAAGAAAACACAACTTTTAAAAGTAGGAATGTTTTAATATATAATAGTTTTATTTGTATCTATAATACTTGAGATCCACTTAAACAATTTTGAACAATAAACTTCACGTTTTACCGTCCAATGGCAGCTCATTCTTGATGCAAATAATTTAGTTTTCTGAAAAAGATGGATTTGATAGCATTTTAATGTTATGTATATTTTGGAGATGAAGAGGACGTAGATCAGGATATTGAAATGTGTTCTGTTCTAGGAGCAATATTGAGAATCACACCATTGTACAAAAGCATCATCTCCCTACAATCCCTACCCAATTTAATCCACAGCGTACAGCAGTCCTGCAGGACCTGAGTTACTGGGAGCCACCACATTGCAAGGCTGAAAAACCACACACCATTCCTTAAGACCAGCCTGATAGCTTTTGATTGTCCATTCCCGTCAAAAGCACATTTCAGGTTGTTAAATCTCTCTGTTTAGAGATTATTTAATTTTTTTTTAATGGATTTAAAGTACCATAGATATAAAAAATCTCTTGTAAATTAGTGACGACATTCAAATGATGTGGGTCAAAGATGGATCAAAGTTGGTTTCGAGTGACATTTTTTAGATACATTATGTTATATCTGCAGGTGATTCAGTGCAGGGGTTACGATTTTAATATGGCTTTGATGTGTTTATTAAAGGGCTGGACTGGCAGCTCAACGTTCTAGGGTTTCAGATGTGATGAAAAATTATGTAAAAAAGGTGAAGGAGTTGCTTTACTAATCCGCAAACTATCATCGTGGCACAGAGAGGACATACTGAACGGTTTATCTAGTATGTGTCGCCCAATACGGGGAGGGCTCAAAAATAAGAAATCACTCTGGTATTTTGCTTGGGCTTCCCAATTGCCAGAGGGAGGTAGAGAAATGAGTAGACACAAAGTGCTGGAGGAACTCAGCGGGACAGGCAGCATCTATGGACAGCAGGAATGGGTGACGTTTTGGGTCGAGATCCTTCCTCCGACTGGGAAATGAGAAATGGGTAGAAAAATTATGGAATGATGAAAAAGCAACAAGGTTGTGTCATGGGTGACTTTAACTTCCCCGAGGTTGACTGGGACTTAGTACAAGAGGCCTAGACGGGGCAGAATTTGTTTTATGTATCCAGGAGTTTTTCTTGAAACGGTATGTGATAGTCCTGTATTGGGAAACAAGCCTGGCCTGGTCACTGGCATTGCAATGGGAGAGCATTTTGGGAACAGTGATCATAACTCAATAAGTTTTAATGTTATGAATAACCTTCTTAAAACTCCCCCTCCCCTGTGCCCCACCTGGACTCGCACCTATTTCTCCCCTTCCACCTACATTCCTTCCTCTAGCTTGATAATTCAGAACTCTTCAATCCTTTTGTCTATCACCTTCTGCCCTTTTGTCTCTAGAATTTGTCGTACCATATGCCTATCAAAAACCCTCCTTGCCCGTATCAATCTATTACCAGGCAGGCTTTGTTCTGCCCCTCTTCTCTTCCCCCCCCCCCCCCCCCTTTCTACAATTGGCCTGAAGAAGGGTCCTGATCCAAAACGTCACCTATCCATGTTTTCCAGAAATGCTGCCTGACCCGTTGTGTTACTCCAGCTATGGCTATTTTTGGTATAAACCAACATCTGCAGTTCCTTTTTATTATAAATTCTAATGTTATTGGGCACGGGCCAGGGAGCATAATTTGAAGTGGCTACTATTGGACAAGTTCCAGTAAGGAGGAGGGACATGGAGAGCGAGGTAAAAGAGCATTGGAAGACAAGAGAGATTGTAAATGTGGTCAAAAAGGTAAATAAATCATGTGTACGCTACAATTTCATTGAATGATGGAGCGGTGTCAATGACCTGCTGTTTGTTTGTTCATTCCTTTTAGTTTAACCACCTCCAGTTATTTTTATGGTCTTGCCTTTGGTGATGTTTATATTGTAGATTGCTATGTCAGCATTTTCCATTCATGTTTCCAATTATGTCAGATTGCCCAGTTTAGTCTGCATCCTCTGGGCTTAAACATTGAATTTTCTCAATTCTGTTAACCCTGGCTGCCTCCTCCCCATCCCACCTCTCCCTCAGCCCTGGCATTCCTTCTCTCTCTATCTCTCCCCCACCCAGGTCGCACTAGCTTCTCATTTTCACACTACAAACAGCTTACAATGGCCTGTTTCCTTTATCATCGATACTTTTTTGCATATCTTTCATTCATTGTTCTTTATCTCTCCACATCACCGTCTATATCTCTCGTTTCCCTGATCCCTAACCAGTCTGAAGAAGGGTCTCGACCCGAAAAGTCGCCTATCTCCTTCGCTCCTTAGATGCTGCTGCACCCGCTGAGTTTCTCCAGCTTTATGTGTTGCCCAGTGTAATTACAGGTGATGGCCACAGTATGGCACTTGGATATCATTCCCAATCCTTTCTAGCCATCCCAAATGAAAATGTGTTTTAAGCCACATCCTAACAATAAAATCTTAGATGTAAGCATAGTGTTTCATAGATTATCAGTGGATAGATTTAACTACATTATGAATCAAAAATTATTTGGAAAGTTTTAAAAACTTTATTTTGAAAACTAGAAATTTTGTTTAGAGTTTCAGTTTTAGTTTATTGTCACATGTACTGAGGTACAGGGAAAAGCTTTTATGTGCAAACCAGTCAGCGGAAAGACAATTCATGATTACAGTCAAGCCATTCACAGTGTACAGATAGGTACATGATAAGGGAATAACGTTTAGATTGGCACAGCGGAAAAGTTGCTGCCTTACAGTTAGTGTGATGGTGTGGGCTGTGTCCACATTTTGCTGCAATTATTTGCAGTTTTGGTTGGAGCTGTTCTCAAACCAAGCATGTGATGCATCCTGATAAAATGCTTTCTACGTGACTTGCACGTCTTTGGGATGTGAGAGGAAACCAGAGGAGAAGGTGCATACTCCACGCAGACAGCACCTGAGGTCAGGATCGAATCCAGGCCTCTGGCACTGTGAGGCAGCAGCTCTACGAGCTATGCCATTTCCAGTAATAAAATAATCTGTATGGTTCCTTTTTTCTAATAATTTTTGGGATGCATGTCTTTGGTATTGTTCTAGTGGGAAAAGTTGCAATGGAAAATAAAGTAATCCGATTTAGTTCCATGCTTTGACACTGGTTTTCAGTTAACAGCTGATGTCTACCGGATACACACATTGCCCAAAGCAGAACCTCTGGTGCTTTTCGAGCGAGGGAGTGTGAGACGACTTGATGATCTTCTGTCAGCTCCACAACAGGAACTTGAGAATGTTCTGTCAAAAGATGAAGTCATCAGGTTGGTACTATTAAGACATGTCCAAAAAGGTTTACTTTGCTGCCAATAAAGTTGATTCTTGAAGTTCTGCACTGGAGACCATGTTGGAGAAACTTGATGAATTGGGAATAAAGTGATATGTATCAGACCCACACAATGTTTTTAAAGAGGGTTGTAAAAGTTCCTTTTGGCAGGCGATTTGGTTTTCTTGATTATGTGGTTGAGAACTAAAAATATCACTGATAATGGAAGGATGGTGGTTATATGGAATGAGCTGCCTGAGGAAGTAGTTGAGGCAAGTACTATGAAAGCATTTAAAAACATTTGGACAGGTACATGGATGGAAAAAGTTTAGGTGGATATGGACACAACATGGGGAAGTTGGACTAGTTTAGCTGGGGCATCTTGATAGGCATGTTTGAGTGGGCTTGAAGGGCATATTTGTGTGTTGTATGACTCTATATCACCAGATATGCTGGTAATTATATAATCAATAATGCAGACCAGGAATGAACAATGTTGATCCCCGCTATTGGTGCTGATTTAGATGATCTTGGCTAGGACGTGATTTTTCCCAAGAACTGTAAGCTGTCACGTAGCAGATTGGAAGGCGAAGGTTCTGTTTCTCAAACTTATTCTGGGTTTCACCGGAACAGTGGAGGAGGCCGAGGCAGCCTAAAGTGAGTTGCGTAATTAAAATGTCATACAACAGGAAGCACACCTTTGAGAAGCAAGTTGGAGCGGTCTGTAAGGCAGTCGCCCGATCTGCCTTTTGTTTTCCCAATAAGGAACTGACCATGCCATGAGCATCATATTCACGAAGTCGAAAGAGATGCATATGAATCCCAGCTGCTTTCATGAGGAGGGTCCCTGCATGTGAGAGGAGGTGAAAGGGCAAGGTTGCATCTATCAGGGTTGCATGGAAAGGTGCAATGAAAAGCAAACATTTTGGAGTTTTCCTTTTCAATCAGATTTTCTTAGGTCCTTGTTATTTTAAATTATTTCTCATGGGTATCGGTGATTTAAAGATGAAATAATCAGTTTTGTTTGAAGTATTTACACATGTCCATTTTATTTGTAGGTGGAGTGCTGCTTTACTGGAAGCCGGAAGTCCTCTTATACTGTTTGTCACTGAAAAGGTTTGCGTAATGTATATTGGATTAATTTTGCATAAATGTTACATCAGTTTGGTTAAATATCCACTCCTGCAGTGCCAATGTCTTTTGGCCGATGCACTGGAGTTATTGGCATGTTTATCCCCAGACCGCCAAGAATAACTAGACTAGATACATGGAAGCATCTCCAAATCATGCAGCACCTTAGTGTGGCTGAACACTGCCATCACCTCACAGTTACCAAATCAAAAAACTGGACGCCCCTAATAGTGTTTGGCAGACACCTTTTAACAGAGGCTTGAAAAATAAAGTCCACAGTTAATTCTAACTAGTCTTAAGGAATAAGCAATAAATATCAGCATTGTCACCAATTTTCACATTTTGTGAAAACATTCTTTATTTTGAATAAAATTGGAATATATCACATTTAACTAAATGGTCTGTTATTGGTGGCAACTTCTTGTGCAGATCTTGTGTCTGTTTATGTAATTGTAGTTCTGTAATTGCACCCTGCAAATCGTCTGTTATTGCTCTTGTGTTGGATTAGAAACACTCGTGCTTCAGCCCAAACACTAAGGAACTGCACATCATGCAAACATCAGAATATATATCTTATTGTAATGAGGATCTGTTGCATCCTCCTAACTTGGAACAGGCTATTTTCCTCTGGATCTTTGTCGGACCTAATGGATCTTTAAAACCCAGGCTTGTTACCTAATCAATGTTTGTTAAATCCATGAGGTGCAAAGAACTACATATGCTGGTTTACAAAAAAAAAGATACACAGTGCTGGAGTAACTCAGTGGGTCAGGCTGTATCTCTGGAGAACAGTGTTAGGTGATGTCTGAGGAAGGATCCTGTCCCAAATACTCACCTATCCATGTTCTCTGGACATGCTGTCTGGCCCAATATGTTACTCCAGAGCCTTGTTTCTTTTGTTAAATTATTTATAGCTGTTTTCAATGTTGTCAGCCCCAAAATCTCTGTGTACAAAAAAGTTTAAATCGCTTCGCAATTTTTTCATGGAACTTTTTCCTCCACATTGATCTTCAATGCAGTGCTGAATTACTGGTTGAAAGCAACTCTTCGATCCGCTAATCATTGTCATTGACAGCAGTGGGATTTATGACTGTGTTTTAATAAAGTTATTTACTAAATAGTGGGGATATTGATTGTAGCTCAACAACTTGTCAGGTACATCAGTTAGGTACAGCCGTCTCTTATCGTGGTTATTTTAGTGGTATAGTGTAAAAATGAGATGGCAAATTACTTAAATCTAGTATTATCAAATGGATTTCAAGTCTTTAAACTGAAGTAAATAGAGTGCTCTGTAATCTGATCCACCTCTGAGCTCAGACCCAACATTTCTGGAAATTGGTGTAGATCCTTCCTACATATCTTTCACCCGTCAACTCCAGGTAGAAACTGTTTACGGTTTGGGAGCAGGCTGCTGATGGGATTTTAAGCGCAGAACATCGATAGGTGATAGGAACCCCTCTTCAGAATCAACCTTGTTTCAACTGTAATTTGTACATGGTTGGGATGGGGAATATGTTAACTTGAGTGTATTGTTTTTGAAAATATTTTGATGCTTTTTTTAAAAACAGGATGGGGTATTCCAACTATATACACAGAAGCTAAACCCCAATGATCAGCACGAATATAAGTTGGACTTGGGAGATGAGATGGGATGTCCTTTGAGCTTTGCACTTTCCCTTGAAAAAGAGTGTACTGCCCTGATGTGTTTATGTAAGTTGTTTGATGTTAAGAATGATGTAAGATCTCAGTAAATGCTCTTAATTTCAGAATGAACTACTGCCATACTGTAATTATCTTTTTGCACTAATTTTGTCATTAAATTAAACTGTTTGTAGCATTCACCCAGTTGAAGCTGTTTTAAAACATTGACATGTTAGATGTTTTAATGGAGGCCGAGTAATTTCTTTATCAGTATTGACTGTTGATGGTCATCAGTGCCACTCTTGCCTGCAGCAGAAATGTGACAGGTTTTATCCAAATGGAGCCATGTGTTCATTTGGGGCAAGTGAGTTGCTTTAACTGGTGTATTTTACTGGCTTCAAATCTGCTTCCTCTGTGTGAGGAATGGAAATATTTCTCCTGGTTATAGAAGTGGATAGCCAGGGAGAATATTATTTTTCCTGTTGACTGTATTTTTAAACAATCGTGTATATATACTTGCTACTGATAATTGTCTCCTTTCGTTGAAGATTCCACAGGCTGTGTCTATAAAATCCAGCTGCCATCAAACAGGGATTCAGCTGAGGAGGAGTGGGTCCTGCCTCAAACGTTGTTGTTAAAACTACCGGGCTGTGTGGATTCGCTAATCAGTGCTGCTCTTTTGGCCCTGGATGAGACGCACATTGCTGTGTTAGGAGCTCCACAATCCCATCAGTGCGCAGTCAAAGGTACCTTTTAAGCTGCAGATAATAATGCTCATACGTCAGAGCAGAAATGTTAAGCTTATGTAACCTAAATTTTGTGAATGTGCTTGAAGAAATCAACCTTAAGTCAAAGTCTCTATGATGTAAATGTAAACTTTTTGATTTCTTTGGATTGAATTGATTGAAAAATACAGCGTGGGAACAGGTCTTTCAACACATCGAGTCCACCCCGACCATCAGTCACCCGTTCACACTTGTTCTGTGTTAACCCACATTCTCAACCACTCCCTACACATTAGGGACAATTTATAGAGGCCTATTAACTTTCAGAGAGCATGTTTCCATGCTGAATAACTAAACTAAACGTATTCAACCCTCCCAATGTCGGCAGATGGTATAGGGTGAATTCTCTATGTAGGTGGAAGGCAGTGCGTGAGAGCAGTACATTTAGCAGATTTTATGAAGAGGTGTAATTGTGTTTCTCTTTCAGATTCTCTAAGTATATGGAATACAAGATTCCAAACACTCCAGACATGGAAGGAGCTCCCGGAGGGAACATCTGGACAGGTAGTTTGCTTTATGTGCTGTTTATGCTTTGAAAGGTTTCAAAGGTCTTTTATTGTCACGTGCAACAATTAAGTCACAGTGATATTCGTATTACCAAACAGTCATAACCAAAAAAAGCTACAAGACACACAACTACATCAAAGTTAACATAGACATCCACCACAGCAGATTCCCCACATCGCTCACTGTGATGGAAGGTAATAAAGTCTAATCTTCATTCCTCTTTATTCTCCCGCGGTCGGGACAGTTGACCCATCCGCAGTCGGGGCAATCGAAGCTCCTGCATCGGGGCGGTCAAAGCTCCTGTGGCTTGGAGCTCACAAAATCGGTCTCTAACCAGGGGCCGCGAGCCCCACGATGTTAAAGTCCGCGGGCTCCAGCTTTTGGAGCTTAGAGGTCAATCCCTGGCAAAAGGATCGCCACATAAAACAAGCTAAAGAACACTAAAACAGACATCTAACACATATTATGAAACAACAGAGAACAAAGAGACAGACAGACTGTAGGTGGAGCAGCCATTTATGGCGGTTTTATGCCTGTTTTTAAAATGGATGTTGAGGAGCAATGGGTCGGGTCTCTAACTGGAGTATTCCATCCTTTAAAACTACCAACTGGAGGAGTCCACATAGCAAGCCTTTTCACACAGCAAGACTCTTCAGTCCCAAGATCCCTTTATGACCCATCTATTGTTGGTAGAAACATATAAATTAGGTGCAGGAGTAGGCAATTCGGCCCTTCGAGCCTGCACCGCCATTCAGTATGATCATAGCTGATCATCCAACTCGGTATCCTGTACCTGCCTTCTCTCCATACCTTCTGATCCCCTTAGCCACAAGGGCCACATCTAACTCCCTCGTAAATATAGCCAATGAACTGGCCTCAACTACCCTCTGTGGCAGCGAGTTCCAGAGACCCACCACTCTGTGTGTGAAAAAAGTCCTTCTCATCTCGGTCCTAAAGGATTTCCCCCTTATCCTTAAGCTGTTGCATTCCAGCTTTTGTTCCCTCCCATTTTGATGTCATCAAATGGATAGTATGGTCAAGAAGTGGAGGAAGGAAGATACATTTGATGGGGGTTTATCAAGGAGATTGAGAGGAGGGGAGTGAAAGATGTGTTTGCTGGTGGCAGAAATTGCAACGTCATTTTTGACTTTGTTAAAAATTAGTTATGTTTATTTTCTCAGTTGTGGTGTTACAATGGGAAGCTTTTCATTCCTCATGGAAACACGTTGACTGTGATCCCATTTACATGTGAAACGTCTTCACTGGCAGCCGTCCTTGGAAAACTCAAACAACCAAGTGCTACAGGTAGGTTGTTTTAGAGAGCAGGGTTTTAACTCTGTTAATATTAAACACTGCGCCAATTTTTTTTTAATGTTTAATTGCGTTTATTTACAGAAATACATTTTTGTTTGTATTTATTTTCAAGTAGCTTGTAATGGATAACTAGCTGGTTTTGAGCTTAGATAATACAGGTGTTCTCAACACATTTCTTGGTGTCGGGCTGGAGAATTTAGATAGATTTTTTTTTAAATGTTGTATTTGTGCAGATAAGAACTAGTTTGAATGTGACCCCCCCCCCCCAAAAAAAACCCAACTGTGACAAAATAACATGCCTGCACACTGGGGCTACACTTGCATTTGTACAATATTCAGCTCATTGAGAAAGAATCGTGAACGATCAGAATCCTAAAGTGCCCCACGACCATTGAACTGCAGATTCTGGAGGTCAGGCTGGTCTTCATGTAAATACATTCAACTAGATTTACTCTGTAAAGACTCCATTCCTGTTCCTCTGTCTCCATGTTTGTTCCGAAGGCAAGACTTTCCATAGAGAGACATGGAATCTTGAGCAAAACGCACAGTGCAGGAGGTCAGGCAGCATCCGTGGAGGGAATGGGCAGGCGGCATTTTGGGTCGGGGTGTCAAGGCATCTCAGTAAGATGATATTATGTGTCCATTCCCTCCACCAATGTTGTGTGCCCACTAGGTCCCTGCTGCACCTTGTGGGGTACATTCCATGGTGATGTCTCTGAGGTTTGTATCTTCCTTTCTCAGCCATGACTTCCCTCGACCATAGTCAACAGAGCCTCTGCTACGTTTTGTCTATTTCCTGCGCTTGTGCTCTTGCTCTGACCAGCAGGAGAGGGAGCACAAACCAAGTGTCCACAGTTTTTTAACCTTATTTTACCCATGCTCTGCACACGCATACACTCACTCACTCTCTCTCTCTCTCACTTGGTGTGCTAAGTTTGCTTTAAACTCATTCAGCAATTAATAAGATCGGTATATTTTTCAATCTTATTGTCTTATCTTTTCATTCAACAAAGTGAAACCTCTGTCCCCTGTTATGAATTGGAATGCGATGCTTCAAGACCAGCAGACTGGTGAACCGCAACTAGCTGTTACGATCAACCCTGTTGAATCAACGCCCAGTCGAAATGTAAGCATAAACTTCCACAGCCATCATAAAGTGCTTTGCTTTCTATTGCAATCATCAGTTAACGTGTTGGTCTTTTGTAATTAGATAGAAAACAGAATTATTTTTCTTTCTGCTGGTTGTTTCCGAGACATAGAAGTTTATAAAATTATGAGGCGCATAGATAGGGTAGACAGTCAGGTCCTTTTTGGAAATGTCATGGACTAGAAGGCATAGTTTAACAGTGAGAGGGGCAACGTTTGAAAGAGATGTGTGCAGCAAATTTGTTACAGAGTGACGATGACCTGGAACGGGCTATAAATATGATAGTGGCATTTAAGAGACGTTGGATAGGCACATGGATATGGATCATGTGCAGGCAGGGGAGGTTTGTTAAACGTGTCATCGTGTTCAGCACAGTCATTGTGAGGTAAAGGACCTGATCCTGTGCTGTACTGTTCTATGTTTGCCTCTATTTTTCTTCTCAAATAATTTGCAAGTTCTTTATTCCTTAATTTCTACCCTGTAAGTACACTTCATTCAGATTCAGATTCAGATTACCTTTATTGTCATTCAGACCTTTCGGTCTGAACGAAATTTCGTGCCTGCAGTCATACATATATTAAAAGTAACAAAAACACACAATAAACACAAATGTAATTTTTTCTCTTCCCTCCTTATTCTCCCTCTGCGCTGAGGTGATCCAGGCCTCCGCTGTTGTGACCCCACTTCATGTTGGCCAACTACTTGTAATATGTTTTTTCCTCAAGTTATTCACTTAATATGGATCTTGGAGTCAATTTTTAATGTAAACTTCTCAGTACGTTATCTACAGATGAAGAAGCTCAATGAGAAGTATTTTGAGGTGGTCTATGTGAAGATGATATTAGACCCAGTTTTCTTTTGCAGCTGCGAAGCAGAAAACGTCAGAATGTGAGCACCCAGTCACAACCTAGCGCTCTGGATCTGACGGAGATTAAGGTAAACTCAATATCTAAAGAGAGAACGTGTTCAAGCATCAAGGCTTAAAACCTTCCTCAATCAAACCCTTCCAATCAATATTGCTACAAAAAAAACCTTCTCCAGTTATTTCTTTACATAAAGCCTTTCATTCACTGATGTGAAACCTGCTTATTGTATTCAACCATTGCAGCAACTTGTAAATATTTTTTATTGCCTTGTGTTTGAAATTAATACACTCAGTTTAACTGTGGTAGATTTCCCAAAAATATTTTTTTCTGGTTTTATTTGTATTTGCCTGGCACACTTTGGAAATTGTGTGATTAGTCATCTTCCACAAGAACGGAATTGTATTGATATAGAGATGATAGAGATGAGAATTGTTTTATGAACAGTTTTTGAGTGTAAAATAGTAATCACTTTAAATTGAGAATCATAACATAAACATAAGCAGTTCAACATAAAATAAAATCAGATGCCTTCAATACAGCATTAAGACAGCTTGCTACTAAATGGCACAGCTTTTGCAGGGATGGGATGTACTTGCTAACAAATAATTTGTTTATTGTTCAATTCTGATTTCAACGTCACATTCAGTCCATATTTTTGGCATGGGAATATTGATGGATTTTGAAAAGTCTACCTCCCTGCTTTGGTGTAGGCACTGCAGTGTCACCCTGATTGAGAATTGTGCAAGTTGTGTGTCGGTATTTGTTTGTCAAGGGCCACTGTAATTTATTGTATATCCTTTCACAGACTGGTACAAATGAGAAAATAGATGAGCAGCTGACACTGTTGCTAAGTAACCCGCTGGAAACCAATGCACAGCTAATGATCGCACAGATTGCTACCATCTTGGTAAGCAGGTGTATGGCACAGAACACGTTCTACCCCCAGAATGTTCTAGTGAAGCTTTTACTGACTCGCGCACTTTCTTACAGGTGAGAAAATACACCTCCAAAACACAAAGCATCCCTTTTTCAGAACTAACAGTTCACCTCGTATATGGTTCCCTTATTTACTATAAAGAGCTAATTGTGATACTAAACTTAGTTTCTGCTTCTACTTCCCACATGGCCCTTGCTATTCGTGGCAGAGAAGATGCTGAAAATATCTGTTGAGAGAGGCTCTATTTTGACTTTGTACATTCCACATTGCTAAACAGGAGAATTGGGTGATTAATTCCTGCCTTAACGCTGCAGTTCCAACTGTTTTAATGAAACACTTCAAAGAATATGAACGGAATGAATTGATGCATGAATTAAGGGATGTTTGTTAGAAAGATTATCGAATCATTTCCATTTTCAAAATTGAGCCTGCTTCCGCCATCCTTTCAGGTACTAAGTTCCTGATTGTAGCTTGCATTGCCTTCTGAAAAGTATTTCCTTTGGTTCTTCTTTCACTTGACGTTTCTGTGCTGTCAGGGTCGATCCACCTACAAAGATAAAGCTGCATCTATATCCCTGCCCGAAAATTTGTAGTTCTGATCATCCTACTAGCAATGGGTATTCGTTTTGGTTTTGTCAATTTTATCCAGAAGAAAGGTCTTTACACTCAATTTACTGATTATTCACCAGATGTTGGGCCCTGTAAAACCATCATTGCTTGGTAGGTACTGATGGCTATTGGAGCAGCTAAACCTAGCTTAAAGAATAAAAGCTTTTTGTGAGGAGTTTTGGATTTAAATGTTTCCATTGTTTTCCAGCTTGTGTCCGGACCTGATAGCAGTTGCCTTGGATAAATCAGACTATTACCTGTTGCAGCTTTGCCTTCAACAGTTCCCTGATATCCCCGAGTCTGTCCTTTGTGCCTGTTTAAAGTTCTTCCTCAGGTAATTATTAACATGTGGCATCTCGCAGAGTGAAAACACAGGATGCAAGTTTTTAACCAGTAACTTGCTGGATTAGTACAATTTAGCATTATGTTCTGCATTTTACTATTTTGGCCGATTTTGGGGTCGTCCGCAAATTTGCTTAGTGTTAAGTGCAGTCATCCAAATTGTTAATGTGTATAACAAAGTTCAGTGGGCCCAGCCCTGACCCACTGATCACAGGTTTCCAATCAGAAAAACAACCCTCCAGAACCATCCTTTGATTCTTCCCTCCAAGCCAATTTTGAATCCAATCAGCGAGCTCACCTTGGAGTCTGTCTAATCTACCCGTGCAGACTAGTCTCCCATGTGGGGCCTTGAGAAAGGCTTTGCTGAAGTCCATACAGACAACGTTCACTGCCTTGCCCTTATAGGTCCTCTATAGACTAGGTCATAAGTGATAGGAACAGAATTAGGCCTTTTGGCCGTGAAGTCTACTCTGCCATTCAATTATGGCTGATCTATCTCCCTCCTAACCCCATTCTCCTACCTTCTCCCCGTAACCCCAGACACCTGTACGAACCATCTCTGCCTTAAAAATATCCACTGACTTGGCCTCCACAGCCTTCTGTGGCAAAGAATTCCACAGATTCATCATCTACAGACTAAAGAAATTTCTCCTCATCTTTGTCCTTCAATTCTGAGGTTGTGACTTCTAGTCTTAGACTCCCATGAGTGGAAACATCCTCTCTACATTCACTCCAAGCCTTTCATATTCAATAAGTTTCATTGTGGTCCCCCTCATTCTTCTGAACTCCTGGAGCCATTAAATGCTCATCTTATGTTAACCCTCTCATTCCTGGGATCATTCTTGTAAACCTCCTCTGGACCCTCTCCAGGGCCAGCACATCCTTCCTTGGATATGGTGCCCGATTCGACTTGCAGATTAATGTTTTGGGAAACCTGCGCCAGCAACTCCCAAGTCCTTTTGCACCTCCTATTTCTGAATTCTGTCCCCATTTAGAAAATAGTCTATGCCTTTATTCCCACTACCAAAATGCATGACTCCACACTTTGCTACCCTAGATTCCATCTGCCACGTCTCTTCCCACTCTCCCAACCTGTACAAGTCCTTCTGCTGAGTCCCCTCCACTTATTTTTATAACATCCACAAACGTGGCCATGAAGCCTTCAATCCCCTCATCCAAATAATTAATATACAACGTGGAGCAATGTTACAAAATGTTGAGATTTTAAAAATCAAGTCTGCAATTTATCCCATCAGATAAAGCAAAAAAAGAAGTTTAATATGACACCTAATTCACTTCATAACTTCAGTATTAAAAAAGTTTTGGCCCTTTGCATACTCGGAAATTAGCATCTTGTTCCCTATTGCTTTTCTATTGACCTAACACAAAAGCTGTGATCAAGGACAGTCAAAAGCCCATAACTTTCTTAAAAATTAAGAGAACTGAAAGTCATTTTCAGCTATTATGGATTGAAGCATTCTGAAACAAATATGAAAGAATCTTGCTTGGATGACCTGAAATTAAAGCATATAATTAGTTAGTTGCCCAATTGTAGCTAATTACAACATTCAATTACTAGATCTAACCATCTATCTATTTCTTAAGAAAAAAATAACATTTTTAAATAGCCTAAGTGTTCAAATAACATTCACACAAGAATTCACAATAGAACATGATTTTTAAATCTCATTGTCATGCATTTATAGGCCAAATGGAAGGAATTTAATGTTTAATTCCCGTAAATTAATGGGCATTTAAATTTGAACCCCATATCGGCAGGAGAAACACTGCCGGTTTGTATGGGGAATAAATCACCGTTTCGCAACGTAAAATGTGGATTAAAGGCATCTTAAAAATCACTTTTATACATAAAATAAACGGCTTTCCTTTACCTGTCCCGTACGTGAAATCCATCCCCGTTGACAGCTTTAGAAACTGATTTTCAAATTACTCCCGTGCTGAACTTGTCGGGCGATTTAAAAAAAATAAAATAAATAAATTACAGAACGGGTCGGAACAATTCTTCAGCAAAAGCTTCACTCCGAGTAAAAAATTATTCAGGACAGGTAGGAGAAAACGACATTTAAACCCGCCCCCCAAAGGCGCCAAAGTCGCGCACACAGCCAGTGGCAGAACTACAGCGCCGCTGAAGTTAAGTTTTGTAACATACCTACAATGTGAAGAGAAGCGGCCCCAGCCCTGACCCCTGCGAAACTCCGCTAGTCATTGGCAGCCAACTAAAAAAAGCCTTCCTTATTGCCACTCTTTGCCTTCTGCCCTTTGATAATATGGGCTCTTGTCTTCCATAGCAGCCTACGTGTGGCACCTTATCAAAGGCTTCTGAGAATCTAGGTAAACAACATCCACTGGCTCTCCTTTGTCTGCCCTACTTTTTACTTCTTCAAAGAATTCCAGCAGATTTGTCAGGGAAGATATCCCCTTCACAAAGCCACTTCTTTAAAAGCTCTTATCAGATTTGTGAGACATGATCTCCAACTCACAAAGCCATTAAGTCAGTTATACAGCTGAGCTTGTTAAAGCTCAAATGGCGACTACCTTTTTGATACCAGAAAAAAAACTTGCTGTGAAATAACCTGCTTTAAAATATGGGTCTGTGTGTGTCTTTTTTTACTCTTATTATGAACATAATCTTCAGAGCGCTTTGTTTTTAGTACAAGGAGCTAGGTTCAGTTTGTATTAGTGGCGAATACTAGTCTTTGTACCGACCGTGTGCTCAGACCAGAGAGTGCCCAGGAAATCTATATCAGCTTGTGAAAACTATTTTAGTTTGGTACTTTTGCTGTTTCTTTGTTTTCCTACAAAAGCTATTTAAAGATCACTGAAGCATTTTGCTTTTTATTCTCCCTCAGCACAAGTGAAGCGGATCTGGAAAAGGTCATTGTGGATTTGGGCAGTGTGGCTTCGTATATGGAATTAGATCAGAGTTCCTCGAAACCAGGGCAGAACATGGAGATTGTAGAAAATGGCTTCAGTTCAATTCTCGTGGAAGAGGAGAGCAGTGATGCTCCCGCTGAGAAGCAAGCCCAGGGTTCTTGGGAGTTTGATGTCAAGTCCGTGTGCCCAGTTGGTCCAAAAAAGGCAGCTCTGTTGTATCCTTTCCACTGTCCAGTTGGGGCCAAAGAGGAAGTGACCAATTTAGCACGAGGAACTGCAGATGCTGGAATCTCAAGTAAAACACAAAGTACTGGAGGAACCCAATGTTTGTGGAGGGAATGGACAGCTGATGTTTAGGGCTGGGACTTTTCTCCAGTTTGAAGAAGGGAACTGACCCAAAAAGTTGCCTGTCCATTCACTCCATAGTTGCAGCCTGACCCGCTGAGTTCCTGCAGCACTTTGCATTTACCTTGCTACTTGTGGAATTTGATGACGTGCTAAAACCTGTTCAGTTATTGCATCTTAATCTTTGGGATAATTCTTAACATGGAAACAAGTAAAAATGAAGTGGCTGGTTTCTATCTATAAATCAGGTGGAAGAATTGTCAACCAAAAATGACTGATAATTGTTTATCTTTTATTTCGACCTCCCTCATTTTCTCCTCACACCTATCCCGGCCAAGAGGAGAAACAAATTATTCAGTGTTCTCAATCATTAAATGAGGGGGGTGTGGACACTCTGGATTATTTGGATGCTTCTAGACAGAGACACGTTTCTTGCTGCATTAACCAGGACAAACGAAGTTGTGCTGAATAAGAATCAACATGGTGAGCGGTTCCTTGTCACTCTGTACAATGAAGCTGCATTTCCACATGATGTTCCTGAACTGAAATGTGGGATCGGAGATGATTGTCCTCAGTCCACCTCTAGGTTATATCTGCGGAGCTATGCAGAAACCTTTGAAACCGCAAGGCTCAGTGCAGGGACCCCAGCTATTTACAATATATATTAATAATTTGGGCGAGGGAATTGAATGCAACATCTCCAAGTTTGCAGATGACACTAAGCTGGGGGGGAAGTGTTAGGTGTGAGGAGGATGCTAGGAGGCTGCAAGGTGACTTGGATAGGCTGGGTGAGTGAGCAAATGCATGGCAGATACAGTATATTGTGGATAAATGTGAGGTTATCCACTTTGGTGGCAAAAACAGGAAAGTAGACAATTATTTGAATGGTGGCCAATTAGGAAAAGGGGAGATGCAACGAGACCTGGGTGTCATGGCACACCAGTCATTGAAAGTAGGCATGCAGGTGCAGCAGGCAGTGAAGAAAGCAAATGGTATGTTGGCATTCATAGCGAAAGGATTTGAGTATAGGAGCAGGGAGGTTCTACAGCAGTTGTACAGGGTTTTGGTGAGACCACACCTGGAGTATTGCGTACAGTTTTGGTCTCCAAATCCGAGAAAGGACATTCTTCCCATAGAGGTGGTACAGAGAAGGTTCACCAGCCTGGGATGTCAGGACTTTCATATGAGGAAAGACTGGATAGACTTGGCTTGTACTCGCTAGAATTTAGAAGACTGAGGGGGGATCTTATAGAAACTTACAAAATTCTAAAGGGGTTGGATAGGCTAGATGCAGGAAGATTGTTCCCGATGTTGGGGAGGTCCAGAACAAGGGGTCACAGTCTAAGCATAAGGGGGAATTCCTTTAGGACCGAGATGAGGAAAACATTTTTCACACAGAGAGTGGTGAGTCTCTGGAATTCTCTGCCACATTGAGGCCAGTTCATTGGCTATATTTAAGAGGGAGTTTGATGTGGCCCTTGTGGCCAAAGGGATCAGGGGGTATGGAGAGAAGGCAGGTACAGGATACTGAGTTGGATGATCAGCCATGATCATATTGAATGGCGGTGGAGGCTCGAAGGGCCGAATGGCCTACTCCTGCACCTATTTTCTATGTTTCTATGAAATCGTCCTTCATGTGTGTATGTGGAACATAAGTAATATTTGTCCAAAGTTTACCTTAACCACAGTGCACAGGAATGAAATTCTGCTGTCCTCGTACAGTGACACCTTCCTTTTGCCTCCCCTCAAAGACCTTTCTGCTCCTCAAGTGATGGTAAGTGCCGCCTGCAGGTTGAATCATAAGCTGGTGAATTTGCTTGGTGGGGAGGCCGGTAAGTTTGCCATCCTTGGCAAGTGAAATGATGTGGGTACAATGGCAGCTGAGATCGGAATGACCTTGGCGTGGGCTAGAGATGCTGGAGGATAGAATAAATGGTATTTGTGCTGAGGTCTATCTCCATGAAATGTGTGCTGAGATTGTACGAGATTGCACCCTGTGAGTTGGCATCAAGTCCTCGTCATCGAGACTTCCTCCTAATTGCTCTTCCAGCAGGCATTGACTGACACAGTTCTTGACAAGCCCTCCGCCTTTCTTGGCTGTCATTGGGGTTGGCCAATAGGTGTTTGTACTGTTGCTGGCCTTGAGAGCATTGATGTAATTACATATGCCATTGCTCTTTGCTCTCTGCTAGTTGCTGGGATCTCCTGTCCTCTTCCCACCCACCATCTATCCTTTGGACTTGTGCCTTCAGAAACATGTAGATCTGATTTATTTTTTTCCATAAGATGTGGTGTTTCCAATCCAAGGTATTTAGTGTTGGTGATTAATTAATGCCTCAATCTTCTGGCTATTCTTGTCAAACTAGTTGCAGGTTTTCACAGATGCCAACTCCGTGAACTTAATGGCATTCCGTACTCTGGGCGCTCAGCAGCTCCAGTTATTTATGCGACATCGATCATGAAGGACTTTGTATTTGTAGACCTTCCAACATTGATTTTATTTCACAAATCTGTCTCTTGCCATTGCATTTAGGGTCTGTGATTGTGAGATGAGACCAGATTAGGCTGTGGTTAATCGAGCTGCCATTGGCATCTCCTGCAACATTTTAATAGTCTCGTGCTTGGATGACGATCCGAGACAAAGATGCCGTGCCTGTCCTGTTTTTGTGGCACAGTGGTAGAGTTGCTGCCTCGGCGGCAGAGATCTGCATCCAATTCTGGCCTCGGGTGCTGTTTGTGTGGATTTTGCATATTTTCCCCTATGACCATGTGGAGTTCCTCCATATGCTCTAATTTCCTCCCACAAACCAATGACGCGTGGGTTTGTAGGCTAATTGGCCTCTGTAAATTGCCCCTAGTGTGTCGACTCTGGATGTGAAAGTGGGATAACATCGAACTAGTGTGAACGGGTGATTGTCATCGTGGGCTCATTGGGGCATGGGGTTGGTTTCCATACTCTTATCTTCAATAATTTTAAATCTAAAAGTTTGACACTGACTGGGCATAAATGAATGTTAAAGTACAAATACTGAAGACCAGAGGCTCTTCATGCTCAACGTGTTTAAGTCATTGGATTCCAATGCAGGCACCACTTCACATTATGAGCTGGATGTGCCTATCCTTAAGCCGATTATCCGTTGCAGTGAATGTTGCCTATTTGTGATGTTTTTTTCCCTATCCCCAGTTTTTTTTCCAGTACCTACAGTACCTATACATGAAACAGTGTCAAACTGTCAATACAGTGCTTCCAGGAGACAGGATCCCCACAGTCAGTCAGGTATGTTAAAAACAAAACCACCCTGCATTGCAATTATAAATGAGTGAATGTTTAGATTGTTTTAGAATGACCTGAGCTCACTGTATTTTGATTTGTAATCAATAATTTCTTAAATTCCTTGAATTATTTAAATCTATTCCTGCGCGATGGGTGTTGTTGGCAATGTCAACAATGATTGACTCTCCTGACTGCTGCTTATAATGAAGGGCTTTTCAGGTCAGTTCAGCAGCCAACTGACAGTGGATATGACGCACACAAGCCACTTGTTCAAGGAGTGGCAGATCTTGTGTACCGGGTGGGTTTTAATGACAATTCATTTATTTACCATTACTGAAGTCACTCTCTGAAAGGCTGTTGGGGGCAGAAGTTTTCTCACATTTGTAAATCACACTGACAAACACTAAACTTAACTGGGAAGTGTGAAAAGCCCACTAAAGGTGTAATGGCCTCCCACTATGCATCTTGTTCATCTTCCCCTTAAATACACCAAGGCTATTCACCTCAACCACTCCACATACTAGTCTTATAAGAAATGCATTAGGAATAAAATTGTTCATAAGTGATAGGAGCAGAATTAGGCCGTTTGGACCATCAAGCCTACTCCACCATTCAATCATGGCCGATCTATCTCTCCCTCTTAAGTCCATTATCCTGCCTTGTCCACATAACCCCTGACACCCGAACTAATCAAGAATCTATCTATCTCTGCCTTAAAAATATCCATTGACTTGGCCTCCACAGCCTTCTGTGACACTGAATACCACAGATTCACCATCCTGCTTGTCCAATTGTCATTTGAATGCTTCAGTTTCACCTATTCCATTGGCTCCGTGAGAACAATTATGCCCAAGAATGCTTAATAAAATGATGGCTCCTAATTACAAGGGAGACAAAGCTGGAGAAACTCAGCGGGTGAGGCAGCATCTATGGAGCAAAGGAATTATTACAAGTGTTTTGCAGTGGTGAACAGTTACTGACATATTGACAACTATTTCAGGTCTTGGACTGGATCAATCTATTGCTGGATGCTCACTTCATGGTGTTGGTAATGATGTCTGAGGCACACGGATTGCTTGAACATTTCAACAGGTTCATCAGATCCCAGGTATGGTACATGTATTAGTTGAAGTTACATTGACCTCTGGTGCAAGCCATAATGTTTTCTGAGTGCTTCATTGTGGAGTGATGAGTTATCCTTATTGATATTTGTTGCCGTGCTCACCTGCTCACTAATGCTCACTGTACCAGTTTTGTCCCAAGAAATGTCTTAGCAGGGTCCAGTGAGTTGGAATGTTAGATATGAATTAGAGCCAGGGTTCCCAACCTTTTTCATCACGTTTACCTCCTGGCAACTTTTTGAAAGTAAATTTACCCACCCTGTTATGTTCAGTAATTTGACTTTACACTTCCGCAAACACAATAAAGCAACCGACAAAGGGGAAATTTAAAAATACTGTTTTTAATAAATCCAGAATCAACAAATTTACCCCCTGGGTAGGTGACATTTACCCCATTGTGGTAAATTGCCCCAGGTTAGAGTTAGACAGCATAGTAACATGCCCTTTGGTCCATCTTGCCCATGTCAACCAAGATGCCCCACCTAGACTGGTCCCATCTGCCCACATTTGGCCCACATCCCTCTAAACCTTTTCTATCCATGTGCCTGTCCAAATGCCTTTTTAAATATTGTTACAGTACCTGCCTGAGCTACCTGCCCATATAACCACCAAATGTTGCCCTCGGTTCCTAGTAAATCTTTCCCCTCTCATCATAAACCTGTGCCCTCTGATTCTTAATTCCCCTACTTTGGGTAAAAGACACCTCTCAAAAGAGTCACACTTTGACTCCATGTACAGATCTCAGCCACTGTGCAGCAGCTGCTCAATTCTCTTTGGAAAGAATAACGGCCTATTTCAACAACTGCTGAGGAACAAAGTCTGGCGTTTTTTTTAACCTTTCTCCTTAATCTTTATAACATTTCGGGTTTTTGACCAGGTGGGGATAAGCGTAATCGTTACCATAATAAAGCTCTTGAAGAGCCGATCACCTTGCCCCCCTCCTCTCTCGTTCTAGTGGAGAAATCTCAGCGCATGTTTTCTTAGCCTTGTAAACTCAACACTGTTCTTTACTAATGTTCTATTGCTGGATGGCTAAAGCAACATATTGTATGTGCATTTTAAAACTCCATCTCTGCAGGTAAACCAGACTCATTTCTTCTGACTGTGGTCTTGTGCATTTGTACAATTGCTGTGAATGTTTAACTGAGCTTTATTCCAATAAATATCTGAACATTCTAAGTTGTATTTCCTTTCCCTTATAGAATATTTGTTCTACTTCTGGGACAAAGTAGCTGGGAGTGCCAGAGACTCTGGTTCAAATCCTGACTTTGGATTTAGGATTCTGTGTGGAGTTTGTGTTCTCCCAGTGACCACATGGGTTTCATCCCAAATTCCAAAGGCATGCGGGTTTGTAGGTTAATTGGCTTCTGTAAATTGCCCCAAGTTTAACGGCCTTAATGTGAAAGTGTGATAACATGGAACTACTGTGACCCATGATCATCATGGTCTGATGAGCTTGTTTCCATGCTGTATTTCTAAACTAAACAAAACAACTGGTAATTTATTTAACGTAATTGTAGTTCGGTGCAAAAGACATTTATCAATGACTGTTTTCATCCTCGAGTTTCCCTGTGTATTCCATAGTATTTTGATTTCATGCCACTCCATTTCAACGTAGAAGTTGGGGGAAAATTTTATGTTGCGTAAATTACTTTGAGAGCTTTGCTGTGCTCTCATCTCTCCATATTTGCAGTGAACTATGTCAGACCTTTTTCTTTGTCTTGGAAATTGAAGAAGGATGCGTCTGAGAATCCATATTTTAGTTCCATGGATGTGATGTTAGAACGGGCCAAGTTTAGAAATGGTAGCAAAAGGGAAAATTAGGTACTTGTAATCAAAACAAGACACCCCCCCCCCAGTATAAAAGTGATTGTATGTAGCATTCTAGAATTGCTGATGGTTGATAATTTCCTAACATTTAACTTCTCTCTCTGTTAGGTGAGGTTCTACTCAGAGTTAAACAAGATTGAGGGAAGTCTACAGAAACTCCATCAGCTGCAACCGCAAAACGATGGACTGTATTCCATTGAAGTGATAGAAATTATTTAGCTATGTACAAACTTTTCAAAGAAATGTAATTTACTTGTTTTGAGTCGTATTTATGGTGTGAAAATTAACTTCCTTTTATTACACTTGGAATTAAAATTCTACTTTGTGTATGCATGTTTCTGTTTTTATTTGTTGGTTGCTGATCTATTTCTCATATGTTTGGGCCTCATTTAGGGCACAATGTGATTTGGAAAATATGACCATGCATGTGTTTCGGTTTATTATTGTCATGTGGTATTGTGAAAAGCTTTTGGAAACATAGAAAATAGGTGCAGGAGGAGGCCATTCAGCCCTTCGAGCCAGCACCGCCATTCAATATGATCATGGCTGATCATCTAAAATCAGTACCCTGTTCCTGCTTTCTCCCCATATCCCTTGATCCCGTTAGCCCTAAGAGCTATATCTAACTCTCTCTTGAAAACATCCGGTGAATTGGCCTCCACTGCCTTCTGTGGCAGAGAATTCCACATTCACAACTCACTTTCAAAAAGTTTTTCCTCATCTCAGTCCCAATTGGCCTACCCTTTATTCTGAATCTGTGACCCCTGGTTCTGGACTCCCCCCCCCCCCCCCCCCCCCCACATTGGGAACATTTTTCCTGCAGCTAGCCTGTCCAATCCCTTAAGAATTGTATTTATTTCTATAAGATCCCCTCTCATCCATCTAAATTCCAGTGAATACAAGTGTTGTGTTCTATCCAATCGAATCAGGTAAAACTATACATTAATACACTGAAACCAAACACAAGTACAATAGGTGGAGCAAAGAGAAAGATATTAGAGTGCAGTTTCTCCGGCTTTTTGTCTACCTTCGATTTGTCCAGCATCTGCAGTTCGTTCTTCAACAGAGTGCGGAATATAGTTCTCAGCCTTGTTGCAAAACAATTCCAGAGACAAGGTCACAATGAGATAGGTTGGAGAATCAGGACTGTACCCTAGGTAATGAAAGGACCATTCGGAAGAGTGATAACAATATCAATGCAATCTTTCACAGCAGCTTGGAAACATCTCGAAGCAGTTATGCAGCCAAACATGACTAATTTTCTATACAGCATGATGCCATGAATATTAATTGGTCAAGCGCTCTATTGGACTGGGTGCTGCAATTTCAAAAGGAATATTTGGGACTGTGGACTGTGCTGAGCTACAGAAGTGAGAATGGATATCCTGTCGACATTCTTGAGCAGGATATTTATTAGTGTATGATTATTGCTCACCACGGCAGTCTAACATGCATTTGGCTTGTCTGTATCAAAGGTCAAACAGATCTAATCTGTAGGGAAACCAGAATATGGAACCCGCTGTACAGTATTTATTTTCTATCTATCACTAATGTTAAAGGGGAATACTAACATGAATTCATGTGTAGTCTGTGTAGTCTTCTTCGCACATTTGAGGGATATGAAGGGTCCCAACTTGTAGTCACTTATCCACTTGCTACTTTTTTGCATATCTTTCATTTGTTATATATATCTCTACATTGCTGTCTACATCTCATTTCCCTTTTCCCTGACTAGTCTGAAGAAGGGTCTCGACCCGAAACATCACCCAAAGATGCCGCCTGTCCCACTGAATTACTCCAGCATTTTGTGTCTACGGTTTAAATCAGCATCTGCAGTTCCTTTCTATACATTTTGTCTGCTCCATTTGTTTTTCCAAGATGGCGGCGCGCATGGTCGCAGCGGCTCACGGCTCTCCGTCTCGGCGCTCTTTTTTGTTGTTCAAGTACGTTTCACTGTCCGTGTACGTATTCACTATCGGTTCTGCAAACATCCGCTACACCCGCCAGAACCTCATGGACGTCGGTTACCAGCATCAGACATCTGTTTCGAGTGTCTTTCATCAAATGCATAACATCCCAGACGACATAGTGAGATTGTTGTCGGGTTCACCGTGGATTGTTGTCGGGTCCAGGAGGCGGCGCAGACGGAGGAGGGAGAGGAAACAGAAGCGAGGCCGCAGGTCTGGTGTTTTGCTAAGGCTAAGAAAACAACCACATAAGCCACCTCTACCAAGCCTGTATCTCTCCAATGCCAGATCCCTGGTTCATAAAATGGATGACCTGGAATTACAACTTGCTGGAAATCGATATGTTCGTGACTGCTGTGTTTTGATTATCACTGAAACCTGGCTTCACCAGGGGATACCTGATACTAGCATGCAGCTAGCAGGACGCTTTCTGCTCCGCGGGGACAGGACTATGGACTCCGGTAAGAGCAGGGGAGGGGGCCTCTGTATCTACGTCCATGAGAACTGGTGCAACAACGGGACAATTGTAGACAAACATTGTTCCCCTGACCTCGAGTACATGTCTGTAAGATGCCGGCCTTTTTTTCTATCGAGAGAACTAACAGTAGTGATTGTCACGGCTGTGTATATTCCACCCGACGCCAATGTAAACACGGCGCTCTCTCTCCTGCTGAACACCATTAACGAACAGCAGCGGGCCCACCCCGAAGGTGTTCACATAATTGCAGGGGACTTTAATAAGGCCAACTTGAAGACTGTATTGCCGAAATTTTATCAACATGTCAAGTGTCCTACTAGAGGGGAGAACATGCTGGATCATGTCTATTCCAATATCAAGCACGCGTATAGAGCCATTCCCCTCCCCCAACTCGGCCAGTCAGATCATCTCTCCCTCCTGCTCTCCCCAGCCTACACCCCCCTCAGACGCAGTGCTAGGCCCACCATAAAGACTGTTACAACCTGGCCTGAAAATGCACTCTCCAAACTACAGGACTGCTTCACACAGACCAACTGGGACATATTCGAACACCAGGATCTGGAAACATTCACAGGAACGGTACTGGACTATATCAAGTTCTGCATCAGAAACGTGACTGTGGACAAAAACATTCGGGTTTTCCCAAACCAGAAACCCTGGATGTCCAGCCAGGTCCGCACACTCCTCAGAGCCCGCGATGATGTCTTCAGGTCAGGTGACAGAGCTCTGTACAGGGCCGCCTCGAGACGATCTGAAAAGGGGAATTAAAAAAGCCAAGGTGGACCATAAGAGGAGCATAGAGGCCCACCTGTCCAGCAATAACACACGGGAGGTATGGCGGGGCATACGAGACATCATAAACTCCAGAGGCTGTGCCACAACGACAGAAGACCTGAGTGCGCTGCTGGCAGAGAAGCTAAATTGCTTCTTTTCCCGCTTTGAAACATCACAACAACAGCACTCATGTGCTACAGCCCTGCCCCCACCCTTACCTGGCTCCTGCACTACTCCACTCACTGTAAGGGAGCACGATGTCAGACGGGTGCTCCTGGCAGTGAACCCCAAGAAGGCTGCCGGCCCAGATGGAGTACCAGGTAAGGCGCTCAAAGCGTGTGCCCACCAGCTCACCGTCATCTTCACCAGAATCTTCAATCTCTCCCTGGACCAGGCAGTTATCCCGTCCTGCCTAAAATCAGCCACAATCGTCCCAGTGCCGAAGAAGTCTCCCATCACCAGCCTAAACGATTACAGTCCCGTGGCCCTCACTCCGGTAATCATGAAGTGCTTCGAGAGATTGGTCCTCCAGCACATCAAGGACTATCTCCCTCCAGACTTCGACCACCACCAGTTCGCCTATCGCCCAAACAGGTCCACAGAAGACGCCATCACCGTAGCTCTCCACTCTGTGCTGAGCCACCTGGAGCAGGGGCAGAGCTACGTTCGGATGCTCTTTGTGGATTACAGCTCAGCTTTCAATACTATCATTCCGGACATTCTCATCGACAAACTGGTCACTCTCGGCCTCCCCACTCTCACATGTGCCTGGATAAAGGACTTCCTCACCAACTGGCCCCAGACTGTGAGACTCGGCCCCCACCTCTCGTCCACTTGCAGGTTGAGTACCGGCACCCCGCAGGGCTGTGTGCTAAGCCCCCTCCTATACTGTCTCTACACCCACGACTGTAGTCCAGCCCACAACAACAACCGAATCGTCAAGTTTGCTGACGACACTACAGTAGTCGGACTCATCTCAAGGGGAGATGAGACAGCCTACAGAGAGGAAGTCCTGAAGTTGACAGCCTGGTGCGCAGAAAACAACCTGGCTCTGAACACCAAGAAAACCAAAGAGCTCATTGTCGACTTCAGGAAGCACAGCACCGACTTAGCCCCCTTATACATCAACGGCGAGTGTGTGGAGAGGGTCCACACCTTCCGGTTTCTCGGCGTCCTCATCTCCGCTGACATCTTCTGGACAGGCAACATCACAGCGGTCATCAAGAAGGCTCAGCAGCGGCTGCACTTCCTGAGGGTCCTCAGGAAGCACAACCTGGACTCCAACCTGCTGCTGACCTTCTACCGCTCGTCCATTGAGAGCCTGTTGACATACTGCATTACAGCATGGTACGGCAGCTGCACCATGGCAGACAGGGAGAGGCTTCAGAGGGTAGTTAGGGCAGCACAGAAGATAATCGGCTGCCCTCTCCCCTCTCTGATGGACATTTACACCTCCCGCTGCCTCAGCAGGGCGAAGAACATTATCAAGGACAGCTCCCATCCTGCATTTGGCCTGTTCAACCTGCTACCCCACGGAGGCGCTATAGGTGCATCAGCACAAGGACAAATAGACTCAAGAACAGTTTCTTTCCAAAATCCATTATCTCCCTGAACTCACACATGCACTGACTTCACAGCCTAACCCCCGGAGTTTCATCTATCCACCTACTGTAATTTGTACTGTAACTGTAATTTCCAATATGTGCAATAACCCATACTGGATATAGGAATCCTATTATCCATTCTATTTATCCATTGCCTTTTTATAGATATGTATATAGCGCTGCAGAAACTGTGCACCTTATCCCCCCCCCCCCTTTTTTTTTTTTGTATTGTTTTGCACTGAGTAGGAGCAGCTTTTTAATCTCATTGTACATGTGTATAGTGACAATAAAAGGCATTTTGATTCTGATTCATTGCGAAATCTCACGGTATGTCTACTTTGAAGAAGCTCTCTCTCCGACAAGAGTTCGGCAACATCCTCTCTCGCTGCTCCCCTGCTGTGAATCCTCCTGCTCTCTGACTCTAGGACCACATTTTAACCCAGACATGCTACTTTTTTGCATATCTTTCATTCATTTGTTCAATATCTCTACATCGCTGTCTATATCTCTTGTTTCCCTTTCCCTTGAGGTGTCTGAAGGGTCTCGACCAAAAACATCCTCGGTCTCCTCCATTGTTAGAGAGAGGCTAAACGCAAATTGGAGGAACGGCATCTCATATTTCACTTGGGCAGCTTACAGCCCAGTGATATAAATATTGTGTTAGCAGGAACTGCAGATGCTGGTTTATATCGAAGATAGACACAAAATGCTGAAGTAACTCAGCGGGACAGGCAGCATCTCTGGAGCGAAGAATGGGTTAATGTTTAGGGTCGAGACCCTTCAGATTGATGTCAGGGTTGGGCGGTACAGAAATAAAATGCAGTCGGAGACAGTAAGACGAGAATGAGAATGAGGAAGGGGTTGGAGAGAGAGGGAAAGCAAGGGCTACTTGAAGTTTGAGAAGAAAATGTTCATACCGTTGGGGTGCAAACTCCCCAAGTGAAATATGAGGTGCTGTTTCTCCACTGTGTGCTGGGCCTCACTCTGAAAATGGAGGAGGCCCAGGACAGAAAGGTCAGTGGGGGAATGGGAGGGGGAGTTTAGGTGTTGAGCAACCAGGAGATCAGGTGGGTTTAGGCGGACTGAGCAGAGGTCTTCAGCAAAACGATAGCCGAGCCTGTGCTTGGTCTTGCCGATACATAGGAGTCCACACCTGGAACAGCAGATACAGTAGATAAGGTTGAAGGAGGTACAAGTGAACCTCGACCTCACCTGAAATGACTGTCGGGGTCATTGGACGGTCGGGGGGGAGATATAGGGACAGGTGTTGCATCTCCTGCTGTTGCTGGGGAAAGTATCTGGGTAGGGGGTGGTTCGGTTGGGAAGTGACGAACTGACCAGGGAGTTGCAGAGGGAACAGTCTCTGCGGAAAGCAGAAAGGGGTGGAGAGGGGAAGATCTGACAAGTAGTAGCTAGGATCGTCACCTATCCATATTCTCCAGAGATACTGCCTGTCCCGCTGAGTTAATCCAGCTTTTTGGTGTCTATCTTCGAAATAAACCAGCATCAGTAGTTCCTTCCCACACAAAGACAAAAGACTACTGACGTGCTTTTGTCCATTGACTTTAGCCTCTGAGGCAACTTGAACTGGTCTCTGCTGCTCGTCATCTATCTGGTGACTGCGGGGTCATCGGTGATGCCAGCATTCTCCTTTTATTGCAGATAAATTTGTGATGCATCAAGTCTAACTCTTATGGTGGGTTGAAAGAATTACGTTACACTTCTGCCAATATAAACCAGACTGTGTGATACTGTGAGGTATAGTTTGTGCTCACAATCACTGCTCAGAGACTAAATCATTGAAACAAGAAATGCTTTTTATTTGCGAGTCTGCAGAATCGGGTGCCTCTCCAAGTTGAGACACACCAAAGTCAGAAAAGTAAAGCCCCTTTATACACACAATTCTGCTGGCATAACCTCCCCTTCTGGCTGTTCCCAATCAGAGCACTGGGGTGCACAGTCTATAGGTACATCCCCCAGTACCTCCCACATCATACATAGCATGTTCATGATAATGAGCAATTTCTCGACTAGGGGTGTGTAAGTAATATTCATTTATTTCATTAAGCATGCCCAGTTGCAATTGACCTGGCCTAGTTTTCTCACCTCCAACTGACCTGTCTCAGTTTTTTAATATCTGAACTAAAGCTAGTCTCTACTGACAAGGGTCCCATTCATCCCTAGTCCCTACTGACAAGGGTCCCATCCATCCTCACTCAAGGACAGTTCTGATAACCTAATTCCCAGCTATGTCAGAATCCCCTCCCTGGCCTCCATCAGTTAGAATCCTGTTTACAAGTTAGAATCCTCTCCTGAATCCTTACAATAGTGGGGTTTAATCACTTTATCCCTCACAATTCAATCAATAACAACATATGGTTTGGTTTGGTATAACCACACAGGTTTAGTAGATTTCCATAAACAAGTAGTTGTCTGAAGAAGGGTCTCGACCCGAAACGTCGCCTATCTCCTTCGCTCCTTAGATGCTGCTGCACCCGCTGAGTTTCTCCAGCTTTTTGTGTAACCCTAGTTGTTATATATTATGATCCCGACAGGGGGCGGTCCGTATTGTACTGTAGTTTTGAAGCACCTCAGTGGGTTATCCATAAAACGCTGTTTGAAGCCAGTTATGCCCCCTTTGCGTGTATTATTCCGAACACTTTGAATCGTGTCTAAGAAATTGAAAGTTCATTTCAGATGCGAGTTAAAAACCCGGACAAGGAAGCAAGTTCGTAAATGCGAGAATCGCTCGACATTTCGTCACTAGAAACTAGTTACTGCAATTACCACTGAACTTCGAAATAAGCGCAGAGTCCACAGTTTCGTCACTCCTGATTTTTTTTTTTCGTTTCACGAAAATGAACGTAGACGTGAAAATATATATATATTTTTTATAAACAACCGTAGTCAGCGGGACTCGAACCTGCGCGGGGAGATCGCAATGGATTTCTGGTTTCTACCTCCTCGTTTTTGTTTTCGTTTCACGAAAATGAACGTAAGACGTGAAAATAATTCACGGTGGATGGTAAATAAAAATGTTTTTAAAAAACAGCCCGTAGTCGGCAGGATTCGAACCTGCGCGGGGAGACCCCAATGGATTTCTAGTCCATCGCCTTAACCACTCGGCCACGACTACCGATGGGTGGAACGTGCAGTTGCCATTTGTTGTAGCCTCAGAACGTTGCGATACACAGTGTTCGATTTCCGGCACGCGAGCGCCAATGTTACAAACGGGGTCACCCCCGGTCACTCGGTGCCGCCGCCTCATTCATGGGGACAGCCCCGCCGGCGGTACAACTGGACGCCCAAAGCCCCGTCTAGCAATGTTTGTTCAATGTGCAAGAAGGCACTACAGATGCTGCTGGTTTACACCGTAGACACAAAATGCTGGAGTAACTCGGCGGGACAGGCAGCGCCTCCATAGAGAAGAAAAGGTGAAGTTTCTGGTCGAGACCCTTCTTTAAACCAAGTCTGACCCAGTCTGAAGAAGGGTTTCGGCCTGAAACGTTGCCTATTTCCTTCGCTTCATAGATGCTGTCGCACCCGCTGTTTCTCAAGCAATTTTGTCTACCTTCGATTTTCCAGCATCTGCAGTTCCTTCTTCAACATCCAATATAGGATCTTTGCTTTAAACTTCAGACCCATTCCTTCTCTCCAGAGATGCTGCCTGTCCCGCTGAGTTGCTCCAGCATTTTGAGTCTACCCACTGCGTTCAATGTCTTCTTCTCGCATTGTAACAACCGATTCAATTTGTGGTAGCTATATTTTAAAAGGTGTATTGATCTTTTTTTAATTGAGAACAGGAAAACAAAAACAATCATAAATTCATAAAACTCTCAACATCCCCGGACATGTTTTTTTTTTAATCGCCCGCCATCCAGTGACCGAAGCTGACAGACACTGGAAGTTGGAGACACGAGAAACGACAGATGCAGGGATCTGGAGGAAATGCGGGTCGGGCAGCATCCATGAGGAAATGGACAGACATATAACGGGTCGGGACCCTAGATAATTAAGGGCAGAGTGGGGCCCAGTAAAGACCAAACAACCCGTGTGTTGAGGTGGAGGATGTGGGTTCGATAAACATAGTAAGAAAGTATTAAGAGGTTCTGCATTCTTCAAAATGGTTTAATCACCAGATACAAATGAACTCTATTCCAGCCTGTTAAAAGAAAGAGAGCGATTCTCTCACCATCTTTCCATCACTTTTAAATCACCTACAGGGACGAGTGGGCTGGAGGACCGTTACACGTTGCTTCGTCAAATATCAAGTTATTTCAGACCCATCAGTCTGAAGAAGGGTTTCGGCCCGAAACGTCGCCTATCTCCTCCGCTCCATAGATGCTGCTGCACCAGCTGAGGTTCTCCAGCATTTTGTGTCCCATCAAGTTATTCTGGTCCAATTAGTGCTATGTAAGTGGCGGGCAAATTATTGGAATTTATTCTGAGGCATAGTTTAAACTTTTATTTAAGCATTTAAGCAGATTAAGCATTTATAGTCAACATGGGTTTATGATGATACGGCTGAGAAGTATTTATGAGATATGGCTGATCAAATTAATTGCAAACTTTTGAGGAGGTAAGATGGAGGGCAGATGTGATCAAACAAGTCTATGTGTATTTCAACAATGTTCCACATGGCAGGTTGGCCAATAAAATGAAAGCCCAACAGACCCAAGAAACGCATTACATTGAATCCAATGTTCGACAGGTGATCTTGTGACTGATGAGGTTCCACAGGATCACCCTTTCATCCTGATTGCTCGTGGAATATCATAAATGGATTGTATCAATGTCTAGGAAAGAACTGCAGATGCTGGGTGAAACCAAAGATAGACACGAAATGCTGGAGTAACTCAGCGGGACAGGCAGCATCTCTGGAGAGGAGGAGCGGGTGACGTTTCAGGTTGAGACCCTTCTTCAGACTAGTCAGGGGAAAGGGAAACAAGAGATAGGGACAGTGATGTAGAGAGATGTAAACAAATTAATGACAAATATGCAAAAGCGTAACGATGATAAAGGAAACAGGCCATTGTCGGCTTTCCGCAGCGACCGCTCCCTCCGTAACTCCCTGATCAGTTCGTCCATTCCCACCCCAACTACCCCCTCTCCTGGCACTTTTCCTTGCAACCGCAGGAAATGCTACACTTGTCACTTTACCTCCCCCTTGACTCCATTCAAGGACCCAAGCTGCCTTTCCAGGTGCGGCAGAGGATCACCTGCACCTCCTCCAACCTCATCTATTGCATCCCCTGCTCCAGATGTCAGCTGCTCTACATCAGTGAGACCAAGCATAGGCTTGGCGATCGCTTCGCCCAACACCTCCGCTGGGTTCGCAATAACCAACCTGATCTCCCGGTGGCTCAGCACTTCAACACCCCCTCCCATTCCGAATCTGACCTTTCTGTCCTGGGCCTCCTCCATGGCCAGAGTGAGGACCACCATAAATTGGAGGAGCAGCACCTTATATTTTGCTTGGGTAGCTTACACCCCGACGATATGAACATTGGCTTTTCTAATTTCAGGTAGTCCATACTTTCTCCTCCCCTTCTCAGCTCTCCCTCAGCCCGCTGGTTCCACCTCTTTCTTTTTTCTTCCTGCCCCCCCCCCCCCCCCACCCTCACATCAGTCTGAAGAAGGGTTCAACATGAAATGTTGCCTATTTCCTTCGCTCCATAGATGCTGCCTTACCCGCTGAGTTTCTCCAGCATTTTTGTCTTCCTTTGATTTTCCAGCATCTGCAGTTCCTTCTTAAACAACAGGCCACTGTTTGCTAGGTGATAATGAGAACCTGGTGTGACCTGGGTGGGTGAGGAATGGAGGGAGAGGGAATGCAGGGGTCACGAAGTTAGAGATATCAATATTCATATATTCATTCAGCAGGACAGGCAGAATCTCTGGAGAAAAGGAATGGGTGACGTTTCGGGCCGAGATCCTTCTTCAGACTGAGATGCTGCCTGTCCCGCTGATTTTCTCCAGCATTTTGTGCCTACCTTTGATTTAAACCAGCATCTGCAGTTCTTTCCTACTCAATATTCAAACCACTGAGCTGCAAACTGCCCAAATGAAATATGAGATGCTGTTCCTCCAATTTGCAATTATCCTCACTCTGACAATGGAGGAGGCCGAGGACGCAAAGGTCAATGTGGGAATGGGAAGGGGAATTAAAGTCCTTGACAACCGGGAGATCAGGTAGGTCCGGCTAGACTGAGCGAAAGTGTTCAGCGAAATGATCTCCCAGTCTGCGTTTGGTCTCACCGATGTATAAGAGTCCACATCTTGAACAACAGATACAGTAGATGAGGTTGGAGGAGGTGCAAGTGAACCAGGAAGTGCCTAACCTGAAAGGACCGTCGGGATCCCTGGACAGAGTTAAGGGAGGAGGTATAGACGCAGATATTGCATCTCCTGCGGTTGCAGGAGAAGGTACCTGGGCTCTACCCTGACTAAGGGTCTGAAGAAGGGTCTCAACCTGAAACGTCACCCAATCTTCCTCTACAGAGATGCTACTTGTCCCGCTGAGTTACTCCAGCATTTTGTGTCTATTGTATCAATGTCGACTTGTTTGTTTGAGATAACTACCGGTACATCCAGTCATTTTCCACATTGATGAGAATGCATGAGTCATTTCTTGATTTGTATATGGAAAATCAGCCATTGAGATTTCCTAGATTGAATTATTTTGACACCTCTTTAAAAATCGTTGTGATTCTTCCGAAGTTCTTGAAAGAATCTTGACTTGTCCCACCCCGGTCATTCCTCCTTCTCCCTGCTCCCATTGAGCAGAAGGTACAGAAGCTTGAAAGCGATTCACCTCTACCCCGTTGCGGGCATGGAACTTTGTCTAATGAACTGATGCGCCACACTGCTGAGAACTACATTCTACACTCAGTATCTTCCCTTTTGCTCTATTATATTTGCATTTGAACTGATTGTATCTATTTATGTATATCTGATTTGTTTCAATAGCATGCAAAACAAAGCTCGGTACACTTGACAATAATAAACATAAACATAGAAACATAGAAAATAGGTGCAGGAGTAGGCCATTCGGCCCTTCGAGCCTGCACCGCCATTCAATATGATCATGGCTGATCCTCCAACTCAGTATCCTGTACCTGCCTTGACTCCATACCCCCGATCCCTTTAGCCACAAGGGCCACATCTAACTCCCTCTTAATTATAGCCAATGAACTGGCCTCAACTACTTTCTGTGGCAGAGAATTCCACAGATTCACCACTCTTTGTGTGATTTTTTTTTTCTCATCTCGGTCCTAAAAGATTTCCCTCTTATCCTTAAACTGTGAGGGAATTCCCGTTCCAGCGCTGGTCCGCAGAAACAGCAGGTACAGGAAACACAGTACCTGGTCTTGAAGGTGCTGGGGATCTGGTTCAGGGGGGCTGAGGCGTGTAACAAGAATTGGCTGGAGCGGATAGCCAGGGTGGGGAAGAAGCTGGAGCTGTGGAGGCAACGCTCCCTCTCCATAACGGGAAATAATTTGGTCATCAGGTGTGAGGTGCTCTCGGGCCTGCTGTACTTGGCACAAGTGTGGCCTGTCCCTCCCTCCTACACCACAGGGATCACCCGGGCCGTCTTCCAGTTCATCTGGGGGTCGAGGATGGACCAGGTGCGACGGGCCACCATGTACAGCAGACATCGGGGGTAAAAGCGTGCCCAACGTCGCTCTCATCCTGATGACCACCTTCGTGTGTGGCTGCATCAGGCGGAGTGTAGAGCTAAGGCACGTGGGCACCAATTGTCACTACCTGCTGAGGTTCTACCTGTCCCCGGTGTTGCGAAGGATGGGCCTGGCGCAGATGCCACACAAGGTGCCAGTCAGCTGGACACTGCTGCCCCATCTGTCGTCTGTGGAAAGGTTCTTCCGGACCAACACCTTTGACCACATGTCCATTGGGCAGTTGTCAGCACAGAATGTCCTGCAGGCACTGCAGGGAAAGGACTCGATGGATCCGGTGGCGTGGTTCCCTGAGCAGACTGCCCAGCTTGTCTGGCAAAATGCCTCATCGCCAGAACTCACCAACAAGCACCAAGACCTGGCTTGGCTGGCGGTGAGGGGAGCCCTCCCAGTCAGATCCTTCCTGCACCGTCGGAACCTCACTACCAGCGCACGCTGCTCTCGGGACGGCTGCTATGGAGAGGAGACGGTTGCCCACCTCTTTGCAGAGTGTGGATTTGCCCAAAGAGTCTGGAGAAAAATGTAAGGGTCCCTGGTACGCTTTATTCCAAACAGCTCCGTCACAGAGGACTCTGTGATTTACGGACTGTTCCCAGGGACACATTCAGAGACTGACATCAAGTGCTGCTGGAGGGTCATCAACTCGTTGAAAGACGCTCTTTGGTCTGCCCGAGCGTTGTTCACCACCCAGCAGAGCGAGATGTCCATCGGGGAATGTTGCCGACTGGCCCGCTGCAGACTGCAGGAGTACGTGCTGAGGGACGCACTGAAGCTCGGTGCAGCCAACGCCAAGGCTCGGTGGGGGAGGGCCACAGTCTAAGGTCCTTCCGCTGCTGGACATGGGGGGCACGGTATGGTGGAGACGCCCCTCAAAATAAGGGAAGATATCCCATGACGGGGGGCCACATGAGTGGCACGGGTGGGGGATCAATTTGCGAAATTTGAAAAAGGTATATACTGTATGGAACAATTTGTATAGCCTCCAAAAATGTTGGATGGATTTTTCGCACGGTTGATGTATTGTAAATATTTATTACTTGAATAAAGTCTATTTTGAAATTAATTTTAAAAAAAAGTACCTAACAAAGGGGAAGCCTCCATTGTGTCCGGAAACGTGGCCGACGGGCAGGACTTCAGGTCAGAATGAAGCGCAGGGGACTTCGGCCCCCTCTCCCTACTATCCTACTGGCCAATGTACAGTCCCTACAGGCAGCAATTAAAGAGTGCACCCCCAGAGGTGAGGACTGTACAGAGCTGGTCGGCGGGGGCAGAGGAACAACTACAAGACTGTTTGGAGTCTGTAGACTGGGCTATGTTCAAGGACTCGGCAATGGACTTGAATGAATACGCCACAGTCATTACAGACTTCATTAAGAAATGTGTGGAGGACTGCATCCCTACAAAAACCTTCCGAGTGTTTCCCAATCAGAAACCTTGGATGAACTGTGAGATCCGCACTCTTCTGAAGACCAGACACCGGGCATTCATGTCTGATGACACAGTGGTCTACAAGAAGTCCAGATACGACTTTGGTAATGCCATCAAAAAGGCCAAAAGGGAGTTCTGCTCCAAGCTGGAGGATGAGACAGATGTTCGGCAGCTGTGGCTGGGACTGAATGCAATCACCTCTTACAAGGCGAAACCAGGAGGCAGCTCCGATGTCGGCGATACATCAATCCCTGATGAGCTCAATGCATTTTACGCATGCTTTGATAGGGAGAACACCGATGTGCCTTCCTGAGCCCCTATTCGCTGTGTTGGTATTTCAGTCTCAGTCACAGAGGCCGACGTCAGGAAATCCTTCAGAGGGGTGAACCCTCAAAAAGCGTCTGGACCTGATGGACCTGGTCGTGTCTTAAAAACCTGTGCGGACCAACTGGCTGGAGTTTTTACGGACATTTTCAACCTGTCACTTCTGAGGTCTGAGGTTCCCACCTGCTTCAAAAGGGCATCAATAATACCGGTGCCCAAGAAGAGCAAGGTGACGTGCCTCAATGACTATCGACCTGTGGCACTAACGCCTGTGGTGATGAAGTGCTTCGAGAGGTTGATCATGGCACAAATCAACTCCTACCTCAACAAAAACCTGGACCCACTGCAGTTCGCTTACCGCCACAACAGATCAACAGTGGACGCGATCTCGCTGGCCCTCCACTCCGCTCTGGGCCACTTGGACAACAAAAACTCATATGTCAGGCTGTTATTCATTGACTACAGCTCGGCATTTAACACAATCATCCCCTCCAAGCTGGTTACCAAATTCGCAGAACTGTGTCTCTGCGCATCCCTCTGCAATTGGATCCTCGACTTCCTCATCCACAGACCACAGTCTGTTCGTATTGGTGGAAATGTGTCAGACTCGATAACAATCAGCACGGGAGCACCTCAGGGTTGTGTGCTCAGCCCCCTGCTGTACTCACTCTATACTCATGACTGCATAGCCGGTCATAGCGCGAACTCCATCATCAAGTTCGCTGATGACACCACTGTTGTGGGACGTATCACTGATGGGGATGAGTCAGAGTATAGAAGAGAGATCGAGCAACTGTCCATATGGTGCCAGCACAACAACCTGGCCCTCAACACCAGCAAAACCAAGGAACTGATTGTGGACTTTGGAAGGAGTAGGATGGGGACCCACAGTCCTGTTTACATCAACGGGTCGATGGTTGAAAGGGTCAAGAGCTTCAAATTCATGGGCGTGCACCTCTGTGAAGATCTTTCCTGGTCCAAGAACACAGATGCAATTATTAAGAAAGCTCATCAGCGCCTCTACTTCCTGAGAAGATTACGGAGAGTTGGTCTGTCAAGGAGAACTCTCTCTAACTTCTACAGGTATACAGTGGAGAGCTTGCTGACCGGTTGCATCGTGGCTTGGTTTGGCAATTTGAACCAATTCGGAAGTAGTAAACACTGCCCAGTCCATCATCGGCTCTGACCTCCCTTCCATTGAGGGGATTTATCACAATCGCTGCCTCAAAAAGGCTGGCAGCATCATCAAGGACCCACACCATCCTGGCCACACACTCATCTCCCTGCTACCTTCAGGTAGAAGGTACAGGAGCCTGAAGACTGCAGCAACCCGGTTCAGGAATAGCTACTTCCCCACAGCCATCAGGCTATTAAACCTGGCTCGGAACTCTGAACATTAATATCCCTCCATCTGTTATTTGCACTTTATTAATTTATTAATTCATGGGTGTATTTACGTATAGAATTGTAGTCAATGCCTTCTATGTTCTGTTGTGCTATGCAAAGAAAGATTTTCATTGTCCTGTCAGGGACACATGACAATAAACTCTTTTGACTTTGACTTGACTTAGACTGTGACCCCTTTGTTCTGGACATCGCCAACATGCATCTAGCCTGTCCAACCCCTTAAGGATTTTGTAAGTTTCTATAAGATCCCCCCTCAATCTTCTAAATTCTAGCGAGAATAGCCTGAAAGAAACTTAAATTCAATTGGAAAACAAGGAAGAAAAGTCCCGATCAGAAGCATCGACTGTTCATTTCCAGATGCTGTCTGACCCAGCACTTTATGATTTGAACAAAAATAATTTCTAAAATTTAGTTTAGTTTATTGTCACGTGTAGCAAGGTGCAGTGAAAAGCTTTTGTCGCGTGCTAACTAGTCGGCGGAAAGACAATACATGATTACAATCGAGCTAGTCATAGTGTACACACACATGATAAGGGAATAATGTTTAGTGCAAAATGAAGCCCCTAAAGTAAAGTCTGATAAACGATAGCCTGAGGGTCTCCAATGTGGTGGATAGTAGTTGGGGACTGCTCTCTCGTTGAGGTTAGTTGTTGTAGGTCCTGTTACCCAAGGTGTGCCTGGAAGGTAAGACAAGATTTTCATTCAAAGATCTTCTGTTCATATTCAAAGAAGGTTCTTATTAAGAGCAGTCAACACATCCATTGGGGCCCAGGTGTTTATGCATTCCATTTTTGAATGTTTTATATTTAATGGTTTATGTAAATAAGTATATTCAATGTTTTGGCATGTAAACCCCGGTCTGTGGTTAGCATCTATCCACAGATGAGAGGAATATTCCCGAGCGTTTATTTTATCCTGGCAGATGTCATGATCAGGCTAGTACCGGACAATAGCCTGGTGGGCCGCACGGCTGAAGGAAGCACCAGTGGGCCACACGGCTGAAGGAAGCACCAGTGGGCCACACGGCTGAAGGAAGCACCAGTGGGCCGCAGTGTGTAGAGCGAAGCTGCCGTGTCCGGCCCCTGCTCATCCCCCGAGGACCGGAGAGGAGGGCAGGCACGTGCCGTGAGTAATTACTCTGGGTAGGCACTCAGTCCGCTTTTAAAAAAATGTAAACCGCGCATGCGCAGATTGTTCTCCCCGTTAAATAAATAAATCAATAAAAACAGTGACTTATCACAAAGTGCTGGAATCTTCACTCCCTCACCGCTGCCGCAGCTCTCCGGGTGCAAAGCCACGCACTGTAGCTGGGGATAGAAGCAGCTCGGGGAGCGGCCACCGGGACCCGACAGCTGAACTGGCCGCCACTTCAGCGCCTTCTGCCGGCCCGCTCACCTTTGGCAGTGCTCTCCATTGGAACACCTGTCACCTGCCGTTCGCCGACTTCACTCATGTCAGCGACTTCCTGCAAATCCTTAAATTCCCACGGCCGAGTAACCTCAATCGCGCTGTCGGAATTTAAGGACATGAGTGAGGCCAGCGAGCGGCAGGAGAGAGGTTTTTAGATGGAGAGCTGCCAGAGGTGGGTGGGTGGTTCTGGAGCTAAGGTGGCGGCAGGTTCCGCTGTCCGGCCCGGCGGCCGCTCGAGCTACTTCTCTCTCTCTCCCTCCCCCCCCCCCCCCCGGCCTCAGAGCGGTGGCATTTCATGCCCCCTTGCAAGGAGCGTCGCAAGTGGATGCCCCCGGCCCCTCATTCATAACATTTGTGCCCTCCCCGCAACGTTACCCCGGGCCAGACTCCCCAAACGCTGTGAAAGGAGCGCTCCCCCCACTCCAACTCCCACACCCCCCCACACCCCGGCAAATACGGTATTAAAAAAAATAAATCACAAAATGTACTTACCATATCATTGGGACACGACAAACCATGGTTGAAAACCCCGCCAATAAACTTGCGCTGCGCATGCGCAGTAGACTGATGCGCATGCGCAGTGCTACAAAGGCAGGATTTCTGCTGCCTTCAGCCCCGATTAAAATTGACGGCTTCAGGCAGCGCTGACGGCACGGGGGCTGCACAGAGCTTCCCGTGTCACAAGCGCTGCGGGTGAAAGGCACAGGGAATTATGCCTACCTAAGAGATCAGTCTCTTACATAGGCATAATTCTCCCATACCTTTACTATGTATATTTAATAATTCCCATTTCATAATTTTAGTCAGGGTAGGCAGTGCCTACCTTGCCTACCCTGACGGCCCATGCCTGGTGCAAGGAGATAATAGACAATAGACAATAGGTGCAGGAGTAGGCCATTCGGCCCTTCGAGCCAGCACCGCCATTCAATGTGATCATGGCTGATCATCCCCAATCAGTACCCCGTTCCTGCCTTCTCCCCATATCCCCTGACTCTGCTATTTTTAAGAGCCCTATCTAGCTCTCTCTTGAAAGCATCCAGAGAACCTGCCTCCACCGCCCTCTGAGGCAGAGAATTCCACAGAATCGCCACTCTCGTAATCGTTCTAAATGGCTTATTCCTTATTCTTAAACTGTGGCCCCTTGCTCTGGACTCCGAGATGACAGCGGACACGAGAGCAAAGGGACGGTAAGAGAACCGGGGTCTTACCCTCACAGTCGGCTGCAGGAGGCGCCCCAGGGCACAAAGACTGACGGTGGCCAGGCGAGGAGAGGGACGACAGTTCGCTGGATGATTCCGACGGTGGCGAAGGTTGGAGGCCCTGCAGCAGCCTGGGGTTCGCCTGGATCGGGCACCAAGTGCGGGGATCGGACTGGAGTTTGAAAATGGCAAATCTTGCGTACTGTCTCAGTGGACTATATCTATACATTTGGCACTAATTGGTGATTGTGCTTAGTTTTGGTATTACTTTACTGAACTGTATGCAAAAAAAAATAATTCAGTGTACCTCTACATGTGATGCTAAAGAACCATTGAAGTATCTGCTCCTGATGTCTGGACATTGTAAACCCAGGGAAAGCTTGAGGAACTACCCAGCTTTCTCTGCCCAATATTTTGTACGCTCACCTGAGAGCGGTTGTACAAAGTGAGACTCGGTATCATCTGACAAACATTACTACAATTTGAGACACAAAGTGCTGGACGGACTCAGCGGGTCAGACAACATCTGTGGAGGGAATGGACCTTTCTTCAGACTGATGGAGTAGAGGGAGGGGCGGGGAAGAAAGATGGAAAAGAGAGGTGGGTTGGGGTTAGGGCAAAGCTTGGCGAGTGATGGGTGGATACAAATGAGTGGTGGTGGAGGGGGGGGGGGGGGGATGGGGAGTGATGATGAAATTGTTCTACTCCTGTCTGGTCCTGGCAACGGGTGATTGGGATTGGGAAGAGGAATCAACCAGGCTGATTAAATGCCTCTGGTGGTGCAGCTATATCGTGCTGACCGTGCCAAAGAGACATTGATAACAACAACAATGCTTGCAGTGTAGCTGCTGCTGCTGCTGTTGCCGCTGACGATGGCTGCCACGGTGTACTGCTCCTAGCTGTTTGATATGTGTTTGTTCATTTGTGTCAGTTGTGAAAACCCTAAGGTTATTGGCTGCAACCTTCCCTCCAGTGATGAACTGTACACTGCAAGGGCCAGATCATCTCTGACCCCTCTCACCCTGGCCACAAACTCTTTGAATCACTTCCCTCTGGAAGGCGACTCCGGACTGTCAAAGCTGCCACAGCCAGACATAAAAACAGCCCTTTTCCACGAGTAGTAGCTCTACTCAATAACCAAAAATCTGTAGCCTCCCTTTGCTCTGGTATTTTACTTAATTCATATGCTTAATTAATAATGTTTTATTATTAATATTTAATGTTTAATGCGTCTTTCCTAACTGTCACTATATGTCGTTGTCACTTGCGGGCGGAGCACTAAGGCATATTCCTTGTATGTGAATACTTTGCCAATAAACGTATTAATTAATTAATTCATTTAATTTTAAATATATAATATTGCTGTTTGTGGGCTGTTTCCCTTTAAGAAGAGCAGCTTGTTACCCAGTGTCACCTGTCCCTGTTCACAGTGGAGTATTAATGAGGGCCATTGTATCCCCACCACTGCTGTAGCTCTTGAGTGGACTGTTTTGCTGCAGGATCACCTTTCTACAGCACAAGATGTTTCTCCCTGCCACTTCTCATTTTGATATGATTCACCAAACTATTGTGAGGCACTTTCTTAAAAAAAACACTCTCAGAATGTGGGCATTGTCACCAAGCCTGGTGCTTGTTGCTCATGGGTAGTTAACCCAGAGATGAGGGAGGTCTCCTGAACCACTAGTTTGAGTGGTAAACACCACATGATCCAGCTGAGCAAGTTAAGTCAATATAGAGAGTAGTTAGTATCTAATAGGTTTTAGGAAAGGGTGCAGAGGTGGTTTACCAGAATGTGCTTGGATTAGGGGATATCAACTGCAGGGATAGTTTGGACAAACTTGTATTGTTCACTCTGGAACACTGGAGGTTGAGAGGAGACCTGATAGAACTATATAAGAGAGGCATAGACAGGGAAGACAGTCAGAACCTTTTTTTAACAGGATGGAAATATGAAATACCAGAGGACATAGCTTTATAGGTGAGAGGGACAAAGTTTAAAGGAAATGTGCGGGGCAAGTTTTTTACACAGAAGGTGGTGAGTGCTGGAACATGCTGCCGGGTTGGTGGTGGAAGCAGATATGACAGTGGCGGTTAAGAGACTTTTGGATGAGGGTATGGATATGTACGGAATGGTGGGACATCGATTATGTGCAGGCAGATAAGAGTTGGCCTTGGTGTCATATTTGGCACGGACATTGTGGGCTGAGGACCTGTTCATGTTCTATGTTCTAATCATGTTGGAGTTGAAATGTAGTCACTTATAGCCTAGAACAAGTAAGGATGAATTACCTTTCCTTAATATGGTGATGATGGTGTTTAAAAATAAAACATTCAATTGCTCTTTTCATTTTGTTTTAATTATAACTGCATTTAGATTTTTATGTTGTTGTATAATTTGCATTATTTTGGAAGAGTAAACTTGCTGAATTATTAATCCAGTATTTTAAATGTTAACTGCTAGTACCATTGAAATAAAGGTTTTGGTTTTGTTCAAGTGATTTTGTCTTGGTTTTGAACAGTAGTGTTTATTTGTTAAGGTGATTTTTTTTTTTGATATCTTGTATATGTAAACTAAATACCAAATTTAAAACCCATGTTTTAAATTGAATTACTTGGAGAAAAGAGATGTCGACATGAGTCTGAAGAAGAGTCCTGACTCGAAATGTAGCCTGTAACTTTTCACCCGCCCCCCCCCCCCCCCCCCCCCCCACACACAGTTTGGTCTGATGAAGGGTCTTAACCTGAAACGTCGCCTATTATTTTTCTCCTGAGATGCTGCCTGTCCTGCTGAGTTACTCCAGCATTTTGTGTCTAACCCCAGAGAAGTTGGCTGACCTGCTGAATTACTCCAGCACTCTATTCTTTGCAATTTTATTGTGTCTTTCAAATCCATCTTGGGTTATTTGAACAGTGAAATTCTTTGCTTGCATACCCAAGGTATGCAGATAGTCACCCAGAAAGCGCTTTTCAGCCTTTGAAGGGTCGGCACCACTTTGTGAAATTGTGGGGTAACTAATTTGCAGATAATTTCCACAAATAGCAGGAATGGTCAGAAAGTTTGTGGAAAGTGTTTTTTTTTTTTGAAATACTAATCATCCGTGTGTGTACACTGACAAACAATTTATGGTAATGTTTGAAATCATTCATAGATATCAGTATCGTGGATCAGCATGTTGAAACATTCACATGATTCTTGTATTTATCAAGATGTTGACTGGGCTGATCTTGGGCCTTGAATTTCCTGGTTGATAATCCCATAAAATACTTTGTTTATACACCAATATCCCCCTAAAATTATGCACATTGGCCCCGAATAACTCGGCCAATGCAACCTCGAGTTAGAAAGATTCCCAGATTTGCCAACCCTGGGATGAGTACATTCTTTCTCCCTCTGTATTCTCCCTAAGCTCATCCACCTATATCTCTCCCTCTGGTGTTACATTTCACTCCTTCTCTCTTTATCTGGCACAATTTTGTCTCCTGTTCATCTCTCACCTTTGTCCAACCATCTGCCTATTGCCCCCCCCCCCCCCATCCCCCGCTGTGTACAACTACTGCTCGTGGGGGGGAAGCTGTTTTTATGTCCGGCTGCGGTGGCTTTGGCAGTCTGGAGTCGCCTTCCAGAGGGAAGTGTTTGTGGCCAGGGTGAGAGGGGTCGGAGATGATCTTACCAGCTAGCTTCCTGGCCCTTTCAGTGTACAATTTGTCAATGGGGGGGGGGGGGGGGATAGGGGATAGGGATAGGATGCTGCCAACAACCTTCTCGGCTGATCGAACTATGCGCTGCAGCCTCCGGATGTCGTGGTTGAGTCAAACCAGACCATGATGGAGAAGGTGAGTACAGACTCCATGAAGGCAGTATAGAACTGGACCAATATTGCCTGTGGCAGATTGTGTTTTCTCAGCTGCCGCAAGAAGTACATCCTCTGTTGGGCCTGTTTGACTGTGGAGTCGATGGTGGACTCCCATTTAAGGTCCCTGGAGATGATGGTTCCAAGGAACTTAGGGTGGCACGGTGGCGCAGCGGTAGAGGCTTACAGTGCTTGCAGCGCCAGAGACTCTGGTTTGATCCCGACTACGGGTGCTGTCTGTACGTTCTCACCATGACCACGTGGGTTTTCTCCAAGATCTTTGGTTTCCTCCCACATTCCAAAGATGTACAGGTATGTAGGTTAATTCGCTTGGTGTACGTGTAAATTGTCCCAAATGTGTGTAGGATAGTGTTAATGTGTGGGGATCGCGGGTCAGTGCGGACTCGGTGGGCCGAAGGGCCTGATTCCACGCTGGTGTTGTTGATGGGGAGGGGTGGGGGAGCTCTCCCAGGGTGGGGAGAGGGGTGAGGGAGCTGTCTGAACCCAGATTTTGCGTTGTCCCGAGGTTCTAACCTGTCCATCCCCTCCACAGATGCTGCCTGACCCGCTGAGAACCCCCAACAATTTGTGTTTTGCTCAATTTGCCCAACACCTGCCGTTCCTTGTGCCTCCCCTTGATTCCAGGTTGCTCCACCAGGCAAAACAACGTCCTTCCTGGTACAGACGCATGGAACATCCCTCTTCGTGGAGATAGATGCATGAAGCAAGTTCAACTCCAGGAGCGTGAAGCAGAAGGGCGGTTGTGGTTGCGGGACGAGCCCCGAATTACGGGTGGGGCGATGGGGACCTCGGGCACGAGTGGTCCACCGGTCAGACATTAGATGCGGCTCGGCAATTGGGACGGTGAGATCGGGTCGGGTCCCACGTTTTGTATCCGAGTGGCCAATGAACTTTTCACCCAGGATGTATCTAAAAGGTCCACAAAGGAGGATAAAATGTTTAAGCACGGTAGGCCTCGCTGCAAATGATTTACCTGCTATGAAATTGTACCGTGTAACAATAGACTCTAGCATTTCAACATTTTAAGTCTCCTTTGCAGAATTTGTTGCTTTATTTTTGCCTTGTTTTCTCTATGGAAGGGAGCATTACATTGGCTGTTGCCATGGGTTCAATGTTACCAGTGCGGTGATAGGCTCTGGGCTCCCCCTGCCGCCAATCTCCCAGCCTCCCAGCCCTTTTGACTTAAAGTCTGAACTAATAAAGTGTTAAAGAACACGGCGGCCCACGCCTCACGCGAGGTGTTTTATTTTAAAATATCTGAGAATAGATCGCCGGGAGGAAGGGCGGAAATTATTCCTCTCTCTCGTCTCTGCAGTCTCTACCTCCGGTTGGAGACAAAAGTAACCAATCGTGAAATGCACACAGCTCGTCGCGTTTCTTGCAAAGAAAAGGGAGAAAAGGGAGACAAGTTTCCGTTTTATCCAAAAGCGTTCAAATTCAATGCTAAATGTTTCATATAATATCATACCACAAATAAAATCAATTACTTTTATTTCGCACTTTATTTTAAAGAAAGGAATATGAAAACAATTCTGCACAAAATGCAGGGGAAAATGTTGCAGTATTTTTTCAGCTGGTTATATCATTCGTCCATTTTATTTGCAGAGAATTTTTTTATTTAAATAAAAACTTTGTTCAGACCAATCTTTGGTTCAGACTAAAATATAAGCAAATGGAAAACTGCAAAAGAAAACTTAGTGCATTCTCAGTGTGTGTGCTGCGTGCGTCCAATCGTGGCACGGTGTCGGACTCGGAAGTGTTTAAATAAAATACTTTTGTCTATAATTGCTTTTTTTTGTTGTGTGCAAGAGATGGGGGGGGGGGGGGGGGGGTTGCAAGCCCTGCAGCCATCAGGTTATTAAGCGCTACAACCTCCGATTAAGCTCTGATCTACGTGGACTTGGGGATGATTTGTTGTTTTTTTTGCACTATTATTTGTTTTTTATGTGTATACACACAAAACAATAACAGTACACAAAAGACTAAACCAATGCCCCTATATATAAAAATGGAAAATAAAGCACTCGAGTGGTTTATTGTCATACATTTCAGATAAATCCCAGATGGAAGGGGTTCGGCCCGAAACGTTGCCTATTTCCTTCGCTCCATAGATGCTGCTGCACCCGCTGATTTCTCCAGCATTTTTGCCTCCCTCCCAGATATATATTGTGTGCGTGAATATACACTGAAATTGTGTGTGTGTGTGTGTATATATGCATGTACAGTGAACTTTTGTTCTCGTTTATTATATTGTTTACAGCGTACCATGTTTACATGTTCTGTTGTGATGCTTGCTGCAAGTAAGAATGTCATTGTTCTATCTGGGACACACGACAATAAAACACCCGGAGCCCCGGGCTGGGGAGCGCGAGCGCGAGCGCGGGTCCTGGATGGGTCCCCGGGGCGGGCGGGCGGGCGGGCGCGCGCCGGGATGGATGGATGGGGGAGGGGGGAGGGAGGGAGGCGGTCACGTGACCAGTTGACTGGCTGACAAAAATGGCGGCGATCCCCGAAAACAACATGGATGCCGGAAGATCGGAGTGAAGCAGGAGGCGAGAGAGAGAGAGAGAGCGAGAGAGAGAGAGAGAGAAAGGGAGGGGGAGGAGGGGGGTGGGGGAAGAGTCAGGGAGAGAAGAAGGAGAAATAATAATAATCCAGAGGGCGCGAGGCTCGGCGCCTTCACTCCCGCCCGCCGGCTGGCCGCGGACGGACGGACTTGTGGAGAAAAATAATAATAATAATAATAAATCCCAACATTGTGTGGGGGAAGGTGCCCGCTGAGGGGGTAAATAGTGAGGGGAGGGGAGGGGGGTTAACTGAAGCCGAGTGAACGCCATGAGAGGGAGGAGAGGTAGGCCGCCCAAGTCGCTCGATGCTTCGCCGGCCGCGGGTGGCGGGGGGCCGGCGGGCAGCCTGAGGTACCGGGCCGCCGGCACTGGAAGGGGCAGGGGAGCCGACAAGAGAGGCAATCATTCATCGGCCGAAGCTGGCGGCAGAGGGAGCCGGACCCCGAGAGGGGGTAAGACGTCGACTCGGGGCAAGGCCCGGTCGGCGGTGGTGCGGCAGGGCGGCAGGTCCCGCAGGCTGGCCGTCAACAAAGTGATCTACGACGACCACGAGAGCGAGGAGGACGACGAGAGCCTGATGTCGGAGGAGGACGAGGAGGAGGAGGAGGATGAGCGAGAGAAGGTGCACGACGACGAGCAGGATTCGGATTACCACCAGGCCAGCGAGGAGGAAGAAGAGGAGGAAGAGGAGGATGATGCGAGCTATTGCACAGAGAGCAGCTTCAGGAGTCACAGCACTTACAGCAGTACTCCAGGTAACATCAACAGGAGCTTTCATTCCATCCTAAATATATGGTTAGATCATCAGCTAAACGTCAGGTTTGGTTGCATTGTTTGCAAGTAGCACTTGCAGATTCATAGCCCTCAAACTCCTTTGGTACCATGCATGCAACAGTTGCCATTAAGTGACATTTGCAAAAGTGTGGCAAGTTTTTTTGGTTGGAAAATTTAATCCAACCTAGTGATCTGAAGTTGAATGGGTTAGATCATAGTGGATAGCTTGTTCCAACTAACATCGTTGAATGATTGGGATGTGCCAAAAAATAATGTACACTGGCAACTTGTCTTGCTGTACACCTGCTGCCGCGTTGTTAGAAAGTTGGGAGTGGAGGGGGTGGGTAATGAATAATGTTTAGAGCGACAACTTTGACAGGCCAGATGTTTCTGACATCTGGGAAAGGAAAGATACTGAGTTTTTTCATTTTATCCTGACAGTTTAATTTTGAGTTTCTATTTTTTTGCCGTAGTTTAAAATTTACTTAAAATTTAAAGGAAATAATCAAAAACTGGAAATTTGAAGATTGGAATTGTATCATAGCATAGGCAAGCTTGGTAATCTGTTTATTTATTGAGAGAATATTTTAAAGTTTTAAGTCAAGACTCTTCAATCATGGAATTTGATGGAATTTCTCCAATTGAAATATGGAGTTAATTAATATCAATATTTTAATAAAGTTGGTAACCAGAAGCAAAACCAGATATTTTAATCCTGACATAGTTACGAATGGAAATTAATTAAAACATATTTGAATTTAGATTTTTTTAGATTTTCTAAATATAGTGCCACAGATAATTATTTCAAATATTTTGCATCATACTTTTAAAAATAAATCAATTTCTGCATGAGTATTTGGAAATTAGTTCAGATTTGTTTTTAAATAAAAGTACAGTTTCAAATAACCTTGTTACTAATATAATAAAACCTCCAAATAATTGGTAACTTTTTAAACTAAAAACTTTTTTTTCCCAATACCCATGTTTTCTCAGTTGTATTAAAGGTAAGTTGGATCTGACCAGAATAAATCTGATGTTATCAAAACAGGTCACAGTATGTTTTCTATTGATCCGTGCACCATAATTACTTATCAGATGTTTACTTTGGGATCACCTACAGTTTTTAATAATGAATTTTGCACTTTGGATTGCAAAACAAATTAGTTTGACAATATGCTTGTATTTTTAATTTTTAATTCGTCTTTTGGGATTCTGAATTCTTGTCTATATTTAAATATTACAGGCTTCAGCTCTTGTCCTTTGCATTCTAGTGATGTGCAACTGTGTTTGAAGATGGGTTAGCTTGCCCTTTCTGCATTGCTAGTCACCAAAAATACAGTTCCTTCTTCTACAACAGGCCTGCTTTTCCATGGCGTTCACTTTGTGAAACTTAAACCAAAATCTGAACTAAAATAATTTCCAAATTACCTTAAATGCTCTCCTCCCTAACGTGCTTTCCTTTGGAAACATTAACTAATTCAGCAGTCAGCGGAGGCCCTCTCTTGTGAAGAGTTTTGTATACCCTTTACCACTTTCCTTATTAAGTGCATCCCTGCAACCCACTACTTTTCTTTTAAGTAACTTAATTATTTTCAAAGCCCATAATTTTTTCTCCACATGAGTGCATTACTCCAGTTTTTTTATAACCTGCATGTTATTAATACATTATTTGCATGCCTCTGCTTATTTCCCAGTCGTAGTGTATCTCCTCTTTGGAACATTCTTTTGGGATACTTTATCTTTCCTACTTCTTTCAAAAGCTCATCTCTCTTTTGTATTTCAGGGCATGTGGCTTTCCCCTCTTCATTGTCTCTCTTTTCTATCCCATCTCCCTACCACCTAAAGTTCATTGACATTGCTATGAGGCATTGGAGCTTTGGAACCATGTGTATTGGCTTGCTTTGTAGGGAAAAATCAGCATTAAATGTTATTGAATTATATTTCTCTTCATTACCAATGGTCAAATTATAATTCTGGAAGAAAGCACTGATTGTTTTTCATCTACATATGGAGCTGGTGAAAGGCTAAAATACTTGTTAATTTTTGGTAGTCCAAACTATCTGACCATCAATACTATTTAGTACTAACTTAAAGTGCATCAAGAGAGTTTAATTGTCAAATGTACCAAAACATAACAATGAAATTCTTACTTGCAGCATAACAGGTCTGTAAATAACATAATAAACAAAATCTGTTCAGTACATTAAGAAAAAGAAAAATGAGTGCAACCAAGACAGTTTGTAGTTTAGTGGTTTGTAATTTAGTTGGTGTTTGTAGTGTTCAACAATCTGATAGTTGTTGGGAAGTAGGTGCCCCAGAACCTGGAGGTCATGATTTTCAGATGCCTATACCACCTTCTGCACAACAGGAGTGAAATGAGAGCGTGGCCAGTGTGGTGAAGGTCCTTGGTGATGTTGGATGCCCTTTTCGAGGCAGCACCTCCTCTAGATCCCTTTAATGGTGGACACAACTTTCAAAATGTGTCATTTTTTGTCTTGTTTTAATTGCCAGTATGGGATTAATATCCAGCATGATTTTATTCCATGATTCCAATTTTTTTGTACATGGCATCGCTACAGAGATGCAGCTGAATAATCAGATCATCTGAGGATAATCAGGTCAGTTAGTTTCTGTCAACAATCTATAAGGTGATGCTTTTATTTTAAAGTAGTGTAGTAAAGTTTAAAATTAAGATATCAGTTTTAAACTAATTATATTCATAGTAACTTTTGCAGGTGAACAGGTTGGGTAGGTGGTTTTGCATTGTATGATCAGGATGGAGGATGTGAGGAGTTGTGTTACTGAATGTTTTGTTGGCAATTTTTGACTCCTTTCGAAGAATTATACATTTTTGGGCAGAATCTGAATTTCTGGAAAATGTTCAAATATTGGACTGGAAAAATAACCAATGTGCAAGCATGTGACATAAATAATTGTAGGTATTGTTACCTAAATTTATTTCACATTGATAAATATGTAACATACTTTGATTGATTGCTGTTATTTCAGGAAAGTTTTTTTTCCCCACAATAAACCAACATGTTACTATTGAAGAAATAAAAACAAAAAATTCTTGAGATATCTGTTTTCTGACCTGACAGCTAAATCATAATTCAGGTCACCAATTAGGCTGCATAGTTATTAACTTGAATAATGGATTTTCCTTGTAGCAGTCCAGATAATTATTTTAGTGTTTGTCCCTCTTTTTGTATCCCTCAAATTTTGAACTAGGTTTCATAACTGATCTGCCTGTTTTGTAAAAAGCAATCCTGAATGTAGGATCTTGTACAATGAATTCATTTTCTTATTGACATGATGAGCCCAAGTATACTCCAGTAAAGTGTGCATTCAAAAAGCAGTTGGAAATGTGAGTGTTCATCAAGTAAATGCTTCTAAATATGTAGGAATAGATGTAGACATTGTGTCTGAATTGGATTTATAATACTAGATTCAATGGCAGTACCAAGTACTTGCATCTCCTGCCTTGAATGAACCATTCATCTCTGTTGACACCTTGCCTTTGAATATTCTATGTTGATCTGATCTCTTCAATTCATCTTGGTTTGATAGAGGTGTTACGTTGAGGGTGGGATAACTCGTAGTGAGGTTTGAACTGGATGCAGTTAATTCTTGGGTGGGGTTGGTAACCAAGTTGCACAAAGCAAAGTGCTCCAGGTAAGTGACCAGCTAATTTGTTGTAGCAGAGGGATGATTGTTGGCAAGGGCATTGAGAGAACTTTCTACCCTTTGAATAGTTGTTGGATTTATTTTTACATGTGCTTAAGTTTGCCATCACTTGAAATATGTTATCTTTGAATGGAGACTTTCTCAGTGCAGCTTTGAAGGCTCTGTCCGAATTATGTTTGTTCTGCTGCGGTTCATTTATTCTGTTTTTGAGAAACGGTGTTACAGTTGATTTATTTTAAGCATCCAGATCATATCATTGATAGACGGCATGTTTGCCAGTTATCCTTTTTAAAAAAAAATCAAACTGAGGGAACCTATATCTGATTGCAGTTCCAGATATAATTCTGTGAGTATATGTATGTATATATAGGATCCACTTGCACAGGGATTGCTGAATCCCAGGTCTAATAGTTTGGTTGGAATTATCCTGGTTGAAGGCAGAACAATAGCCAATGAATAGGAGGAGTCTGATGTAGGTGTCCTTGCTATCCAGGGATGAGTGCAGGGTCAGGAAAATTGTGTTTTCCGGGACCTTTATTGCAGGGTTAAATCCTTTGCAGAAGTTCAGGCTGGTGGGAGGTGGATGTGCACCATGACCAACCTCTTGAAGCAGTTCATCTTGATGGATGTCAGAATTATTGAGATGATAATGGTCTTCAATGTAGAAACCTCAGTAAAGGAGTAAGGAGAAGTTAAAGGTGTCTGTGAATAGTCCTGCCAGTTGGTCTGCACAGGTTCTAAGGATGCAGCCAGGATTTCCATCTGGGATTATTGCTTTATTCCTGTTCGCTCTCAGGAAGGCCAATCTGATGTCTGCGACGGTAATTACAATGTGGTCTACTGTGGCATGAATTGAGAAGTGTATTTCCTGTTAGATAGAAGAAATGCAAATACTTGAAGAGGTGATATCATAGAGGCAAATAATTTGTAGGAAAGTATTTTAAATAATTCTAGTTGAACAATTTCTCTATTTTGAACATAATTGTTTTGTGCAACAATGTTTTTGTTAAAGCTATTAATTTATTTTTGCAAAAATGGTTGGGAGGCTAATGAAGTAAGGTAGCAGAATTAATGTGCATAAAATACCTGATGGTTGCAGTTTATATTGAAAAAATATATATTTTCTAGAGTTTTCTAAGCAATGAATGAGAAGCATTTTTTTAATTTTAATTTTGAAAATCACAATTTAAAAAAAATCATCAGTGACATTTAAAGAAAAGTGGGAGACTCTTATGTGGTTAGGGGAGGGTCCCCCTTAAATATCTCTATGGCACGATTGAATGTGGCTCAGATTCATAATTTGTAATGAGTTGACAATGATATAAAGTGACAGGATCAATACATTTTTATTTACTAACCCATTCAAAAGAAAAAAATTGTCACATGTAAAACTCTGACTTGTTTTACCTGAATAATGTACTTATAAAATTTCTATTCCAATGCAAGTGTGAAAATATTTGTATTCGATATTTAAGTTTTCCTTGGATGGCTTTGTGTTTTTAACAGTAAAATTTGAATAGAAAGAATAGCTTATTGATTGACTGAAAACTGAAAAGACAATTGAAGATTAGGCAATTGAGGGCTGGCACGGAAAAGGAGTTGAGACCTTGGACAGATCAGTCATGATCATTTTAAATGATAGGGTAGGTTTGAGTGCCCAGAGGGGCCAGACCACTCCTGCTCCCACTGTCTTGTGTTCTTGGTGGAAAAACTTGATGCAGAGTATGGTGTAGAAATATAGATGTAAGAAAGAGGTCAGGCTTTCGATAATGCCATGGATAGAGAGATAATGAAGTGGATGGGCAGGAATTTGGCAGAATTCAAGGACCAACGTTATTTTGATATGTCTGAAACAATGCTGGAGGTGCTGCCTGAACTGTTGAGTTATTCCAGCACTTTTTTTTTCAGAGGTGGTTATTTTAGACTTTGCTAGTACAAAAATAAGGAAGTACAGGTCCACCACCGATATTCCGGCACCGTTGGATTTTCTGGATTATCTGTTTTGCCAGATCAACAGAGCTCACGGCCTCTGAGAGGAGTCGAACGGTCCGCCTGGGTAGCCAAGAGGCCGAGATAGCAGCTTGCAAAGTTGATCTCTGAAGTAGGCTATGGGAACATCTGCCGGCTCCAGCCGTGCCGTTGTCACAGAGCCCTGGCAGCAAGGGGCAAATTCAACCCACTTATTGGCCATGGAAGTCTCCGGTAGAGATCGGCCACCTCTCCCGGCCGAAGCATCACATTTTCGGGGGGACTTCCGGAGGGGATTTTAAGTGTGGTCTTGTAATTTTGTCCGGATTAAAGGAGTTCTGGACCACCAGTTGCAAGAAAATTGATACTGTACTTTGTCATTTAAAATAAACAGTATTGACAGGACTACTGTTTTTTTTTTATTTGGGAATGTGCTTTGTTTTTAAGGAACAGAAGTGATCTGTTAAATTGTATTAAATTTATGAACTAATGCACTGCTATAGTTGATGGGTAATATATGGAATGATTGTGAGTGTTCATCACCTTATGCCTATATTGAGTAGTTAACCTTTAAACTCCACATGAAATTTGCCACTGCCTGCTTTTTTTCTTCTGGTTAGCTTTTGTAACATTGTGTGTGATTCATTCAGTGGTAGTAAACCTTGCAGCTCTGGACAGAATAAACATACTGCTGACTGGTTATGCTATTGATGCCACAATCATTTTAGGCAAGCTTGACTGCTTGTTTTGACATTGTATTCAAGTTGGAAAAAGCTGCATCGCATTCGAAGAGCTGACTTATTTTTGTTCCAGTTTTCCTTTTACCCCCTTTAATTTTCTCTAATTTTAAGGTAATTTGCAGTAGCGTATGATGCTACAGGTAACAGCTGATCTTCAAATGGAGATGTAGTTCGGTTGTTACATGGACCAGTTAGCAAACCTGTGGTTGTTATTGGTCTGATTAATTACCACATTACCAAGCTTGTGAGACAGGTTTAGGTTCTCACAACACAGTAATTTTAATGGAGTTTATTAAACATGTGTTTAATTTAGAGCTGAATCTTTCAAAAACATCATTATTCCATGTAAATTAAAACAATATATATATTTTTAATTCACAGAAAGGGACAAAACTTACATATGATAGCAATCTATCTTTATTTCAATATAATGGACTGGCAATTATTGCTTTCACCTTAAATCTTCACAATATTTTATAGAAATGCTAGCATCTGGTTTTGCTGCACAGGAAAGTTGAATTTGGATATCACTGATATTACCTTCTTCAAGAAAAGGGTTATTGAACTCGATGCTTGTGCTTCTCCACGGACAAATATATTTCTGTATAGTGATGAAAGCCAATAATTTCTGCTAGGTTTATGCACTGCTTCTGATAAGTGTTGAATTAGGTTGATATTGATGCAAGTGAAAAAATATTTTCCACAACAAACCAGTGTATTCCCACTTAAATACATACAAAGTTCATAATGTTGTGCATAGATAATATGATCTTGGTTTACTAATGGAGTATTTCATCACAGGAAACATAAGGTCTTTGAAATAAATTCTGCACTTGGATAAAAATAAGGAGAAGCAGCAATGTTGATAATGATGCTGATGCATGTTGGACTTTATCTAAGAAAATGTGTGTGAAGTTAACCATAACGTCACTAATAACTTTGACATTCTGTTTGAAACAAAATCAAATTTTTATTCCCCTTCCTCATCGCTCCTTTTTTGGCTAGGTGTAAGTTTTCATGTATGTTCTCCTGTGAAGTGTTTTGTTATATATTAAAGTTGCTTTTTTAAATGCAACAAATTCTCAATTTGTGAAGAAAATACGATAGTTTGTGGCATTTATACATTTCTGAAACATGGTATGGTGTAGGTCTGCTTAAATTCCAATATTATGCATTCTGCAATAACATGCCTGTTAGACCCATTCTCACTCTTGTGGTCTCTAACCTTCCTCTTGACTATTCCGAGAGTTTGTTGTTTTCCCATTCGGTCTTTGATCCAGGCTAAAGGGCCTGTCCTACAAGCATGCAACTCCATGCGATGAGCGCGACCTAACGTGGTCGCTTGAGCCGTCCAGCGTCGCGGGGCCGGTCCCACTTCGATTGCCGGAGCCGTGCGGAGTTTGTCCCGACATTGTGCGGGGCTACGAAAAACTGACTATGTTCGAAAATTCCGCGCGGCAACGGCTTGTCGGTTCGCAGTCGCCTCGACGTATTACACACCGTCTCGACGTCGTGCCTCCGTGAACCTATCTGTAGGTGCCTCTGTGACCCTCTATGTGTGTGGCTCCGTGGCCCTCTGCGTGTGTGCCTCTGTACCCCTCTCTGTCCTGGCGAACTTACCTGAAGACTTCGCTACAAGTTCGCCTCACTTTGCGCCACGTTGCGCCACTCACCCGACCTCCGCGCGGCCCTCGCTGCCGGTTTGATCACGCTTGCCGCATGCAGGCGCATGCTGGTGGGAATGGCCCTGTACAGGGGACCACCTGACCTCCGCGCGCCCCCCGCTTCTAGTTTGATCGTGCTCATCGCATGGAGTCGGGTGCTGGTAGGACAGGCCCTTTAGTCTTTGACCCAGGGCATGCCAAGAGAGTTTAATTGTCATGTGCACCAGGACTGGAACGATGACATTTTTAATTACTGGAGATTTGCAGGCACATTAATGCAACACATCAAATAAATATACAATAAACAATAAACAATAAATTATCAGTTATGCTAGTAACAGCCTATTTATTTGTGCAGAAGTTCTTTCAAACTAAACCAATCACATTCTTGGAAAGGAGCAAAGTTTAACAATTCATCAAGGGATGCGTTTCAGAAAGAATACGTTGCTGGGTAAAACAACTCGGGTCACAATTTTTTTTACTTTTTTATTTAATAGTTTTTTATTGAGGGGAAAAAAAAATCACAGTACATCTGATGTATGGCATTACATTTTCCTCCATTTTGTTTTTTATAAGTAATAATAATAATATAAACAAAATAACCCTAACCCACCCTCCCTAAACGCCCCTTGGCAGCTTATTTTTTCACAATCCAAATATATCACAAAATCAAATGCACTTTTTAACAATAATAAAGTAACAAAACAGAATAAAGGCAGATCCCCACTTAATGTCTATATACTGTCTATATCTCTCGTTTCCCTGATCCCTGACCAGTCTGAAGAAGGGTCTCGACCCGAAACGTCGCCTATCTCCTTCGCTCCTTAGATGCTGCTGCACCCGCTGAGTTTCTCCAGCTTTTTGTGTAACCCACTTAATGTCAAGTGCCCTCAGTCAATAGGTAGTTCCTTTAGACCCTCAAAGTATGATAAAAAGGGTTCCCATTTCAAATAAAACTTTTTCATAGACCCCCTCAATGTGAATTTAATCTTTTCTAACCTTAAAAAAAAACATAACGTCTTCCAGCCAAGCAGATGGAGGAATGTTAGATTTCCAGACCAGCAAGATTCTCCTACAGGCCAAAAGTGATGTAAATGCAATGATATCAGACTGGGTTGTATTTAAACCCAGTGTTTTATCTGCTACACCAAATACAGCTACAAGCGGGCAAGGTCTCACTGTCATCCCAAGGACTTCACTGATGGTTTTAAAAACCACTGCCCAGTAGTTAACAAGTTTGGGGCAAGACCAGAATGCATGAGCTAGATTGGCTGGAGAGAACGAGCACCTGTCACAGCCAGCGTCCGTCCCGGGATATATGTTAGCAAGCCTGGCTTTGCTTAAATGAAGGGTTACACAAAAAGCTGGAGAAACTCAGCGGGTGCAGCAGCATCTAAGGAGCGAAGGAGATAGGCGACGTTTCGGGTCGAGACCCTTCTTCTGAAGAAGGGTCTCGACCCGAAACGTCGCCTATCTCCTTCGCTCCTTAGATGCTGCTGCACCCGCTGAGTTTCTCCAGCTTTTTGTGTAACCCTCGATTCTCCAGCATCTGCAGTTCCTTCTTTAACAATTTGCTTAAATGAACCCTGTGTAAAACTTTAAATTATATGAGCCCCAATCTAGCACATGATGACGAGGAGTGGACTTTTTTCAGCACTTCTGTCCACCGGGTCACAATTTAATGGCATAATTTAAGTGTTTTAAAGAAAAAAAATCAAATGTTTATATAGTTTAAGCCCCCCCCCCCCACACAATAGATGTGAATAATCTATTTGGTTTCCTAAAAATACTGCAACTACAAAAAGTAAAACATAATTAACTGTGATTTATTGTTTTATCAGCTGTTTGATCACAATTATTTTACAATTCTTCTATGATTTAGGTAGGGTCTCAGACAGAAATAATTTACAGTTATATCAAATGTATTGTTGTATGTTTTTAATGGCTTTGCTTTTACTTTGGCTTCAGACTAGAATGGGCAGAGGATTCCATTCATGTCTCTGCCACAAGTTTAAGTGTCATGTGCATGTCCATGTAATTACTATGTATTAGTGCAGTACTTCTTTCAAACTAAACCAATCACATCTTGGAAAGGAGCAAAGTTTAACAATTCATCAAGGGATGTATTTTAGAAACTTTGCTCCTTTCCAAGAATGTGGTTGGTTTAGTTTGAAAGAAGTGCTGCACAAATAAATAGGCTGTTACTAGCATAACTGATAATTTATTGTATTATTGTTTAGGTATGTATTATTCCATGAATGATATCATGGTCATCCTACTGGTACACAGTACAGGTGGAGTCAGTGTTTCATCTATTAGGAAGGAAGGAAGATCTGAGCAAACTGCATCCTCTTGTTTTTATCACACTGTAATTATATTTACTAGTCTTGGAAATTTATAAATTCTGCTGTCAGAGAATAGAAGAGATGGGAATCATTAGCTCTCTTTTGGGGGTGAGGCGCTGGAAAAGGCAATGTTTCTCAAAATGCAGGAGATGTGTTGACATGTCAAATGGCAGTGCTGAATGTGGTTGAGTGAACTTTCACAAAGCATCATAGTGTTGGGAAATGGGAGACAAAAACAACACTCTGATGAATGTCAGTGTCACAGAGTAATGCAATTAAGAAACCTGCCCTCTGATGTGCCATGTCCATGCCAACCATTAAGCAGCTGTCGACATTAATTTTACTATTATTATTTTCCCTCCCCCTTTACAATCAATTTTCCTGATATCTATAGCATATTGGGGTCATTTTGCAATAGTCAATCAACCTGTCAAGCGGCCTGTCTATGGAATATGGAAGGTAACCAGAACAGGCAATCACAGACAACATCCTAGACCCAAAACATCACCCTCTCCTTCTCTCCAAAGATGCTGCCTGTCCCGCTGAGTTACTCCAGCATTTTGTCCCTATCTTAGAACTGAACCGGTCTCTGGAACTGTGAAGGAACAGTGTTTAAACTCTGCGCTGCCCAAATACAATAATTTATTCATGTAGGATGTTAGAGTAAGAGACACCAGGTTTACTAACATTGTGGGTTATTAAGTTAGCCTTTTGAGAAGATTGGTGCAAAGTTTAACGTGGTCATAATTTTTTGCATGTTTTATTGTTGATGCTACCACGATTGGAGCAAATAGTGTTATAGAGTCATATTACATGGAAATATGCCCAACTTGACCATGCCAACTATAATGCCACATCTGCACTAGTCCCACCTGCCTGAATTTGGTCCATAACCCACTAAACCTTTCCTATCCATGTAACTGCACAAATGTATTTTAATTCATGTTCATGAATCATACATAGTGCCCTCCATAATGTTTGGGACAAATAACCATCATTTATTTATTTGCTTCTGTACTCCACAATTTGTAATAGAAATAAATCACATGTTGTTAAATAATAACAATAATAATAATAAATACTTTATTAGTGCACATTGTCAGATTTTATTAAAGCCATTTTTATACATTTAGGTTTCACCATGTAGAAATGACAGCTGTGTTTGTACATAGTCCCCCCATTTCAGGGCACCATCATGTTTGGGACACTTGGCTTCACAGGCATTTATAATTGCTCGGGTGTGTTTAATTGCCTCCCTAATGAGAGGTGTTTAATTGCCTCCCTATAAGAAAGTTCTCAGCACCTTGTCTTTCCTCCAAACCTTCCATCACCTTCGGAAACTTTTATTGCTGTTTATCAACATGAGGACCAAAGTTGTGCCAATGAAAGTCAAAGAAGCCATTATGAGACTGAGAAACAAAAGTAAAACTGTTAGAGACATCAGCCAAATCTTAGGTTTACCAAAATCAACTGTTTGGAATATCATTAAGAAGAATGAGAGCACTGGCGAGCTTACTAATCACAAACGGACTGGCTGGCCAAGGAAGACCTCCACAGCTGATGACAGAAGAATTCTCTCTATAGTAAAGAAAATACCCTAACACCTGTCTGACAGATCAGAAATACTCTTCTGGAGTCAGGTGTGGATTTGTCAGTGACCACTGTCCGCAGAAGATTTCGTGAACAGAAATACAGAGGCTACACTGCAAGATGCAAACCACTGGTTGGCTGCAAAAATAGGATGACCAGGTTACAGTTTGCCTAGAAGTACTTAAAAGAGCAACCACAGTTCTGGAAAAGGTTCTTGTGGACAGATGAGACAAAGATTAACTTATATTGGAGTGATGGCAAGAGCAATGTATGGAGGAGAAGGAACTGCCCAAGATCCGAAGTATACCACCTCATCTGTGAAACACGGTGATGGGGGTGTTGTGGCCTGGGCATGTGTGGCTGCTGAAGGTACTGGCTCACGTATCTTCATTGATGATCCAACTGCTAATGGTAGTAGCATAATTAATTCTGAAGTGTATAGACTCATCCTATCTGCTCAAGTACAAACAAATGCCTCAAAACTCATTGGGTGGCAATTCATTCGACAGCAAGACAATGATCCCAAACGGGTCTCGACCCGAAACGTCACCTATCGAGTCTGAAGAAGGGTCTCGACCCGAAACGTCACCTATCTCCTTCGCTCCTTAGATGCTGCTGCACCCGCTGAGTTTCTCCAGCTTTTTGTGTAACCAATGATCCCAAACATACTGCTAAAGCAACAAAGGAGTTTTTCAAAGCTAAAAAATGGTCAATTCTTGAGTGGCTGAGTCAATCACCCGATCTGAACCCAATTGAGCATGCCTTTTATATGCTGAAGAGAAAGCTGAAGGGGACCAGCCCCCAAAACAAGCATAAGCTAAATATGGCTGCAATACAGGCCTGGCAGAACATCACCAGAGAAGACATCCAGCAACTGGTGATGTCCATGAATCACAGACTTCAAGCAGTCATTCCATGCACAGGATATGCAACAAAATACTAAACATGACTACTTTCATTTACATGACATGTTTGTGTCCCAAACATTATGGTGCCCTGAAATGGGGGGGAACTGTGTATAAACACTGTTGTAATTTCTACATGGTGAAACCAAAATGTATACAAATGGCCTTTATTAAAATCTGACAATGTGCACTTTAACCACATGTGATTTTGTTTCCATTACAAATCTCAAATTGTGTAGTAGAGAGGCAAATATATAAATGATGGGTCTTTGTTCCAAACATTATGGCTGGCACTGTAGATTCATGTTCTAATTTGAAGATTTATCATTGCTGAAGTAATATGTCCTCAAGCAGACCGCTCCTCTCTGGATTTCAGCTAATCGAATAAAAAAAATTAAATACTGTCACTGTTGGTAATAACAAAACCCAAACTGCCAAGAGTGTAGCTGTTTAGTATGATTTAGGTGCAGCCTATTTTCAGTAATATGGATTTTAAAGAAAAATGTATTTCTTGATTACATCTGCATTGTGATTGCAATTTATCCAGTTCGTCTGATATTGGGTGCATCGGGTTACCACTGTTTTCAAATATGGTGGGGGACAAAGTAGTTGAATGCTCCTCCAACCAAGTAGTTCACAGACTCTCCAAATGTAACTTATGGTGCAAAAATCACATGTTACTGCTTTTAGGAACAGTGAAAAGTGGGAGAAAAATGAAGCAATTAATTTGAAAACTTGGGCATATAGAAGTAATAGTATTGTTACTGACTAACTAGTTAGATTGGAATGGCAGAAATTTTAATTATTTTTCTCTGCTGTTGTATTTACAGGAAGGAAAAGACAGATAAGGGTCCATCGGGCACGGTCGCCGCTATTTGAAGAGACGGACATTATTCCTCTTGATATTCCAAAATGTTCTGAGGACTTATTGGTGCCCAGTGAACAGCTGTTGAGCATAATTGCTATTTATGAGGTGTTGAATAATTTTGGAACAGTGCTACGACTTTCACCTTTCCGATTTGAAGACTTTTGTGCAGCTGTGGTTGGTCAAGAGCAGTGCACGTTAATTGCAGAAATGCACATTGCTTTGTTGAAAGCAATTTTACGGGAAGAGGATTCCTCTAATACCACATTCGGTCCAGCTGACTTAAAAGATAGCATCAATTCTACGTTGTATCTTATTGATGGAATGACATGGCCAGAACTGGTGCGGGCCTATTGTGAGAGCGACCCGGAATACCAACATGTGCTCCCCTATCAGGAAAAGGATGACTACCCATATGGACCAATAGAAAACAAAATTAAAGTTCTTCAATTTTTAGTGGATCAGTTCCTGACAACGAACATTGCCCGCGAGGAGTTAATGTCTGAGGGTGTAATACAGTACGATGACCACTGTCGTGTTTGTCACAAGCTTGGTGATCTTCTTTGCTGTGAAACTTGCTCAGCGGTGTACCATTTGGAATGTGTGAAGCCACCACTTGAAGAGGTGCCAGAGGATGAATGGCAGTGTGAGATATGTGTGGCACACAAAGTGCTTGGGGTTTGTGATTGTGTGCCTGAAATCCAGAAAAATAAACCCTATGTTCGACATGAGCCTATAGGATATGACAGGCACAGAAGGAAATATTGGTTCCTGACCAGAAGGATTATTATGTAAGTATACTTTGTTACAATCTTAGTAGTAATGGAACATGTCCATTTAGAAATGTACTTCTTGTAAATAGACTTTAGTTAAATTGGCATCACAGAATATTAATAAATCAATCAGGGTGAATGAGTAAATCTGCTAATTTTGGGATGCTGTAAAACTTTGTTAAAGGATGAAAAAGTAGAGATTTAGGAAGCAGGGAGTAATCGCCACATTTAATGATTTGAGGAGATTATTTCAAGAAGCTTTTGATAAGTTTGCACGTGTTTTGTTTTCTGAAAAGTAGGAATCCATTTCATTCAATTTGTAAAGCTGCATTGTGATATATTAGGCAAGCCTTTGTGTCAACATTAATGCACATAAACAGATTTCTTTCAATGTATTTCCCCAAGCAAAACTGGCCAGTTAAATTCAAAAGGTATGCAGCATTTTTTGACAGTCTTATGTAAAATTTATATAATGTGAAAGATTTAAAAAATATATAAAGTGAAGACACGTTCATGTTGTATCCAATCTAGTAGTCTTCTTGACTTCAGATTGTTTGCACATTACAGTATCCTAAGCTGCATTTTCAACCTGCAAACCTGATGCAGTGCATTTCTGAGGCATTGAAAGAAGGTTCTTTGTGCATCTTCAAGTGAATCAAGTGGCTGTGAGGCGTGCGAAACAGGATGTTGTCACGTTGTTTAGGCAAAGGGTTCCCAACCTGGGGTAAATTTTGCCTACCCAGGGGATAAATTTGTTGATTCTGGATTTGTACATATTTTTTTCTCATTAACTGACTGTTTGGTTCTGGTATATGGTATCTGTTCATCATTAGTTGTTCATAAATAAGTGAAATAACATTGTTATGTGCTATTAAAGTTGCCTGGGGTAAACAGGACAAAAACGGTTGGGAACCCCTGGTTTAGGCCATCTTTACTATACACAAAATAGTCGACGAACCTCTTTGTGTGAATTATTGTGACATTTTAATAAGGTAAATTACAATTCAGTATATAAAATGTCTGAAATATTGAAAGAGTTGGTGGAGATTTGATATCTTTAAGTATACTTTTTAATTGTTGTACTTGGTTTTGTAAGCTTACCTTCTCTTCATTGCTTTGTTATTTTGAAATTTCTTTCTTGTTCTGGACTACTGAGGTAATCTGGTTAGGGATTTGAGTTATTTTTGAAACTTTTTTCTTCGTGTCCCTTGATAGATTTTTAAAAATTCACTTGCTCCCAAGAGATAATTATTTCCAATTAGGTACTTTTCTCATGAGCATGTATAATCTGACATTTCATTATAACCTTTCAATATGAATGTTAGGAAATATGTTTTCTTGTACTTATTAGAGGTTGTGTTGGTAGAACATCTTAGGTGGCATATGTGGAAAGAG